>JAWZYV010012340.1:0-187737 GCA_038373885.1 Cheiracanthium punctorium | reverse complement strand
CTTTATTTTTTTTTAAATTTACATCTCAGAAATGTCCTTAACACCCACTGGATTATAACGTAAAACCAGCATGCTTTCTTTTATTTAGTTTTATACTCACACTACATTTCTAACGAACACACACACCGGCTTATAACGTAAAACCAACATGCTTTCTTTTATTTAGTTTTATATTCACACCATATTTCTAACAAACACACACACACACTTTCTTTTCATACAATAACATATTTCATTCCTTTCCATTCATAACATGAACCAATTTCAAATTCCCAAACTGACGATACACGTTTCTTTATGGTTGCCAGTCAAAACTACCACCGGCAGGGTACTTCACTCCCCCTGTGCATCGCCCACGATTTCGCCAGAACGATCACCAAATGAAACATGTAAACAAAACTCGATATGTAAACAGCACCTGATACGGAATATAGTCCAATAATTTAAATATCCATCGGTGTCAAGGAATGAATACCGTTAGCTTAGCAGCACAATACACTGCCTTCAGGCTGTGTGCCTTTAGGTCTGTACTGGTGTACTTTGGACGACGAAGAGAGAAAGATCATCTGCTCAACACATGACTAATGACAACTAAATTTCTGAGAAAAAGAAAGAAGGAGCATGTTTCTCCGCATACTATGTTGGACGAAAACACCTGATCCTGAATTTCCATTTCATTGCTATTCACAGTCCATGTTTCGAGCTTCCTACACTAACGCGGAAATAGTTTTATATCGTTATAAAAACTCAAACATTACAACAGTGTATTTCATACAGTAATTTTCTGTTCTATATCATTGAGAATTTTGGATTTTCAACAGCATAATTCTCTTCAAGAGTTCAAGAGGGAAATGTTGTAAATAAAATAGTATTTTGAATCTAAAAGATCGGTGAAAAAGAGAGACTTTAGAAAATCTTGAAGTGGTTCAACAGAATTCGAAACAGAAACTAATGTCTAGTCCTGACGGACAAAAAGTTTTGCAGAAAGATTACCATACGAATGACATAAGATACTATATTGGCAAGTAGGTAAAAATTCATTTAATTTTTCTTTTTCTAATTTTATTAATTTAGAGCGTTTTGGAGATATATTAGGAACCCATATAGAAACTCTTCGAGTTATCCATCGGCATCAGCGCAGTACAAATGTCTCTTCAGGAAATTCCAAAGAGTATTATAAGAGATGTGTTTACATCTTTCATTGACAGTATAATAATGCAACTCGAAGAAAGATTTATTACACATAAAAACATTTTAAATTCATTCCAAGTTCTACTGTGACCTTCAATACGTAAATGCTAAATGCAATACTTAAAAGTATAGCAAAAAATGTAAATAAATATAATTACGTGTTTTAGTTTCTTTTTCTTAATAGTATAGAATATTTTCAAATATTTATCTAATATTGCTTTTTACACGACATTAAAACAAAGGATTAATGCTTTTAGCAGCACCCCCAAAAACTGAAGCCACGAGCCGCTACTACAGACACAGATTCCCTCTCTGAATAAATCACTTTGAATGATAAATAAATGAACGAAAAATAGTGTTATTGTGAAAAAAGCGTGGGGCGCTTTGTGCTATATTTTTTTGTATCATTTTTGTACTAATCGTACCGATCGTACCGAATTATTTCTCGCTTTTTAGTTAGTTCAATTTATCATTAAAGCGTGTTTTTTGGTTTTTTAAACTATATATTTATTTTTCACTTTTTAGTTCGATTTGCTATAAAAGCGTGGTTTTTAATTTTTGTTAAACTGTATGTATTTAAAATTTATTTTTAATTTTCGATATCTCTCATAAGACACTAAGGAACACTAAGTTGGAAAGTACAAACTGTGAGATAATTTATTTTCACTGTGCATCACTGGCGTAGCCAGGATTTTATTTCGGGGTGGGCTGGGTATCAAATTTAAAGCTAAAGTTCAAATTGTAAGCTAAGTAAAGGGTCCCATTTCGGAGGGCAGCAGCCTCCAGAGCCCCCCCCCCTCTTGCTACGCCCCTGCTGTGCACCAAAGTATTAATCAACCTGCAGTTAAATGCTACCTTCCTCACTAAAAAGGAAAAATAGGTTTCTAATCAAGAAATTAAAGCGTGTTAAAAAGAATGGTCTTAACATGTTCTTGTACTCAACTCTTCCATAATGTCCAGGATCACGATATTTTGTAAAAATAAAAATACAGCTGTGCACAGGATTCGAACCTGGGTTATTGCGGTCACAACGCAATGTACTAACCACTATACGATCACGGGTACAGTAAAAGAGGTTTTCTTAAGATTCTAATCTTTGGAAGTGTTCTACTTTCAATGAGGATAAGAAATGAGGAAATTATTTAATCCTGGCAATCCTGATCAGGATAATGAGATAAACTTATAAAATTATTGTATTGTGACCGGTTCTTCATAAATGTGCAAAGTTTAAATGAAATCTGACCGTTTAAAGTGTGCCAAATTTAAGTTCAAAGGAGTCGGTTACAAATATACATACAGGTGAAGCTAATAAATAAAAGCGTGTTAAAATCAGGATAATTGGATAAACTTATCAAATTATTGTATTGTCATCGATCCTTGATATATCTAAAAAGTTTAAATTGAATCTGACCGTTTAAAGTGGGTTAAAATCGAGTTCAAAGGAGTCGGTTAAAAACATACAAGCATACAAACATACATACAGGTGAAGCTAATAAAAGCGTGTTAAAAAAGCCTTGCAAAGAAGAGTTTCTTATCAGAGTCTCATATTCGCCTATAATAACTGCACAACTTCATGTTTCGCCGCTTGAGTTTTGTTTTATTTACTTTGTTGTTGCTACTTCTATTTAATGGAAATACAGTTTTTAAAGGTAAAATTTCATTCAAACAACTATGTTTAGGGATTTTAGTACTTAATAATCCAAAACATCAATTTAGCCAACTATGGACACTCCTGTGAACTTCCAATGAAAATGTCTTTAACACATGATTATTATCATTATTTTTATTTGAAACACAACTGTGCTTTCCACTTTTAAAAACAACGAGAAGATCCAATTTTTAACAGAGGGTTTCAATAACAGAAAATCAAGCATGTTTTTCAGCGTCGACATATTTTGTCTTTGTCTACATGCCTTGTCACGGCGAGGCACTTTTCAGATGTGATTGCCAGATAAAGCGAAGGGAATGGGGAGAAAAAATGTTGAAAGTCGCACAAGGTTTGCAATTTTTGATAATTGATCGCTAAGTTTGGTGTCAAAAATACGTCTTCGAAACCAAACCAAGCTCTGTGATATCTTCCAAATTTGGCTAGAAACTGGCAAACGCGACAGATTATTACAAAGGAAAAGTATAGTTAGAATATGCCTGGCGAAAATTGTAAAACAGTTTTAGAAGGCGATTTTAATATAGATCTCAATTCCGAAGATGTGTTTTATGGAACACGAAGACAAATATGGTACACTCATAGATTACGATACACTTTCCAAATGGTATTTATAAAGGTGAAGTATAGTTAGAATATGCCTGAGAAAGATTCTTAAACAGTTTTGGTAGGCAATTTTAATATAGATTTCAATTTTGAAGAAGAGTTTGTGAGCAAGAAAGACAAACACGGCACACTCATGAATTATGATGCACATTCCAAACAGTATTTAAAATCTGTGTTTCAGATTTTAAATACGCACTGTGTTCTTAAGTGTTTCAGATTTTAACTTAAAAAAAATAATACAGCCAACTAGGAAAAATTCAAGCTTGTAATAGTCCTGTATTTACTTTGAACAAATAACTACATCTTACATTTAGCTTTTTGTTGCTACGGCCAGGCAAGTAGGGCTAAATAGTAATTAAAAGGAACATTCAGATAAAAAATACGATTTTCGCCAGTTCTACAGGAACATTTTGACTGACAGTGACTTGACTTTGATTCACGGGGATTATGTAACTCACACGACATCACAAAAATTTGTCAACCCAGATGTCTTCTGACTTAAAACTCGGGGCGCAAAAAAGGAAAGTTGTTAAGAGCTGTAAAAAAGAATTCGTTTACATTATGGTCTATGGATAGAAATTCTTGAAAGTGCGCTATTGCATCGGCAGAAAACCGTCCGAAACTGTAGACCGTTAGATCGACAGCCGCGCAGTATGTCCGAACGCGGTACCTTCACACTTTGGCTATCGACCTTACTCATTGTCTTAACACTAGTGTCTAAACGGCGCAGTCGATTGAGCTCAAATTGAGCTTGTATGTTATAGGTCACGGTCGCATGACCTGCGTAGATTTTGGTGTGTGTAGTGCTAATAATTTGTTCACAGGATTGCAAAAGTAATTCTTATGCATTTTGGCCTACGAATGCAAATCAATTAAAACGTACTAGTGTTTAAATGGTACATTCGAATAAGTTTAAAAAGGGTATGTATATTATAGATCGCCGTCACACAACCTGTATATCCGCCACTGGGTATAATAAGCATCTTTATAACATAGTGAACTTTCTTGTATTACTTCAGTTTTAAAGTATTTCAAAGACTGAGATAACCATTCCCCTCTTCTTTGAAATGCAAGAAATTCCCTTAAAAGTGCTCCTATGAGAACCCATGAATGACGACACGATCCATAGATTGAATACTATTGATTTATACGAAAGTTAATGCGAGTCATGGAACTGACTTCACGCTAGATATACACTTACAGAATTTAGTTATTTTTAGGTTAAAAATGCAAAATAAAATACCAGGGACCAAATAGCTGCCTGGTTTGTCGTTGCATTAGTGAGGTCCTTCGTATATGTATTATATTTCTAAAGATAGGTTTATATTTTTTAATTCTGACAAAAAAGATTGTACGGAAATCTATTTGGTCGGTCTATAAAAAGTCCTTTTCGTTTGCACATCACACCGTTGTAAAATCACAAAATAAAAATATCATTATGTTCAAAATAATTATACAAAATAAACGTCTCCTTTTAAAATAAAAAATACGGTGAAGGGGATGGCATACTGCCTCAAATACAGCACTTCTATTCTGATTGAAAAGCAATTCGTATCGTAAATTTATGGACAAGAAATTTTCGTGAGAAATATCGTGTGAGACAATTCTCTGTCTCGTCTAGCGTCTCGCCTTGCAAAATATTTCCTTTCTCGTCTCGCGTCTTGCCTCGAAAAATTTTCTCTGTTTCGTCTCGCGTTCTAGTCTCGCATGCTAAACAGGAACGCGACAGGATGCGATGTATCTCGTGTCCATCCCTAGTTGCAACTCTGCCGGATTAAAAGTGGCTAGAATCACAGCAAAAAAATGGATAGAAATGGCTAAAAATTATTTCGAGCTGAGAGAAAAATAAATTACTAATAAACTAATTGCAATAACAAAACAAAATTTTGATTTTGCCTCGTTTTGAACGTGTCCTTAAAGGAATAAATTGTAACATCAAGTCAAGGTGCGCTATCGTGTTCTCGACATCCAGACAGTCGTCTACGAAGTTTTGTTTCGCTGTCGCAGAATGTCTACACTTTTAAAAAGACGTAGACCATCGTTTATACCATCATGTTTGCGCATGCGCATTATAAAATAAATTTAAATAACATTTAATGATACAAATGGAGAATTACAGACACGAACAAGCGGAATGGACCTATGACTAACGACGTTTAAAATGGCTAGAAATGGCAGAAATAGCTTCAAACAGGAAGAATACGGCTTAATTCCTTAAGTTCTGATAATCTGATTGTCTGAGGTGGGTGATTGGATGGGATATTTCGGTGAAAGGTCTCGACATACAAAGTCAAATGTAAGTCATGAAATCGAAGAACCTTTCTGCGCTGTTATCTTTTGTCGCAAACATAGCCAGAAGTTTATCTGGAGAAGTTGTGAAAAGCAGCGGTGCACCCTGGCGCCGAATTGTAAAAAATTTTGAGGGAGCTCTAATGATTCGTTGGGACGTGGGGGGGGGCGTTAAAAAATACTACTCAATAGTTTAATAGTTTCCATAGAATCAGGAATTTTGTAATTACGTTCCAAAATGTGCATTTTTCATTATAATCATTATATTAAAAAATTCTTTTTACATTTCAGAAAATCTGCATAATTGTTTCAAGTATCCTATCTTAATTTCAAATTAAATAAGTTTAAATGGAGCTCATAAAAATGTATATAATTTAATAGACATGAAAGAAATAATGTTTTTTTCGCTTTTTTTTTAGATTACGTTATCAACTCGGGGATCTAGTCCGAGGGGAGTGCTCTCCGTGGGTGTTTTTCTAAGGGGTCCTAAACTGTATTTACTCGAAGTTTCGGAGAAAAATCCGGGAATCTCTGAAATTGGCGGATGCGACCTGAATTTAAACCAGGCACCTTCCGTTTACTAGTTGAGAGCGCTATGTGCTCGGCCACTGGTGGGGCATATCAATTTTTTTAACTTGATTTTAAAAAAAGGAAGAGTTAAATGCGTATGATTTTTTTAAATGTATGCTATGTTAAATGCGTATGATTTTTTAAAATAACTTTCACTTTCTTTGGTATAGTTTTAGATCATATATTTAAAAAAAAAAGGATCAATTATCTTTTATTTCGCATTAGAAAATTTCACGATTTCAAAACTATAAAGTGACGAATCCGAGTATCCGCAGATAATCTTCAAGATGTTTCTTTATCCACTCATCTTGCTTAGCCCAAAAAAACTAATACAATTTTCTAACGGTCCCGCCACATTTCTGTCAATTCAACTCTGTTTAGAGAGAAAGATTCGAAAATCGAGATTCGAAATAAACTTTAAATTTGCGCTTTCAGCTTATATTTATCAAAAATTTATTATGGTTAATTTTTTTAAGTTTAAAAAGAGTCTTTTTTATACAAGCCCAGTATTTGGTTAATTGTTGAAAACTTTTTACTATGGATAATAAAACTTTTATCACGAAAAAGAGTTCGCTTAAATATTACGAATGATTTATCGAAGAATTGGTTATTACAAGTGTTTCAGGCTAAGGAAGGATTGTGAGAAAAAGGGAGAAAACGTGAGGAAAATGCAACCCCCTACACATTTTTAGTTGCTTTTTCCAACGATGTATCTAATCAGGGATTTATAAATACAGGGTGTGTCACAATTCTCTCCCGGGTTTGGAAGGCTTATAACAAATAATATATTACCGATACGGCAAGTTATCTTTACTGAAGAAAAGAACGCTAAAAGTTTTGTTTTACAAATCACGAGCTTCCTGTATCTCTAAATATATACATATAGAGTGGGTCACAATCCCCCCCCCCCCTCCGGGTTTGGAAGGCTTATAAAATATATTACCAATACAGCATCAAAGTTGACTTTACAGGGAAAAGAAACATTACAAGTTTTGTTTTTTCACAAATAACCAGCTTCCTCGTCGTTGAATTGGTCGAGGCTCTATCGACGACAATCGCCTTCATCCGTGGTCACCACGCTCTCCAGACCATAAGTATGCGATTTTTTTATGAAGTTATATAAAAGATCATGTGTTGGTGCCCCCTGTGCCTCATTTACGCCAAAGGATCACAACCGCATTCGCTACCATTGAATTACAAGTTAAAGCGAGTATGGGAGGGAAGAATTTGACTTTAGACTTGATAGCTGCCACATCACGAAAGGTTCACATATTGAACATTTATGAAAAATAGATTGTAACATTCTTTATTCAATAAAGTCAACTTCGTTGCTGTATTGGTAATATATTTTTTAATAAGCTTTCCAAACTCAGGAGGGTTTTTTGACACACTCTGAATATATGTCTGTCCTTCTGTCTATCCTCTGTAAAGTATTAAGATAAATTCTAATATTCTGCGGTTTCTTTAAAAAAACGAAAGTAAAATTAAAATTACAAAATATTTAATTTCATTTAAAAAATAATTCCTTGTGTGGGGGTCTCTTCGCCCTCCTGCCCCCACACTACGGGGTAACTTTCAAGTGTGTGTTCGGGGGTTTCGGAGGCTTACTGTATACCACTGCTAGGGGCGTAACCCTTGTGAGGAACACTTTTCAAACATTGCGTTGAGGGGGCGGAAAATTCAAACCCTGCCAGGAGCAATCATGACACCTCAGCTACAATGCTGTTGCTCTTTCTTCTCAACCGAAAGCTGTCGGCAACCTCAAGTTTGCGTTTTTCTTGACCCCTCCAGGAACAAAACAACCCTCTGCAAGAAAGTCGCCCCCTAAGTCTCAAGGTCATCTTTTTATGGCTATTTTATCTCCTAATCATCTGTAATCAAAGTAATCAAAGTAAATCAAAGTAAAGAAATATTTCTTGCTACTTCTGACTAATTCATTTGAGACGATTACTTCTCACAAAATCCTTTGAGGAGTTCTTTGTGAAAAAGCTCCGTATCCACAGGCTTTTGTTTTATCGAAAAATAGTAGCATCACACTCTTAGAGTTTCAACCAATATAGAAAAAAAAGATATTTGACAGTAGAAAGATTGGAACGAAATTTTTGAGGGGGCTGAAGCCCCGCAAGCCCCATGGAGTCGACGACTATGGCCGTACATATATAAACTTAAATTCGGCTTAATGGAAAAATATTAAAACTCGTGCTAAAATTACCCGGGGAATAATATATCCCGGTATCCTCAACCCCGGCTTCATGTGTTCTTACATCGTCGGTCTTCTGTCAAATTAATTTATATATTTAAAAGGGGACAATGTGATCATGCTTTCCTCATGCTCATGACTAAAAACTCATCGTGGTCATGATGCACGAACTGCTTGTTGTACAAAATTTCTTCGGAAGACAATAAATCAAATAGTACAAATTGACATAGTTTCTACAAAACCAGAATTTGAATACGGCAGCTTTACGATTTCACATTAGTTCTGTCTCGGTATGTTGGAACATTCAATAATTATGAAGAGGAGGAGTGGAGATTACAGTACTTAAATTTTTTGTACTGATATTTTTTTAAACATTATTTACGTTTTTTCTCTATTACGTACCATCATAAAAGTACGCTTATTCACTATCTCATAAACCTCTTATACCTCATTAACGGTAAATAGAACTGACCATGGTCTCTTTATGATTTTGTGATTTCTGTTTAGTTCAACCATGGGGACCGGGAGGGGGGTGAAAGGGGGCGCACTTGCACCACCCTGGAGTTTGAAAAAAGTATAATTAACCTGAAAATATAAGTAATTTGTTTTACACTTAATACAGATAAAAAATAGCCTAAATGTGTGTGTGATATTTTCAATTCTACGTGTAACTGTCGCATTAAATTAGCTGTTTAGACCTGTGTTTATGGCTTAATATTTTCTACCATTGTACATGAATTTGAAACTTTTGAGAAGTCGTCCACATTTTTATTTTGGATAATGTTGGCGCACGCACATGAGCCCTCATAATGTATTGACCAACGCTTACGGTCGTAGTAGTGTTGAATGCGTCACGGCATGTGTCCGCAATCAGGAAAAACTATTTTTAAATAGTCTCTATAATATTCGAGGTAGACGGGACTGGGCTTGTCTTGAATTATCGAAATCATCAAATTAATAAAAAAATAAATGGAAATAAATCAATTTTTGTGATTTGAGTACATATTTAAATGAAAAATGTAGTTACATGTAATCATATTAGTGATTAGATCAAGTTAATTATATCAGTATACAATAATCAACTGTTTTGTATTGACACTTTGACTAGTTTCCGAACAGCAGTATCGCACCATTGCCAAAGCAGCGTATCAATACTGCACAGAAATGTCTATGAGAACATCTACAGAAAAAATACACCCACTTTCTTTGGAAGAGGGTGATAGGGCTTCCGGGTGCACCAAGTATTTGAATTTTCGTCCTGCAATTAAAAAATTGCCTGTTTCATATGTGTTGGTCATTATTTGGGAGCTAAACTGATTTTTTCACTAACTGAGATGCATAGAAAACTAGAACAATCGAGACTCGAACTATCCAGACTCTATTGTGAATATGATTAAATACATTTATTTTAGGACTTAACGCTTAAAGTTTAACATTTCTTTTTAACATTATAGAGTTAATTTTTCAGAGATTTAAACTCAAAAACTGTTAGATGAAAATTTGTATTTTGAGTTTTTTGACATGGTGGTTTTTCAAATATTAAGTGAAGGCATCACTGCGTCATTTTCGAAACTTGGGCTCAGTTTTAATACGGGGATGTCCTTGCCAACTGCACTTAAGGAAAACCTGCACATGGGCTATCTGTCATGGAAGGAGCAGGTTACCTTGGGCAGAGGACTTTTTAAAGGGTTCTAATGCGTCTTCCCGTAACATGTAGAGAAAACTGCCCAAGACTAAAAACCGTTAGATTGACACCCGCGCGGTAGATCAGAACTATTGACCTTCACATTTTAGCCATCTACCATTTTCAGTACTGGACATGACGGGGACCCACCCCTAAGCCAAAAATTGCTATATACATCAATGCTAGACAAAATACATTTTTTCGCTTCAGTTTTTCTGGGAAAAGTAGTTTATTTAAATATTAAACAATGTTATCAAAATTGCATATAATTTAAATAATTAATTATTAGTATACTTAAATTGAGGTATTACTAATTAGGCCAAATTAATAGTTTAAGATTTTGTACTTTTCAGCTGCGACAAAATATCTATGACGATGTTCATTTCACATATTAATGCTACATTTTCCAGTCAAGACTCTTTTTCCTTCAAACGCCAAATAGTCTATTTTTTTATATGCATGTATACAGGGTGTCCCTGAAGGTAGCTAAAATACATACAAAGAAGCATTTTTCTGCGTTGCAACGTTTGGTTGGAAATGAAAAATTTAGATAGTTTCAGCACGATAGGGATCCAGCCTATTTCGCAAATAATGTGCGTAATTACCTCATTGTCATCTTTGACCTCCGATGGATTGGACAAACGGAACTATACTCTTGGCCAGTAGGTTCATTAGATTAATCAAGTATCGAGTTTTGCTTTTGGGGACATCTCAAGGCACTCGTTTACAAGACTCCAGTTGACTCAGATGAGGGCCTCATTACAAAACTTTAGTAACCGCTGCAACCGTTCGTGAAACACCTGGCATCTTCGAAAGGGTACGCCAATCACTTGCTAGACGCTACTTTTGCTTTTGCTATATTTCCACCTACACTTTTTATTTCTAACCTCACACTGCTAATCTGCTATACAAAAAATGCTTCTTTATATGCATTTTATTTATTCTTAAAGTTTGGCCTATGAATTCAGTAACACCATGTATATGTGTATATCTTGGGAGCACCCTCCTGGAAATGATCCTGCCGGCACCCTTGAATTCAATCGTCCTTCAGTGAGTATGGACGAACTCCAAAATCTGTACTATTCCCGGAGTTCACCGAAAAAAATCTGATGTGGACACCACATTTCCTAGAACGTCTATAAAATCAAAAATATTTTCGGCGCACTTCATCTAAACGTATTTTGTTTGGAAAAGATAAAATACTGCAATAATACTATGGTTTAGCGAATTCTAGCCAAACATTTGAGATATCGCCAAGCTGGGCTGTATTTGAAAGATTTGCTTTTGGCACTTAATTGGGATATATTTTTCCAAAAGCCAACAAACTTGAGATACTTCGCGAGATTTTGGGCAATAGCAGAAATAGCGATTCATCACAGACTTTCAATTAACTCAATATATCCATACACTTTAATGTATTTAAACCCATTTGGCTGACCCTGTAAGTAAATTACCCAGTCGATTGCAATCAAAAAAGAGATGCCCAGTTAGATGTTACAATAGTTCTAAATACAAAATTTCAACATTCTACGGTTAAAAGTTTTAGAGTTATGCGAAATTCAAAATTAATTTTGGCCCCGGATTTGGCGATATTTCGGCAAAACTCACCGAGGTCGATGAAAAATAGTAGGATTTTGGGCATTGATCAAACAATGACTGACTACAGTAAGTAACATATTGACGATTTCCATAGACATTAATGTATTGAAATTCTTTTCGGAGGTCCTGTAAATAAACTCTCAAGTAGATTGGAACAGAAAATCGAAATGCACAACTAGATGTAACAACAATCTTGGATGAGATCCAAGAAAATGACATCTCTATAATTTGTTGATGATATGAAATTTCAGCAATCTACGACCAGTAATTTTTGAGATATGAGGATTAAATACATACAAATGTACACCAAAATTCGCCAATCTTGGCGACTTTTGGCGTAATTTTTGAGGGAGAGGCACGTGACCGTCGTTGCACCATAATCTAACTGCATGCTAGGATGGTATTGTGCTTGAAAAGGCTGAATGTCTCTAAACCTGCCATTTGACCTTAATGTGTTGGAATTTTTCGAGTGTTCCTGTAGAAGAACTATAAATAGAGACACTATTTTCGGTGGAGAGATTCATTTTGTGATCCTTAACAACATATATCACTTTTATTCGTTTGAAATAGCCTAATACTTTTTAAATACGCTATAATGAATATCTGCCCATAGACCGTAATGTATGAAAAATCTTTTGGGTAGCAGTAACGATTGGATAAGTTTATAAACGTACCCGATGTTTTAATAGATGAGCGAGCTGTTGAAAGAACATGTCCTGGAATTTGAAATAAGGCCGTGCGGGGATTCTAAAGATTGAATTATTATTTATATAAAAGGACCTGATGGTTGTTGGTTGTCTTGTAAATGGCTGGCATCTAAAAATATATGTGTGTTTTATAAATCCAATCTTATCTCAAGATATTTATAGTATTTTGTATGATGTTTTAATAAAATTTGAAGATTAGCGAGAAGTTTAGCGTGGGAAAACTTTACTTTGGCCCTGTAAATAAACTATCCAGTCGACTGGAGCTAAAACGGGAGGTGCACAACTAGATGTTTCAGCAATCCTAAATATAAAATTTTAACACTCTACAACCATAGTTTTGAGATATGTGAGTTGCATATGTACAAACGTATGTATAGACGGGAAAAACTCGTCGAAATGGACTCGTGGTCGGTCGTCGATCGTAAAACGGAGACCTACAATATACATACTGAATTTGAACTTATACGAATGCACCATTTAGACACTAGTACGCCTTAAATTATTTGTGTCTATAGACCATAATAATGTATAAGAATCCTGTTTTGCAACCCTGTTAACAAACTATAAGCTGTGCACACACCAAAATATTTGCCGGTCATGTGCCTGAGATCTACAATATACATATACTTAATTTTCGCTTAATCAAATACACCGTTTAGAACTAACGTTAAAACAATGAGTATGGTAGACAGCCAAAGTGTACTGGTCCCGCGTTGGGGCATACTGCGTGGCTGTCGATCAAAGGATGTAGAGATTCAGGCGGTTTTATGTGCATGCAGATACAAAGTAAATACGTGTTAGAACCCCTTAAAAAGGTCCCCTCCTCAAGGCCCGCCCAAGTCTCCCTCTCCCCCTCCCTTCGTGTAGGCTTGCCATAACACAAAATACTGAAATACTCAATAGACGCTAGCGTACTTTCAGGAACTCCCGCCCAATGTATTAAATTCTTTTTGCAGCCTTGTAAAAAACTACACATCTTGTACACGCGAAAATCAATATGGGTGGTCTATAATATATAAACAAAATTTCAGCTCAATCAAATGCACTATTTAAGAGCTATCGTGTTTGCTTACGTACACAAATCCATCACCGCAAAAACAAAATAAATGAATTAATGCCCGAAAACGTGTAAATACATGAAAATCTTAAAAGTCGAATATTTTCATGATTACAATACTTTCCATATATGTTCGGAAAGTAAAAATGCGATAGACTTGTGTGTCAAGATGAGGATCATTGACACATGAGAGAAATGACAAAATAGTATTCCGAATATCAGTCATCACATTTGCGTAATAGCAATATTTTTTTTTAATCGTAGCAGTTTCATAGTTTTGCACCATTTTATTTTTTATTGGACCTTTAATTATAACCCTTTTGAGCAGTATGGCTAACGTAATGTATGGGTACATACACGCGCCACTGTAGCATACGCAGACTTCCTTCAAGGGGAGGGGGAGGGAAGACATAATTTGCATGCACATTAAGAAAGTACTATCTACGCACTCAACATCATTCCCCCCCCTTTCTTCAAAAAAGAAATGGTATGCAAAAAAAAAAAAAAAACAAGAAAAAACATAAAAGTAATGGATGATTGGTACATAATTGGAGTTCATGAGATCAATGATGTTACATATGATGTTACATAACACGTAAAACTGTATGTCTTTTCAAATATATTAACATTCCTGATAGCACTAGATCAGTGATTCCGGATTTCTTTCCACTATCTTGCGACAGTGCAGAGAGTAGTTACTTTGGAAGGAGCTATGCATTAGAGTTGTGTATAAATAAACGTAATTTTCGCAAGGCATAAAAATCTAAATGCTTATGAGGTCGCATCGTGCCAAATGAATAAAACATTGAGTATGGTGGATTGCTAAAGTATTAAAATCCAGACTTCCAGGCAACTGCGTCTATCTAGCGGTCTGAAGTTTTGGGCGATTTTTGCCAGATGTTACGCGAATATGCTTCGAATTTATGAAAAAGACCTCGCCCAAGGCAACGCCCCCCGCTAAGCAGATACCCGTCTTTTATATTTGCCTCAGCAAAATACTCACATACGATATACACATACTCACATACCTGCATCGAATGCTAACACTGACTGATCTAAAAATTTCGGTGTTAGGAGGATACGTACCCCTAGATAAGCCCTTAACTCACACTTCCTTTAAAAAAATTTTTTTTAAATAGACCTACAATTTAACCTTTCCAGGGGCGGTGTCAACATCGGTATGTCACTTTCTTATATTTCTTTAAAGTAAAGAAAGAACAACTACTAATTATTTTAACTTTTAAAATTATTAGGTCGGTGCATAATTATCAGGCGTTTTTCCCTTTCCCCATCGGCCGGAACAGTCCCAGCTTTCGCTCCCTTCCAGTCTGCCAAAAATGCCTGGTCGTCAAAATCCGATGGTCGACCTCGTCCTGGCTTATCTTCCAAGCTAATGTCACCAGACTTGAAACGGGCAAACCACCCTGCATCGAATTCTGTTGTATTATATTGTGGCGAAGCTACGCAAGGGCTATTTGCCAAAGAGAGGAGGTGCCTTGGTCGAAGGACATTTTAAAGGGTTCTAACGCGTATTCACGCTGTAACTGGATAAAAGCGACCAAAACTCAACACTGTTAGATTGACAGCCGCAGAATAGGACAAAACGCTGGACATTCACACTTTAAACAATTTTTTTTAATATTGTAAAAAAGTGTCATGCTGAAACTGACTGTGTCCACAAAAGGTTATCTTTTTATTAAGAAATAAAAGGTAATACAATCACAGTACGAAAAATTATCTTTGATCCCCAATACTTCAATAAAATAATCTAGCTGAAGTAGCAGCTTTAAAAAAAATGAAAAAAATCCTCTTCAATACACATTGTCAGCGATCCAGAGTGGGGGAAGGGACACAGGAACACGTACCACCTGAAAATTACAGTGTAGAATATTGACTTCGTTTTTAAATTCAAGTGAATTTATTTACCAGAAATATGAGCCAAATGTTTTGTGCCACTTCCAGAATTTTTTCTGAATCCGCCACTGTTAGTATCTACCCTGTTCATTTTAAATTAAATTCAAAAGTGCAAGTTAAAGGCTTATTTGGGAGCGCCCCTTATTGTTGGGGGCCCAGGCAATTGCCCCGAATGCCATGCTGAAAATCAGTCCTTGCATGTATCCTGTGTTTTATGTACGGAACACGAATCCGGGTGGTGTACCCACTCAATACTTTTACCTTTCATTCACCCTCCTCTCAGTCCGAAAAGCCGATGATTCGGATCAAAATTTTTAGGTTACTCGAACGGTTAGATCTTATAACGTATTTAAATATATTGGACCAATTTGTTATATTTTGTAACGGATTGTGTCAATATGAATGGCATTTCGTTATTGCGTTATAACGGTATGAAGATGTCGTTCTGTTCCTTTAACGTTATGGTCTCATACCGTATTTAAATTGTTATTGAACGAAAGGTTATATTCTAACTAATTGATACTGTATCGCTATCAAATAGTTATGTGAGTTTAACGTTATAAACTAAACGGTTAACATGATTAACCGAATGCATTCTGTTACTGCTCTTAGAGTTATTATGTATAGCACAGAAAAGAATAACGTTATATTACGTGTACGTTGAATATCGTTATTAAATATAACGTTATTCCCGGAGCACTCTTGGGTCAAGTCAAGGCCGTAGCCAAGGGGGGGGGGGTTTGGGGGTTCAAACCCCCCCCCCCCCCGAAATTTTCAGTCACATAACTTACTGTTCGTAGAAAAAAAAATTATCCCTTGTATCGCCAACTACAATTATTGCACTTCAGTTCATTCAAACCGCATGTAATTTTTTACTTGTGTTTCTCTGAGGATCGCAAAGTGATAAATTTCACTTAAATATGCTACTCTTTTCTCTGTACGTTATATGCATACCTGTCTTCTGAGTATGGCCAAAAGGAAATGCAATTTCCGTGGCACTTGCAAGCAAAATTTCTCATTCTCATCAAATAATTCTTTAAATAAACAGTGTTTAATGTATCATAGTAGTAGGAATTTGTGAAGGTGGTAGCAAAAATGTGCCCTAAGTACACTATGTACGGCTGCTTTATTTACACAATTTTACACAGTATTTACATTTCCCATAATTAGAATGCAGTATGATCGGAGCAAAAGCTCACATTCGTCTCAATGCTTCTCCACATTGGTTCTCTCTCTTCTTCTTTCACCCCCCCCCCCTTACACGTAGAGAGAGACAAAAAAGAAATATCGTAAATAAAAAAATTTCTTTTTCCACAAAAAATAGTGAGTCATCTCTCGATTCCATCGGAGATCGAAACACGAAACAGTTTCACAGTATCGTGTATATGACCTCTATAAATAAAAAAGTCAGAGTGATAAGTTTGTGATTTTTGGAGTTTGGGACATGTAAGCTCCAGTCTCGACCCATGTGGACCGGGAGGGAGATCCTACGTTGCATTATTCACGTAACCAGTCCGCTACTCCTTAGAATAAAAAGAGAGTGGCACTGCGGACAGCAGGAGTAAAAAAAAAAAAAAAAATCCGCTGCCTGGCTAGTGTCGCCCCTCTCGAGTCAGCGCCCTAGGCAGTCGCCTAGTTTTCCTATATGGTCCAGCCGGCCCTGCTCTGTCACACAGTGCTTGTCATTCTTTAAAGGCTGCACTAACACAGAGGTTCGCTACGCCCGATAGGATATTGCTTACATAGCACTGTTTCAATTTGGATGCATTTTTTTCGCGTTTTAAATAAAAATGAAAAAACACAAAGCTGGAGATCATACTTTGTTTAATTTTAATTTCAGTGTGCTGAAAAAAGTACCATATTAAAATATAAAACTTGAAACTCCCCCCCCCCCCCCCCCGAAAAATTTTCCTGGCTACGGCCTTGGGTCAAGTAACCGAATACTGATTTCTCAAATCATTAACGTTATAGATTATAACGTTATTTCGTGAAGAACGATTTGAAAGTTACGGTATGAATAACGTTATTCGGCTTGTGAATAACGTTATGATTTGTAACGAATAACGAATTGGTTATAACGCACATTACTTTAAGTTACGGATCCCTGGTATTTCTGCTAACGATATGTGTTTACTTGAAGAAAGATACGCGTAATGGATAATCTTTATTCATGAAGGCTGTCTTTAAAATAGTTGCCCGTATATTCTTATGTATAATCCTTGTCAGAATGCCGTGTTGAGCAAGGAGAAGTATATTTTTCAGCTCGCCGTTGTGTCATGTATTTAGCCTGTATCTAAGAAAAGTAAAATAAGTTTTTAAAATAAACAAGGCTCTCAATCGCTATTTCCTACATCAGCCTTAGAATTTTTTTAGGAAATGTTCGACTATAGCTCTCAAAGTCCGAGCAGTTTGTTCTGTATTATCTGTTGGCCGATAATCATACAGTGTTTTCAAACGCTGTGCAACTTATTCTATACTATCTGCGGCCAAACGTTTTCTCTTTGTGGGAGGCATTACCAACGATGCCTCTTTCACGTTTAATTATTCATTCAAGAATGTTATTATTGCTACGTTGCTTACATGAATTTAATGAACGGAGCAAGATAAATCACTTTTAGAGACGCTTATCAACAGAATAACACAAAGCGCATAAAGAAATGTAGTGATCGTCTGCTGCTTTTAACATCTGGAAATATGAGAATGTGTTCCCGAGTTCTTATGCTGAATTCCAGTGTACTGTTTTTTTAAATACAATAATAGCGCCTGTTACCGGGGCCATCGCTAAGCAACGGGCCTGCTTATGAGTTGCCATCGCTAAAAATGAGTTTATCATTGAGGCCTGTTTTCCCCAGTTACAGTATTCTATTTTATTATTCTAAGTATTATAAATGTTATATTATTTTATTATTTTAAAACAATTTTTTTACACTTTTGTCGTACTAAAGAACTTTAGATGTAGGTAATCGTTTGATGAATCTTGCGCCATTTTCTTTCATGAAAATTTATCGTAAAATTCGAACATTTTGCTCTCAATATAAAGGTAAGTGAACGCTTATAATGTAAATAATGTTTGGTGAATAATTATTGTGTTATTTATAAATAAATTATTTTAATCAGAAATCGTATTACTTGAGTAGTTTTTATTCTTGTAAATAAGCATGACGTTGTGATACTATTTAGACAATTTAATTTTGCCTGTTGAAAATGTTATTTATCAGTTATATATGCATTGATTATGTGATTCAGACTTACATCTGGTACAGTGCAGAAATACAGTAAATTATAAATTATTGATTTAAGCCCGTTTATACAGAAACTTCAAATGTAGTTAATATTTTGTACAAGCGTTCATTATGCTTGCTCAATTCCTAAGTTCGATTGAGAAAGCGACAAAAGAATAATATATACTACAAGAAATGTCTTTATTAAAGAATAATTAATTCGGGGATCGCGCTATAGAGCATATTTTATCAATTTTCTCCAATATACAGGATATCCCGAAAACACTGAAATGCGCTTTAATACATCATTTGTTAAAGATTAATCTTGAATTGTTTAAAATAACGTAGGAAATACGACTACGTTCATGAAATATTCATTGTAAAAATGTCTTTCTCATTTGTGTATTTAGTTATTTTAAAGTATATTAAATATCTACTTGTGAAACTAAAATAAGCAATCGTGAATCATGAGAGTAAGCACTACTTTGTTTTTCCTTCAAATTAAATGCATCTATTTTCTTTATGTAAATATGTATCATAGCAAACAAATTAATCATGAGTTCGTACTTGAATTAGTAACACAATTACTACTTAAAACTACATTAAATAACGTTTGAAAGCACTGGGAAGCTTGAGAAATGCCTGATGTATACGTGAAGACTCGAGCATCCGTAGGCCTCTTTGGATGGCTCATCAAAATACACGCGCAGGCCCGTTACTAATTGCGAAGGCCCCGCTGTTACTCGGAACCGTTTTGGAACGGAAGGAATGAAATCCTCTGCAGTTTTAACATCTGTCATTTTGAATCGTCGAATGTTATGAAAACCTTTGAAATAATTAGCAATACTGTTTTATTTGTTTTCGTTTTCATATTGCACGTATCTTGATCTGGTTACTGCTTTGTTGCGATAACATAATGGTATTTTATTATGTAGTTGGGATTTTTAAATTCATTATAAGTGGTAAATTTATATATCGTAGAATACATTTTATAAACATTTCTTCATATCCTCAACGATCTGTGTTCCTTTCATATTTAAACAACAAATATAAATCATGCTAAACGCATCGATTTTAAAACTTTCTAACACAACGTAGCCTTTTTTGCGATGATCATCAAACTTGGCAGCATTTCCCGAGTAACCTTGAGAAAGCTGTTTATTACTATTAATTTAATTTTATGATGCCTCGTAAAAAGGTTACAAGATAGTTCCAATTTTATAATGAAGAGTAAGCTGTCATAGACGTCCATTGTGTCCAGCCAGCTACAAACTTTGTTTACTCTCAAATTTTATTATATAAGATCACTCACACAATAGTTCATGTTGGAAATCATACTTAATGCTTATTTTCCCCATTAACAATAATGTTCAGTAAAGTATTATTTTTCTCAGTTCGATCAATATCGTAATTAATTTCGCTATTATTGATGAAAATAAAGCAATAATTCAACAACTTAGAAACTATTTTGTAAAATCTTATTAATCTAAATTGATACCCGAGTTCAAAGACAGTATTATGTTGTTGAGGAGTAGTATAATACTGAGTATGAATCAAACTTTAAATTTAAAGAGCAAAAAGTAAAAATTTTGTTATTTATACAGTCCGTGGTGTTTCAGAAAAGTTTATTATCCTTGATATTTGGACATGGGATATGAAAGATAAAAGATTGGGACAGGAGGTCTGGACCCCTTTAGTTTACGCGCAAACGCTAATCACAGGCAATTACTCACATTTTGAATACATCGCTCAAAATAGCATACGGTAAAAAATTTTAATTCTGTATAACATTTGGACACTTTATATTAAATTTTACAAGATTATATTAATTTTGCGAATTTTATAATTTAGTCTTAACACACACCACTTACTCTTTTAAGAATTTAAAAATTTTTAGTGCTATTGAACATTTTCACTAGATAATTATTGTAAAATTTACTGAAAATCAAATTTTATAGGAAGAATGAACTTCACCTCCCATTAGCAGAAGCCTTTCCCTGAGAAAGCTACAGCTACGCCAATGTGTGTTGACTAGAGTATTTATTGTCTTAATCAGGCTCTCATATGAGAGGTATGTATCACAGGTGCTGCTACGTTCTTGTTACTAATTTCAATTCAAAATATGAGCTTTTGTTTTGCATTTCAGAAAACTGCGTCGCTATTCTGCCGGTCAAAAAAGGGAAACTGAAGAACTTCCGTGTATTAATTCTCTTAAGATAACCGTAAATACATGTATTTCCAGATCTGGCAATTTATGTGGCTATAGAATAAGGAATTTACCCAATACGAATATTCCAGCTGTGGAATTAAGATGGTGCATTGTGTATAATAAAGCAAACCTGCACGAGGGGTATCTGCCTAAGATGAGGGTTCTAACGCTTATTTACATTACCGACCATTAAAAAACTGACCAAACCTCCTGGCCAATTAGATCGACAGCCGTGCTATGGGGCCCGAACCCAGGACTTTCACACTTCCGCCATCTACCATTTTGAGTGCCTTATCCACTCAGCCATGGTGGGGCGTGGAATTAAGAAGTTTAGATTATAGTTTGAAACATGTGCAGGACCCTCTACCCCAATGTGTTGAAAAATAATTTCTTCTTCTTTTATGCAGGAGTGATATGAAGTAGTCTAGGAAGATGTATTGGCATAACGAAGGTTATTTGTGCCCATTATAGTCCTTCAGTTTACCGCCCCATTCTTTCTAAGTCTAGGAGTCCCGCCCCTCTCCATTTCTGTCCTTTAATTTGTTCCCCTATTCTTTTTAAGTTTAGATGTCCTGCCAGCCCCATCTTTGTTTTTAGTTTGATGCCTGAGATAATCTGCCCCTTTGCCTCACTCTTGCTACGTCACTGGGATGATGATGGCTAACCCCATAATTGAGTTTATTGTGATGAAAACATGTTAAATTGCTTTCGGAATTAAAGAACAAAGATCGTTTAACTAGGAGCAAGAAACATGAAAATTTGCATAACTATAAGAATAAATGTAAATTGTATTAACAATAAATAATAGGAAAGGGTTGTGTAAAAGCAGTCAACTTCCCCCCCCCCTCCCAGAAAAAACTTATCTATATTTCTAATTATTGCTTTCGTATTTCTTTCAGGTTTTATGCTAAAAGTCGAAAATTTGGAGATGCTGATGAAAAGTTATGAAAGAAGGCATGGAATGCATTCTAAATTTTGACTTTGTACCACTGAAATGTGAAACAAACAGAAAAACATTGCTTGAATATATGTTCCAATAAAAATATTTCAAGGTTTCTTTTGTATGGAAGTTGCTTATTACAGAAAAAAATATAGTAAAGAGTTAATGACATTAGCAGTTGATTGCAATCACTAATATTATTGTTGATATTTTTTCTTTTCATTTTTTTTTGGGGATAACTGATTTTTATAATTTAAAATAGCATTACATATTTTAAAGATTCATATGACTATAAGATGATCATAACATATATTTTTTCTTTTCATTTTTTGAATAACCGATTTTTATAATTTAAAATAGCATTACTTGTTTTAAAGATTCAGATGATCATAACTTAGTGTATTAAGTGAACATTAAGTGATTATAGATGGCAAAGCATGCTGATTGCAAAGTGAAATTGTGCAAAAGTTAGGATATATACCGGTAATACCTTTACCAGGCTTCACGGTATCTGAAAAAATATGGGATCCTTTAATAAGTCGCGGGCTAAACTTTAGGATGTTAGCGAAGTTGCGGGCAGTATAATTGGGATTTATACGGGATTTTGATTGGTTTATATAGGTTCTGATAAGTTCTGAGGCCGGATGAAAAGCCGTGGCGGGCCACATCCGGCCCGCGGCCGGAGGCTGTACATATGTGCAATATGGAGTAAAAATTTTATAAATTCCTGTGCATTTGTATAAACACGTGTTGAAATAATGCAGATTCTGTAGAAAATATGTTAATAGAGACTAAGGATAACTGAATACTACAGATTCTAATGGACACAAATATATCTATAAAAAAGTATGAATATTCAATTGTTAATTCTAATTCCTTTTTAGATATTTCTATAATTGTAAATTCAAACCATCCTAAAAAGATGTTCTCAACATTTAACTCACATTAACAAGTCAGAATTTCCAGTCTAAAAATCATTTGTGAATATACTTTTCAGTGCATTAGATAGGTTGCAATAACAAAAAGAAATCGGTCATGCTTTCATATTTGTAATTATTTTACTAAATTTTAGGTATTATGCGTAAACACTTTTATTGTGAAATTTCTAACAAATCATGAACGATTTTTTAAAAACTTAAGTGGACTAATAAATTAGAATTTTCAGAAATATATTTTCTTAATCAAAACTTTCCTTTTCTTAAAAAAGTCCCTCTCCCCCACCTGTCCCCTAACCGAAATGGTTTATTACTTTAAAATCTAAATATTCCAAATATGGGGGGGCAGGGTATTTATATCAATATTAATGTATATATAGTACTTAGTTTATACTATATATTTATATAAATACCCCCACTCCCATATTTCTAATATTGGAATATGTTTTTTAAATTTTAATTAACTATTTTTGTTGAGGGGGGGGGTACTTTTTCAAAGAAAAAAAAATAAGGAAAGTTTTGATTAAGAAGAAATGTTTCTGAAAATTCTAATTTCTTATGGCGACTTAAGTTTATGAAAAAACATTCATGATTCGTTAGAAAATTTCAAAATAACATTTTATGCATACTATCTAAAACGTGGTAAAATAGTTGTAAATCTGAAAGTATCATCGATTTCTTTACGTTATTGCAACCTATCTAAAGCGTTGAAAAATGGTGGCGAATTGTCGTTGTTTAAACGCATTTAAATCGTTGAAAAATGGTCGATAAATAGGCGTACTATGATTTCTGCATCGGTTTAAAAATGGTGGGAAATGGTTGCTATATAGGCACACTATCGTTTCTGCAACGGTTCTGAAACGCCACTTAGTACGCCCGTTTTAACGATTTTAAAACGTTTGAAAATGGTTGCAAAATAGGTACATTATCGTCTTTTTTTCGTTTCGGCAAACGTTTATAAAACGTGGGAAAGAATGGGTGTTAAATCGGTGGAAAGCGATGACACATTTGCGAATTCATTGCGTTACAGCTTGACGTTTTCGCAACGGAAGGCGATTCCGTGTTAGCAACGTTTTAAAAACGGAAGCGTGCTACTTGGGAATGCACCCCCTACTAGAGATGAGACGGGCTCAGCCCGAGCCCGAAAGCCCGAGCCCGAGCCCGGGCCCGACTCGGGCTTGGGCTCTGTAATTCACTATTGCGTTCGGGCTCGGGCGGGCTCGGGCTCGTGAAAAATTTCTTCTTTGTTGAACATACTCCTTGAAACAGATTTTAAAAAGTGATTCATGGGATAAATAGACGTACTTATTTCAAAAAATAGCGGCACGGGGGACTAGAAGGTGTGTGAAGCTCCAAAATTTGTTGTATCTTATTAATGAAGTAGTTAATTTTATTTGTCTTTACCTGAAATTTCGGGCTCGGGCTCCAACTTTAATAATATTGCTCGGGCTCGGGCGGGCTCGGATTAAAAGTCTGCGGGCTCGGGCTTCAAAAAATGAGCCCGAACTCATCTCTACCCCCTACCCCTTCATTGGACTTTTTTTCTTTCGAGAAACAATGGCGACATGTAGATAGATAACTTTTTTGAAACAATTTGTCACCGCTCAAAGACCGATGAATGATTGACAAGGCACTACATGGTTCAGGCAAAATGAGGCTCGCCTGCACCGTAGACAAGACGCTTTTTACTTACGATTAATTCGATGATAGAGTTACTATTCGACAGAGTTTTAGGAAAATACATGGATTTACTTCCATATTCTCTCGACCTCACCCGCTGTGATTATTTTCTTTGGAGCACACTAAAAGGCATCATTTATAGTAGAAATCCTTTAACACTTGACAATCTGGGGGAGGCTATTTGTCAGACTTGCGTCGATTTCCAGTAACGCACTACAGTGAGTTGAAAATTTAATTCTTCGTTTGAAACATGTGTGTCAAAGTGAACGTGTGCATATTGAATTAGTTTTAATGTGATTTTTCTCGGTGTCTCAATCTCTTTCTGATATTCTTACTGACACTTACAGAGCCATATATCTGTGCAATTTGAAACTAAAAATTTGTGTTTCTGTATCAAATTCTTATATTTTATATTATATATATATATATACACAACTGATTTCAAGCTTCTATCTACCAACGTTTTTGGGGTTTATTTTCGACAGTTAGGCGGTTAGTTCTCTAGTTAGTTAGTATACAAAGTTAAAAAGTTACATTTTTAAAATTTGTATGCGACCTCCAAATAAAAGCATTCCGAGTTAGTAAAATGTGACCCAGGCACTAATGAGGTTATGTACATGAGGCCAAATTTGAGCTTTTCATCATACAACGTTTCAGAGATATCTTTAAAGAAAGGTAGATCAGGGACTATACTTGAATTTGAATATAAACGTTTATTGCTAGAGCGAAAAAAAAGATTTTCTTTCGTAATTTCTGTACGACCCTTGAAATGCGATCATTCGACTTGATTTTTTTTCTTTCGAGAGCCATTGAAAAGTGGTTTCTTCACTTGAAAAGTCAGCGTTATATTTATCTTCATATCTCTGACAGTTTTTAAGGTATCGTTCTAAAATGTTGTATGTCACCTCATGAGTGTATGGGGCACATTTTACTAATTGGGATTTGTTTTCTGCGGGGAGTCCTATACAAATTCAGAAAGTGTTACTTTTTGAAAATTAACGAGAGGATTTTCTTAACGGAATCTTATGTTCTATTTATAACGGGTCTTATTTTGAACATTTTTTCAATTTACACTGACCACTTATTTCTAATAGAGAAAGAATTAAAGACCGTTTCCACCTTTTTGGGACTCCCTGTTAATATATACGTGTATATATATATATATATATATATATATATATATATATATATATATATATATATATTAACAGCACATATACCGCATGTTTCCACAAAAAGCTTTGATAAACTGTTTTCTCCAAAAGTGGACTTTTCTACCAAAAGTGTTCTTTTGCTTTTACACCATGTTTGTGTTGAATTTATGTAAATTTCTATGTCATACTCAATAAAGAACTATTTAGTGCTCATTTAGTCCAAAGTTTTTGCTTCTATGTTCATTCGTTTCTCCATATTATTCACAAAAAACAGGTTGTAACTTAACTTTTGGAGGGTAGTGTATATGTGTATATATATATATATATATATATATATATATATGTGTATATATATATGTGTATATATATGTGTATATATGTGTATATATATATATATATATATATATATATATATATATATATATATATATATATATATATATATATATATACAGTAATTTCAGACTTTCAGGGAAGGAAACAATAAAAAAGTATGAATGAGATGCATAAGTGAGAGATATCACGCACTTAAGTCCAATTTCCTTCTGCTGGGACGTCATAAAATATCGACGTATAATCGCGAAACCTTATAGTGAGAGTCGTATAACTGAGAAATCAATGTACATTAGGGTGGATCGAAAAAAACTTTTTTTCGAAATCTTTATCTCCTGAGGTGTTAAAAGTTGTATATTGATATGAATAAGACGTGTGTAAAATTTGAATGTTCTACGACAACGTCTTGGGGTTGCGCATCGAGCTTGAAATTTAGAAATTTTTGAAAAATATGACTTCTTTAAAAAAATCGACCAAAATAATTCTTTTCCGAATTATTAGGCTACCGAGGTTTTGGGAGTTGAATATTGTTATGAATAACACGTATGGAAAATCTGGAGGGGCTACGACAATTTCGAGGGATTGCACATCTAGCTTGTAATCTATAGATAAATATCTGAAAATTGTGTGTTTTTTGAAAAATTTATGTAGAAAGCAAACTTTATTTGTTAAAAATGATTTGGTCCTTTTATTTGTTAAAAAATGTTCAGAGAAGCTCAGGAAATCACAAAAAATGGGTTTACGAATAGTTTGTCTGTACAAACTGTGATCTAGACAACTAGCGCCGGTTTGCCTGCCGAATGATGGCGATGCACGTGCGTTCGGTTAAACCAGGCACGAGATATTCCGTTGTTACAGGCATTTAATTTAAAGTTTCAGATAGATGGTGCTTTCAGTTTACTCTCAAAAAAGCTAAAAGGTGCCCAGCAAACACACACTGGTTCTCTGAACGTCTATTAACATTCAGAAAACGTCTTCTGAACGTTAATAGACGTTCAGAGAACCTGTGTGTGTTTGCTGGGTGGCTGCCTTGCACTACTACGATTCTGAATAGTGACACTGTCTGCAATAAGACACTCAACAAAATCGGTGTTCTTAGAAGAGCTGGGAATGTCGAAAGAATTACCTTGTACCAAGTTACCAAACCGAAAAGACATACTCGTACTCGTTTGTACTTAATATTACTCTTTTGTACTTAAGAAGAAAAATTTCTGAATAAAGGGCAGGATCCCCCAGAAGGAGAAGTAACCTTATTTGTGGCGATCAAAATTAATGAAATTTGGATCAAGGCCAGTATCCTTACTGTTTCAATCCAAGGAATTCCAGAGATAGAAAAGGTCATGATCAAGTTCAACAGCTAAATAAATCGTATGTTAGAGAGGAACATAAGGAATTGTTTATGAAGAAAGTGGGAAAAACACTCCCTTACCGTGCTATTGAATATCGCACTTACAAATGTTCTGACTTTTCCCGGAGCACGTGTTGCTCAGAGCCTCACATACCTCACACAGTACGGGAGTCATTAGCAGAGCAGAGGGGAATTAGATTTGTGACAATCGATGGGATTGTAAGGAAGAGAAGTTTATGGAAAATGAGAGAAAATTTGAAAGGTTGGAAAGAGAAAATTCGAAATTGGTGGAGAAAAAGGTGAAAATTCCAATATCCAGTGTATGTCTCCAACTTTAGTCATTGATTTGGGAGCGAAAATAAGGAAAGGGAAGTACGAAAGACTGAAGAAAACGCTGAATGCCTATCTACCGCCAATTTGGGAGGTGCGTTCACAAATTACCAAGTTAGAATAAAAATGTCAGTGCTTTCACAAGTCTGCGACACAAAGTTATTACAGATTGGGTAGCAGAAACTCTGGTATCAAATTTATTTCACAACCTAGAAAGCGGAATGAATGCAGATGGAGAGAAACCATCTCAACTGATTCTAGACCCATATAAAGTTAGAGGGAGGCTGAAATTACTCGCAGTGAAAGAAACCGAAGAAGGCTTTAAAATTTTCTTTGGATTGTTTTTTGATAGGAGGTAGAACAAAACCAGATACATAGAAAAAATTTGTTGACGGCAATTTACACCCAAATGTTTGTCACAAAGAGCATATCTCCCTGATAATGGAACCTGATTCAACATACTTTGGCCATATGTCACGATCTGATTTTAAGAATTTCACTGGAAATTTGGGAGAGTTTAACACGAAATCCATTGATCTTGGGACCCTCACAAACATTGGCGGAGGTGGCGAATCATCAAATCCTGGAAAGAACAAAGGCGTCATCCGAAATCTAGAAATGCAGTTCTCTAATCTAACTAAATCTCCCCAGTGTTGTAGTATTTGCCAACTTGACACCGTAGCAAACAGCCACTCCGAAATTGGCTGTCTATCCATCTATCAGATGGCGGTTTCTTACGATCTAGATTATTACACTAGACATAAAATGCCACAGTTTGATTTGTCGGGCTTTACATTATTCATTAAAACGCATGCTCCAGTAATTGGATGCTTGGGCTCGCACGGGCAGGACTCTGATCGCAGGCAAATGAACGAAGTGGGCATCTTGGGTAATGTAGCTACGACTGTGGTTGTATTACAGAAGAACTGCGAACGTCACTAACTATTTTTCGACGTTACTAATTCATTAAAAACATAATTTTTGGTTTCTACACGTTTTTGTGAAAAAAAACGCATATTTTTCAGATATTTATAAATTTCGAGCTCCTTCTGCAACTCTTAGAAATTGTCACAGCCTATTCAGATTTTGCATACGTCTTATTAATAAAAATATACAACATCTAAAACCTCGGGAGCTTAATAATTCGGAAAAGAATTTTTTTGGTCGATTTTTTTAAAAAGTCATATTTTTCAAAAAGTTTTAAATTTCAAGCTCGATGCGCAACCCCAAGACGTTTTCGTAGGACATCCAAATTTTACACACGTCTTATTTATATCAATTTAGAACTTTTTAGACCTCAGGAGATAAAGATTTCGAAAAAAAAGTTTTTTTCGATCCACCCTAATGTACATGCATATACAAGGGGTGATTAAATGAGAAGGTACGAAACGACACGGTGGGTACGGATGTAGACTTTATTCAAAATATACACCATAGGCCTGAGCACAACGATCCCATTGATGAACAAGCCGCAGGATTCCCTTGTTCCCAGAATTCCTGTGGCCGTGGCGAGACCCAGTCCGTCACAGCGTCCTTGAGTACGTCGTTCGAGTGGAAGCGCTTCCCTTTCAGGTGTTTTTTCAGTGGATCAAACACATATGGAAATCGCAGGACGACATGCCCGGACTGTAGGGCGGATGGTCCAACGTCTCCCACTTGAACTTGGCCAGTTTCATGTGTTTGACTCTGGAGACATGTGGACGCGCGTAATCATGGAGCAGAACCACACCCTCCGCGAGCCGGTTTCTCACCTTCCGCTGTCAGAAATCGGATAACACCTCGATGCTTCTCAATCGTCGAATTTCGCAACGCGAACGCAATCATGTCCTCATACGGACTGCCGCATCATATGGACGCCGATTTTGATAAGAGCCTCTGCTCTCTCCTGCCGGTTATGATAAGAGCCTTTGCTCTCTCCAATCCCATCCCGCGATGTCTCGCTACGTTCTCCCATGTGGAATATGCAAATATTTACCTGTTACGTTTTTATGTCTTTTCGTACCTTTTCATTGGATCACCCAAGGAATTTCGGGGCCTCCCTAGAGATGGCGCCGGGTGCGGTCGCACCGTTCACTCCACCCTAGGACCAGCTCTGATTGTGTTTAAATGCTTTTGCTCATATTTTATGATTCGAAATTATACAAAAATGTTTCAAATACAGTAATAACAAAGCAAAGTATTTTATTATCTTCCACATGAGTAAGTTTTACAAAACCATGGTTGAAAAGCTTTTTGATGTACAGTTTATTAAAAAAAACTTTTTTCGATAGAATATCCATTAAATTACGATTGATCATGTTATCAAAAACATTCATCACTGAAATTTACAAATAAAAGGAATATTCACAGATTTATACTATAGGCAACAAAAGAGCCAGGAAACGTAAGTACTTTTCTATTAAAAGCACTTTTGAGCAGATTTAAAACAAACCAGAGATGTTAAACGCTCGAAAAAATTTATAATATTTCTTCACCAAATGCAATATGGACTAACACTAACAGTAAAGCTGTATGTCTCATGCAACTTTCAGAAAAAATTCATATGCACAAAAATTACCTTCAAAAATGTTCTGAGAAGTTTCCCGTTTAGAGAATTATTTCAAAATTTGGTACGTTTAGCATTTTTTCCTGAGTGTTCCGTAACTCCTATAGATTTGTTGTTTGTAACACAGTAGTTCACAGTAAAACTTGTGAAGAGACATTATGAATTTTTCTGAGTTTCTAGCTCAATTAAATTCTTTAAAAAGCTGTTCAAATATTGGATAATTTCCAAAAAGAACAACCTTAAAGGAATGTTTTAACAATGCTGACCCTGAACAGAAAAGTAAGTTTTCATTCTTGTTTTTTTAATGATAATCACAGTTATTAGTGCTATGATTATTATAACTGTGATGGCAACACCGATCCCTACTATTATAGGCCACCATTTTGAAGATTCGTTTTTCGAATACTCCTTGGAATCTTCGTCTGATTTAACAGCTTCCTCGTCTCCACTTTTGTGTGTAAGTATAGGTGTCGTCTTCGACTCGATTAATTTTGTGCGGATAGTTGAAGAAATACTTCTCGTCCGTATAATTAGTCCAAAAGTAGTTTCGGCTACATTAAATGTCGAGGAAACATTCCCCACTTCGTCTCTAGCTTTCATAGCGAAATAGATGGACCATGCCTCAGTCGTTCTACCTTGAAGATTTTCGGGAATTCTAAGTGTCAAGATGGCCTTCTCTCCAGGTGAAAGCGGCTTCAAGGTGCTGTTTACGAGGAATGTTTCATTGACTTTGGTACAACTTTCAAAAAATTCTATGAGTTCTGTTTTATTTCGACTAGCTCTAAGCTCCAACTCATCAACTGAAAAGAAAGAAAAAAGAAAGCTTTTATTTTCAAATAGGGTAAGTGCACCAGTAATTGACACTTTAAGAGCAATAATAAGCATTAACTAGAAATTGCTAAATACTGAAACTATCTAGAAACAAAATTTTTGTTTTCAAAACTTAAATGAACTTTGAAAATTCATGTAAGGTATAATTTATTACAGAATATTAGAAATTTTCTATATTTTATATGCTGTCTTGGTGGCGACACCAGTAATTGACACCATGAACAAAAATTTGCTTCCTGTAATTGACACCTAATGAATGAGTAGAAAAATAAGCTGATTTAATTTTTAATGCAATGACATAAAAATGACCCAAGAGAATGAAGTGAAATTTGGTAACACGATGGAAGGTCAAGTCGAATTAAAAAAAAAAAAAAAAAAATGATCAGATTGAGATTTTGTGAAAATTGTTTCAAACTGCGAAACTTTTGTTCGCGTATCACGTAATAATGACTAAGTCGGATGAAATGAAATTTGGTGGCATGATAATTGATCACTTAGTCAAACTATAACGTCTAGAGTTTTAAAATTTTTGATTAGATTTTGAGATTTTGCGAACATTGTTTCAAAATGCGTAAATATTTGTTCTTGCATGACGCAATAACGACTATAAAGCGAAAGAAGTGACATTTGGTGACATGTGTGTGTGTGATAGTTGATCACTCTACTTAAACAGTAACATCGAATTTTTCAAAAATTTTGATTAGATATTGAGATTTTGTGAAAATCGTTTTATACTGCTTAAATATTTGTTCGCGCATCACGTCAGAACCACTAAAGTGAATGAAATGAAATTTTGCGATATTATAAGTGGCCACACAGCTTAAACTATAAGGCATCAAATTTTTAAAAAATTTTGATTACATTTTGAGATTTTGCGAAAATTGTTCCAAACAGCTACATTTGTACGCACACCTGGTAATAACAGCTAAAGCGAATTAAAGAAATTTAGCGGCATGATAGGTGGTCTCTCAAACTACAGGCAGCAAATTTTTAAAAAAGTTTTATTAGATTTTGAGATTATTTGAAAATAAAATATTACAATTTTACTAAGCACTTACCCTACTAGCAATTTTGCTCGGGTCATCATCGGCTGGCTACGTGGCCGGTGGTGGTCCAAGCAAAATTGCTAGTAGGGTAGTTACTCTCTGAACTGTAATCTTTTTGCGTAACATATTTTTCACACGTCATGCAAGAACGACGAAAGCGAATGAAATGAAATTTGTTGAACATGTAACTTAAAACTATAGCCGTCGAATTTTTTAAATCTTTGGATTAGATTTTGAGATTTTGCGGAAATTTTTTGAAAATGTGTAGGAATTTGTTTGTTCATCACATATAAACCACTGAAGGGAATGAAATAACAGTTAAGCTATAGACAACAAAGCAAATTTTTAATAAATTTTGAGATTTTGTGAAAATTGAGAAAATGTTTTTTCCATTCCTGAAAAATGGTAGTAGAATGGAGTTAAATTTGAACTTTTGTTTAGTAGCTAGTTAATGTAAACTGTAGATTCCAAAATTGTTCTAAATAATTTAGATATGGAGATTTGAGGTAAATCTCGTAAATGTTTGTTCTCGCATTCCTCAAAAACTGCATTAGAGAATAGAATGAAATTTAGTAACATGATGATCAATAATACTGTTGGACGGGAGAGCATGCGAGACGAGAAGCAGCTGAGGTCTCGTCTCTTCTGGCGCTTTCACATCGAAGTACCGTCTCGCACCTGGAGGTATCGTCTCACAGTCTCGTCTCGCATCCGTGGGTATTGTCTCGCGGTCTCGTCTTGCATCCGTAAGTATCGGCTTGCAGTCTCGTCTCGTGCGAGACCAGTCTATCATATTGTCTGACACCCCAAATAACTTTATTTTTACTTTATTGTATGAAGTAAATAATGTACAGTTGTCTCACGTTTATCGTGGTCTCACATATTGTCTTCATATGAATGGCGGATGGCGGTTCTAGATTTTTTTTTGGTGGGGGGGGGGCGGCGCAAAACTTTATCATCAGAATTGCATGAAATATGCCATTGTCAGGTAAGAAAACCATTTTATATACTGTAAATGTATATCTCTCGGAGGGGACACGCTACACCTGTCCCTCCACTTGGATGAGCCCTTGTCTCATATTTGACGTATTTTAGAGTAAACTGGATACTCGGATGAACAGAATTAACAATCAAAAGTAAATAAGAAATATCCCAATTCGAATGCAGTAGAACGAAAGTATTGTCAACATATCTGACGCAGCACGAAAAATTATAGACCTTGAAGAGTTTATCTTCAAAATAATGCATATAAATATCACATAAAAGAGGTGAGAGGGGATTACCCATAGCAAGACCCTTGGTTTGTTTATAGAATAAGCCATTAAAAATGAAAGAAGTTTGTTTAACATACAAACGCTTACTAAAGATATAAACTCCTTATTTTCAATAGAAGAATAATGAAACTCGCATAAACGCTTTTCCAAACAGTCAATTGCACCTTGGATAGGAAAATTAGTAAATAACAATTTAACATCAATTGAAAGCATTTTACAATTAGTAGGAGAAAGAAGTTTAACTTTGTTAGCAAAATTATAAGTTTTTTTAACAGTGTGGATATTACTAGCAGTCAAAGGTGAAAGAGTATGGGAGAGGAAACGTGCCAGATTATAAGAAGCAGTACCAATGTTAGAAACAATGGGGCGAAAGGCAAGAGAAGGTTTATGAATTTTAGGAAGGGCACAGAAATGTACACAGTTAGCAGTAGAAGGAATAACATAACGTTTAGTTTGATCATTTAAGATTACAGACGACTTCAGGTGTTCTTTTTCCCTTTTTATTTATTTTATTATGTATTTTGTTTGTCCACATTTTTTCTTTTCTACTTTCTTTTTATACCACCTCTCTCTTCCTTTAATCTCCGTGGTTTCTCGCTTTTTCTTTTTTCCAAGTGGCAACATGCTTATTCGTGTTTATCTTTTTCAGTTTACACTGTTTAGTGAGACGAAGGGATATGACTGATGAAGACTGAATAAATTTTTAGTCGAAACGATCGTATCTTGTTATAAGTATCATTTTATGAGTGTTTTTTTTTTTTTTTTTTTACAAAGTTTGTATTTATTTTAACGTATGCACTTTATCTGAGTACGCTTAATTTTGATATCCACCCAGGTGGTATAGTAGCTTAGTAGTGGCAAATGCTTGATGAGCAAGTGCCCACCCTTGGAGAAGAATAAAAAAGTTTATGATACAAATAACTTTGCTGTACAATGAACGAAGGACAGCGGAATAAAAAGAAGTTGGGCTTTTATTTTCTCCGTACGGATACATTAGTTTGTTTTGAAGTATTTTCTAAAAAAATAATTTTCAAAAGTCACAGTGCTTAAGAAGACATCATTTGAGAAGAAAAAAAAATTAAAACAACGTTATCATTATCAATTTTTACACAGATTATAATAAAAAAATAAAAGTATATTTTCATGAACAGAGTTTAACAAATAAGCCACATTTGCTATAAATATTTAAAGTACATACTAATGATTTACTAGTTAAGTTTTGATGTCTGGTGGAGTATTAAAGGAGGTGTCCTTATTTGCAAAAAGGTTAAAAAAAAACTTCTACAAATAAATTTTTTACTTATTGTATTCAATTAAACATATAAACATAGATATTCGCCTTAAGAATTTTGATTTAACCTTTAAGTATTTTTTTTAATTTATGATAGATTCAAATGTTTCAGTTATTTTCGAAGATTTCGGCCTGGGTAACTGGCGTTGCGCATTAACTTTTTCATTTCCACTCAAAGATGATATTCCGAAAAATTCTCCTCTAAGAAATAAACAACCAATCTTCCGAAATACTGACCGGTCTGCATAAATATATACAATATCTTATTTTCCTGTAACTTAGTGCCACAGTTTAAATTATTTATGATTTCCCTTAGAGAAATCCAATGAATATTACTCAAACATACCTTTTTTTTTGGCTTCGCTTGGCCTTTTGTTAATGAGTAATCAGCAATTCAGAAAAATTTCTATATGAAAACTCAGCGAATCTAACTTTTTAAAGATTCAGCACACCTCTAATATTAATTTCTTTAAATCATAAGAGACTCCTTATTAACAGCGATATATTTGATTTTTTTAAAGGACACTCGATATAACGGAAAAGAAATCCTGATGTCAACCTAAAGCAGTGTTCTCTAACTCCTGCACTGGATACGGGAAGAAAAAAATACACCTTAAACGTTGTGAATAATCCAAGTTCAACTAGAATTTACAAAAATAAAATTTTTAAGAATTTTATTTGTGGTATCTGAGAGTATTCCAAAACTGCCATTCAGTGTTACATTTCTCAAGTGATAGGGCACGCAGTATGTAAGTTAAGATTCATTTTCGAATCTGCGCGCAATATATATTCACTTTTATCCCTTGACAATGCATGCTAGGATGATTCCTAGGCTAGAATCTCGAGATATTATCAGCGCCATTAATATCAGAGTATCATAGTCTTACAATTATAGACAGAGAAACAGAATTCTATCACTAAAGGATTAGAATGCCGTTTTCTCTCTCATAATGACATCAACTTTTCGGAAAGGTGATGTATCGCTGATTTTTAAATGATTAGGACACCATTATGTTGTTGCAAAAGGCAAAACTACACGAGAACTATCTGCCTAAGGGGAAATGCTTTGGACTTCTTAAGGGGTTCTAAGACGAATTCACTTTACCTCTGAAGAAAACCGGCCAAAATTCCAGATTAAATCGACAGCCGAGAGATATAGGATACCATTCGGTAATGAATTGGGGGATTTTAAAATGACACTTATTTTACCTTGATTGTCATACAGATCATCTCCAGGTGTAGTAAAGCTGAGTGTTACTTCGTAATAGTCTTTTCCTGAGAATGTTGATATAACTTTTAAATCCGTAATGTCTCCAGGAGGAATAACATCGCGGACTGATGGATCGTAGGACTCAAGACGGAAAGCACCACTGTTAGAAGATCTATCGAACCTGCTCGCTGCAATAGAAACTTCTGCTTCGTCTGGATTATTTCGGTCGTCTTTCGCAAAATCATCAAGCAAAAATTCTGTACTGGGTGGGACATCTTTAGTACTTGCTGGAAAAGAAAAACGACATTCTCGCAATATTAACGAATTGAAATATGTAATATGTGACAGATATAACCTAGATGAAACTTAATTACATTTGTAATACAGGGTTTACACAAATCGCTGGCCGGATTTCAAAAAACTGTATTTTTAAAAATTTGCGCACATAAGAATAAGTGATACAATAAATTAAAATAAAAATTATATACCAAGATTTTTTTCTTCTTTCTTTTTTCCCCCGACCATCGATCAATAGATACAACGGAGTGTGGGGAAGTGCAACTTTCCATGAGATGTGCAGTTAGAAAACGATTCACCAAAAGTGAATATATATATATATATATTTTTTTTTGATATCACAAAAGCAGTTGTGAAAATAATCATATTTCCAGTATGTCCAGAATATTGCTACTCATTGCTGTTTTCATCAGCAACAACAACAAAAAAAAAAAGACTCATGCAATATTGTTTCTGAAATAACGCAAAAGATATTCACTTTTGGCGAATCTCTTAATAACTGCATAGTTTCATGGAATGTTGCACTTTCCCACACTCTAACATTACAACTATTGACCCACGAAATCTGATGAAATCTGAATGGAACTGTCTTATAATTATTTTTCGAAAAATTACAGGAAGAAAAATTAAATTGCAATACTGTTTGTGTGTTACGGCAAGCCTGCACAAGGGCCATCTGCCTAAGTGTGAGGTGCCTTGGGCGGAGGACTTTTAAGGGATTCTAAGGCGTATTCACTTTACAGATGGAGAAAACCTCCCAAAACTCCAGACCTTTAAATCGACAGCCACCCGATAGGCCCAAACCCGGAACCTTCATGGATCAGCCATCTACCATGTTTAGCGTCTTATTAACTTGCCCATGGTGAGCCACTTATGAAAAGTATTTTATGCAGATATATTGTATTCGCAGATATATTGTATAAAGTGCACCCCAAAAAGATTAAAACCCACTAATTTTTTTAATTGAAAGTAAAAACTATAAAAATAATGAAAATGACGTATGATTTAATAATATGTTGATGGATCTGTCCTACAATTATTTTTCGAAAAGTTACAAGACATAAATAAAAATGCAACATATGTAATATTTATGCCATTTTACAAATAAGATTTAATATGAAAAACTAATACACAGTTCTCCCGTTAACTACTTAAGAGATTTCAATAGTTTAAAAAATTTATCAATAGTTAAAAAACATAAATTGGTATTACAGAAAAAAATGTTATGGAATTTAAAAAATAAGAAAAATGTAATATGTTTTTGTTTAATAATACTACTTTAATAGTTCTTACTGATAAAAAGATTGATAGTTATTTGTTGTCGGCATTTTGAATTACAAAGTAGATCAGCTGATTTGTACAGACACATCTTCGTAGTGCACGTCTTGGAACAATTGCACTTGAGTCCTAGCCCCCCTTACTAAATCAAGTTTTTTTACTACTTCACCTTTTTCTTCTCACTCTACTTCTTAGATGTTTAAAAAATGTTGTTTGCAAAAGATAAAATGGTTTCTTGTGAACTGTGTGCTGTATATCTGAAAATGGAACATTCTATCATAAGTAATCCTTCTTTTCTGGCTTTTATCGAAAGGCGTTGTTAACTCCTAGGTTTTACCGCAATGGCTTAAATGTCGGCCGACTGAAATTATTGATGGTTTAGAATACGATTGGCAACAGTTTGCCAGCACATTTGACGAAAATATAGTTTGTCGGGAATGACCGCCGGGATAATACTTAAGTACCATCAAATCAATGGATGTCGTGTTAATGCCCAATCAGTTATCCAGAAAATTCATTTATCCAGAATACATTTGGTCCCGACTATTCTGGATAATAAGTTCTATACTGTTCTGAATAGTTAAGCTTTACACATTATATTGGATTTTTAATAATGGTAAGTGTCCATGAGACCTTTCTTCATTAAAAAATAATATAAAAGTAATAGCCACTGCTTCCTTCATTCAATGAACTTACTCTGTTTTTTTTTTTTTTTTAGCACAGCTTTTAAGATATCTTATAGCATATTGTATTAATGCCCCATTGAATAACTTTAAAAGGAAACCACTTCCAGGTTTGTAACTTAACTAGTTGCCAGCCTACAGGCAACTAAAGGTGCCAAAACATGTAAGTTTTTCATAAAAATTTAATAACTTCAGAAATAACTATGCTGCACAGCTGAAATTTGGTATTTTTTCTTATGATATATTGCTGCATACCAAAAGTCATGAAAATCTAAGACATCAAGTCTGAATCAGTATGTTGATTGACGTGGAATGACCAAAAGTAGTATTAATGACAAAAAGAATATAAACATGTACCTCTGCCAATCGGTATTCGTGGTGAAGAAGATCCCGTCGATCCGTGTTTCAGCCTGGCTTGCCCACCATTGGTGACTCTTGCGAAAACGGCATAACGTCCGTTTCCGTTAAAATGGGTAAAGTAAGCAGTATAAATACCATCATTTTTTGTCACATCTGCTCCTGGAACAACAGAATTCGATACTTTAATAACGACAGAAAGTAGACAAAAAGTAAGAGTTCTCCTCATTAGGAGTACCTGATAAATGGGACAATCTTCCTTCATTGCTGAAGATGAAATTTTAACAGTCATCCAGACTGTTGAAATTCCATCACTCTACTGTCTCTTTCTCTCTCTCTTTTTTTAATTATTGTAAACATGAGTTATGGTAAAATGGATTCCTTCAAATATTTTCAAAAACGTATTTTTTAATAATATGGTACCTCTCCAGCCACCTAATACAGAACCTGTTCTAACCAGGGGGGGTAGGGGGGGTCATAGCCCCCCCATGAGGAATTTTTTGCCATACAAAATGTGTATTCTTCACTCCCTCATCACACACATGTATGCATATATGTGTGTCACAGGCACTCCACGTATGCCGAACTGTACAAAAACTTTATAGACTCTCTTACTTACATTATTAATATTTGTAACTCACACCAGATGTCCCTGCCTACGCGCAGGAGATGTGTATTTTTTACCTTTTGCCTTTTGGCAACGTTCACCGATTAGTTGATGGCGCACTTAGATGGCGAAATAGCCAGCGCCAAAGAATCTGATACCAATTTTTTGGTAATGACACTGGTAACAGTGAAAATATTGAACCCTTTTGTAAATACATGTAGATATTTTGAACCGATGATAATAATAACCAAGATTAATATTGCCATATGTCGTTATTTCGTTGTGTTCCACAATTAAATTTAGAATTCTTAATACAGCTCCTCCTCTGGCAGTCCCTGAAGGTAAGTGACTTACCTATTTTTTAATCTGCTTTCGAAACATTTGGCGCCCGAACAGGGACTGCCTTAATTTTACTGTGAATTTAATTATGTAAGAGTTGTGCTAAAATTTAAGGAAAGGGGATCATTTTGTTTTTAATTTTAAAGAAGTATAATGGAAAAGAAAATACGAAAGCGAACCACTTATCGTGAATTAACCACAAAGTTAATAACTAAAATAAATGAAGTTTTAACTGATAGCACAACTGAAGAATTGGAGGATGTACGAGTGTATGATGAATTAATATCGAAACACGGAATATTGAAAGAGTTAGATTCAGAGATTCAAGATGGGTTAACCGTAACTGATATTGAAAATGATATAACTAAATCAGATGAATATTCCACTGAAATTATCAAATGTAAATGCAAAATTAAGAGAGCACTGGAAAAATTAAGAACACCGTTAATCACATCTTCTGTAATTAATCCCCATAATACTGATTCAGTAGCAAATAGCGGCAGAAGAATAATAGATCAACCTTTTGTAAAATTGCCACTATTGCAAATTGAAAAATTTAATGGTGATCCCTCTGATTTTCAAAGATTTTGGGATCAGTATGAATCCGCAATTCATAAAAATCCTGATTTAACAAATGTAGAAAAATTCAACCTACGTATCTGCTGTCGATACTTTGAAGGAAAGATTTGGGGAAAAACATTTGGTGATTAACTCTCATTTGAATAAAATTTTGTCGCTTAATTCTGTAAAGAAGATGATGTTTATGCACTCCGAAAACTGCTAGATACATGTCAAACAGAAATCAGAAATCTTGAATCTCTGGGATTAAAAATAGAAAATTATTCCGCGTTACTCGCCCCCATTCTCATTAAATTGTTGCCTTCTGATATAGTGTTAGAAATAACTAAAAAATGGGCTCAGGATGAAGAACTGCAAGTAATGCAGATAATTGATCATTTAAAAACAGAAGTAGCATCTCGCAAAAGAACTACGTTTTTGATGACTAATCCACAAACAGATTCTTTCCTACCCTTCCACTTCAAAGTTCAGAGACAGACAGGCGACGAAAATTATTCCCTGCACTGCAGCTGGACTATGTAATCAATCTATTTCGCATTCCAAACCACTTATAAATGTAAGGTTTGCGCGGAACACGGTCTGGAAGGGAAACATTTCCTGATAGATTGTGAATTATTTAAGAATAAGTCGTTAAATGAGAGGAGAGAAATTTTAAAGAAATATGGATTCTGCTACGTCTGCTTAAAAATCGGTCATTTAGCTTATAGATGTGGAAATTCAAATGTCAAATGCAATTCCTGCAAACAACGACATTATCAAATAATGTGTCCCAAAAAAGTCCGATTGCGCGAAAATAATGAAAGCACGTCCTTAGCGAATAAAACCTGTAATCGGGCAGTGTTAATGCAGACGTTAACCGTTTGTTTAGAAAATAAAAATAAAAGTATGCTAATACGATGTTTAATAGATAGTGGTAGCCAACGATCTTATTTGACAAAAAATGTTATCAATCGTATGGAGTATGAAGCAGTGGGGGAGGAGAAAACGATACACGGTCTATTCGGAGGGATTCAAGAAACTCACTTTCACAAGCGGTATAAAATATACCTAAGAAATTTAGAGGATACATTTAAGTGTAATTTCGAAGTGTACGATCAAGAGAAAATCTGTACCGAAATTCCTAAAATAAATAATGGGCCATGGATCAAAGAAGCTTATAGATATGGGATAAAATTCTCCGATTATGAAGCTGATACAGAGATGGGAAAAGATGCAAACGAACAAGAAATAAGTCTTCTCATCGGCTGTGACATTTATTCAAAACTTTTGACGGGAAAAATAAAATCCTTATCTAGTGGTTTAACTGCAGTAGAAACTAAGCTGGGGTGGTCATTGATGGGAAAAACCAATGAAAAAGACACAAGCGAGTCTACAAAAGTAGTTTTATCTTTGCATATAACCGCAGCAAAGTTGACTGATTTATGGCGATTGGACACTTTAGGAATATTAGAACCATGTGACAAGGGGTCCAAATTAGAACTCGAGGAAGCTGTGTAGGAACATTTCAATAAAAATATTCAGATAAATGATGAACGGCGATATCAGGTTAGCCTTCCGTGGATTACAGGATACCCCCTTCTTCCAAGCGGTCGGAAAATTGCAGAACGGAGATCGAAGAATTGCGTCGATTTATTGAAGAAATCCGGCAATTTTGATGCCTATGAAGCGATATTTAACGAGTGGCTTCAAGAGGGCATCATAGAGGAGGTCAAATAATCCCCAGATGCGGAAGCAGAGTTCTTTCTGTCGCACAGAGCAGTTATAAAGGAAAATTCCACTACCCGAGTGCGTCCTGTTTTCGATGGGTCCGCTAAGGAAAAGGGTTAGCCGTCTATAAACGATTGCTTATTAAAAGGCCCTAATTTAGTCGAACTAATCCCTTCATTAATAAATAGGTTTCGATTTCAGAAAATCGGTGTTGTATCAGACATCCGAAAAGCGTTTTTGCAAATAAGTTTGAATGAAAATGACAGACCCTTCTTACGATTTTTATGGTGGAAAGAGGGAAATCCTGAAAAGGAAAAAAAACGTTCCAACATCGAAGGGTCGTTTTCGGGCTCACGTGCAGTCCTCATCTATTGGGTGCAACCCTGCACCCAGACAGCACAGCAAACTTGCATCAAACTTGCAGCAAGCTTGATTTATCAAGTCAATAAGCTTGAATTAAGCTTGAAAATTCCAGGCGTGTAAGCTTGACGCAAGCTTGAATCAAGTGTTCTAGTTTACACTTGCCCAACTTGCATTAAGCTTGACATTTCAAGCTTAAAAAATTTTCCAAAAAATTTTTTTTTCTAAATACACGGGGCGCCCGCTGGCGAACGCACCCCACATACTTTATTTTTCCGCGCATTTTCCCCCTCTATGCTGTAATTTTAAGTTATTTTAATCTGCTTCCATCGAGTGTCCGTGGCTAGAATAGAACCCGGGACCTTTCGGTTCGTAGCCGAGCGCGTTATCCATTCAGCCAACGGAGCCTTGTGCAGCTATGACTAAAGTTTGAAGTGAATTATTAAGCGGTTTTCTGGCCAGATTGATAAGTGGGCGATATGTTATTTGTTTTTTTTTTATTTTTCCATGGGATGCATCAAAATTAAAATAATTTTATGTGTGATTTAGAGACTCTACTACTAGGGAAATAAACATAATATAAACTTAAGAGCAACACATGTTTTAAAACTTTCGCAACACTCATGAGCAATACTGCCGCAGGCCAAAATCGAGACAAACGACTGATTTTGAAATCAATTTCGTAGTATAATTGTATTTTATTTTGAAGAATTTCCATATTTGGAAATATAAAATGGGTTTACTTATTTACTTACTTAACACAAATTTTGTGTTAAGTAATCTGAAATCAAAGAAACAGATAGTTAAACGTTACTTCGAAATGCTATATCACAGTTGCTAACATAACATGTATGGAATACAAACACTTTATTCGTTTTTGTAAATATTTCTTATAATAACAACTAATTGAAAAATTTTGCTATTTTTTAACGCTAAAAATTCTCTTTACAAATGTGGTTAGTTATTTTCCTACATATTGGTATGCTATATCGATATAGAGCATTTCGAAGAACTAAAAATAAGTTTATATTAATTTATACAGATGTAAATCTGAATTATTTTCATTGTTCATACTTTATAATTAAAAAAATTATTTAACTTCTGATATTTTTTTTTATCCTTTGTAATTTTATTTTAAAACTACAAAAGTGCAAGATGTAAGATTTTTGGGCCCTAAAATCTGTAGGCCCTGGGCAGTTGCCCCGTTTGCCCTGCAATATGGCACTGGTAATAAAATAAACACATCTTTTACGAACTTTCAGCAAATTTGAGGACGCTAGAGAATTAATGTCCATTCTCTTTCACAGATGGCGCCATCAACGCTCCTTTAAAAAGGAAAAATCAAGCGAGTAGCAATTGCCAAGCTTAAATCAAGCTGTATTTAGGCTTGACAATTCAACTTGACTCCTGCAAGTTTGCTGCCAGCTTAGAATGAGTTGAACTGTCAAGCTTGCATTAATGCGTCAAATTCAAAGAAATGTCAAGCTTGATTTAAGCTTATGTGCTGTCTGGGCAATACCACTTAAAAAATTCCCCTCCCTCAATGCAGGAAACAGTTTCCAAACTTTCTGAATCTTTTTACATTGATAACTGTGTTACTAGTGTTGATAATGAGGAGCAACTCAGTAAATTTATAAGAGAATCGAAATATATCTTAAGCCAAGCCAAATTTGATCTTACACAGTAAAAAAATTCAGAAACGTTACATACTTATAGCGGAAAGGTTTCCGAAAGTATAGCGTAACCTACCGATGCTCTACTCGAACTCACGATTTCGGAAACATAACCCATATTTCGGGGTAAAGTATTTACAGGGGAGAGGAAATCTTTATTTGGGACTTCGTGCGCATGCGCCAAGTGCCAAGAGACGGATAAGAGTGAACGCGTTTTCCCTAATAGCACAGATGGTCACAAAAGAGTCGCTGTGACGTCACAGAGGGTCACAATTGTCACAGCACTGTCACATTGTAACTTCTTGCACAGCCCGATTATGACCAACAGGGGCCCCGGGCATTGATGAATTTGGGGTCCCCATCTATAAAATTTGTTTTCTTTTTCATAATATTTTGACATATAAAAGAATATTTCAGAACAACATTTGAAACGGGGGGCCTTGGGCAAAGTCCCGATTTGCCCATGCGATAATAAGGGTCTGGTAACTTGTGAGTGATGTAACTTCACTGTGTGGTCACTGTGAAGTTTATTTGTGACCAGTCACCAGGTGACGTCGCCGGATGAATACTTAAATAAAACAGCACATTTCCTGAAAATAATTTATTTGGAAGAAAAAAGATTTAAGAATTTTAATTTATATTTATTAATTATGGTATCTTCTCTCCATTTACAAAATACTTCAAAAAAATTTTAAGTTTCCAAAGCAAGCCGTACCACAAATAACTTGTGCAGCAGTCAGTTTACTTTTAAAGCTATTTTCAGCAAGAAAACCGTAGCGTCGTGGTAACGTGCTTTCTTCCGAATGCGTGGGTCCAGCGTTCGACTCTGGCTCTGGTCGCTAGTCCTACACCGCTCCTTCCGACAGAGTTTGGTGCTGCCATCTAGATTAAGATACTCGAAACGCTTCATCTAGTGCATGTTACTTTTTTCTGAAAAACTCGGAAAGGTTACTCGTTAATTCGGAAACCTTTCCGAAATACTCGGAAACCTTTCCGAAATACACGGAGAGGTTACTCAATATTTTACAAAATATACAGAAACGTTACCCATCTTTTCCAGAAACCTTACCTAAAATGCAGGAAAATAGGTAAATATGTTTCCGACATATGCAGAAACGTTTTTAAATACTTTACCCGCATGGTTCGGAAACGTTTCCGCAATTTTGAACTACAAGAGCTGCCCCATTTTTTGGGGTAACCTTTCCGAATTTTTTTTTACCGTGATAGAGGGCGGGAACACAGTCATTCACATACACCTTAGAAAACAAAATTGTCCCAGTATTAGGCTTACAGTGGTTATTGCCCTCAGATTTTCTTTCTGTGGATTTGAGAGAAATTTATGAAGATAACGAACCTATTACAAAAAGAAAAATATTATCGGATATCCACAAAATATTTGATCCCGTCGGTTATACGTGTCCTGTAACTTTGTACCCGAAATTGCTCCTACAGGATTTATGGAAAAAGAAAATAACTTGGGACCATGAACTACTTCGATTTCTAAAAAATTTTATAAATGGAAAAGACAATTAAGTGTTCTTAAAGATATTGCGATACCCAGGTGTTTAATTGATGATCCAGATGGTATCAGTAATTTAAGTTTACATGTTTTCAATGACGCATGCCGATCTGCTTATGCAACTTGCATATTTTTGCGAAGCGAAAATGAAAATTCCACATCATGTCAACTTATTCAGGCAAGATGTCGAGTAGCTCCGCTGAAGCTCATTACAATTCCTAGATTGGAGCTTCTTGCTTGTACGATTGGCACACGACTATCGAAAACAGTTAAATCTGACTTAAAATTAGAAAATACTCCAACTTTCTTCTGGACAGATTCCAGTAACGTCTTATACTGGATAAAGGGGAGCGAAAATTGGTCTCCCTTTGTATATAATCGCGTTGAAGAAATTCGATCGCTTAGTAACCCTGAAAATTGGTACCACGTACCCGGAACTCTGAATCCAGCCGATTTACCCTCCAGAGGCTGTACAGCTTAATCCCTTAAGCAGTCCCGCTGGTGGGAGGGTCCGGATTGGCTGAAGAATACTCAAGAATTTCGGCCTACAGGCAATTTTAATCCCGATTATGGAATAATAAATTCTGAAAGAAGAAAGACTGTTATCACCTCAATAAATGTCTGCCCATCAGCGATTAATTTATATGAAAATACATCATCATACTGGAAAATGATAAAAGTAACCGCGTGGATTTACAGATTCTTGGAAAATATTAAGAAGCCCCGAAATGATCGAAACTTAGGGTTAAAACTCGAAGAAATAAAGAATGCCGAACACGTTTTACTGAAATATACACAGAAGTTCTTATCAAATGAATCTAAATCCTTTTTAGACTCTTTTGTTGACAAACAAGGACTGATTCGAATTAAAACAAGAATAACTTCACAAAACGACTTAGATGAATTTAAATATCCCATTGTGTTACCACATGACCACAATATCACTCATTGCCTCATATTCGACAAACATAGCGAACTGAATCATGCAGGAACCCAGACTGTAATGTCTGCGCTAAGAGAAGAGTTTTGGATCATCCGGTGTAGAAAAACTGTTCAACGAATAGTCAAAAAGTGTGTAAAATGCAAACGTTTTACAGTTCAACGTATTGAAGTCTCAACTGCCCCGCTTCCTGAAGAACGTGTCAGAGACGCATTAGTTTTTGAAATTATAGGAACTGATTTGTGCGGTCCTCTCTTTTTAAAGGATGGGAGCAAGTGTTGGGTTTCACTCTACACCTGCGCTGTGTTTCGCGCAATTCACGTTGAGATTGTTACTTCTCTCTCTGCGGAGAGTTTCCTCTTAGCCTTTAGAAGATTTATTGCCCGCAGGGGAAGACCAGCTGTAGTATTTTCAGAAAACGGAACGAATCTAACTAGATCTGCAGCAGAGCTGAAATCCATTGACTTAAAGAAATTAAAAGACTTTGCCATATCTAAGAGAATTCAATGGAAATTTAACCCGCCGTCTGCACCTTGGTGGGTTGGCTTCTTTGAACGTATGGTTGGTCTATTAAAAACAGTATTGAGAAGAGTCTTAGCAAGGGCTAGTCTTCATTACGAAGAACTGTTTACAATCTTATGCGATGCAGAGAGTGTCATTAACTCTCGTCCACTGACTTACATTTCGGAAGATCAGGAAGACTTGGCACCATTGACGCCAGCTATGTTTCTTAAAGAAATAAGTGAATCAGGAGTCCCTGACTTAGATTTAATAGATGCTACAAAAATGAAGAAAAGATATGCCTATCGACAGAATATCCGAGAAGACCTCAGAAAAAGATTTCGTGTTGAGTATCTCGGACAACTTCGAGATTTTGCCAAAAATAAACAGGGACATGATATCCACCTGGGGGACATTGTATTAATTGGGGACGACAATCAAAACAGAATCAACTGGTTTTTGGGCAAAACCGAAGAGCTTTACCCTGGAAAAGACGGCAAATTTTGTGTGGCAAAAGTTAAAACCAAATCCGGTTTCCTTGTAAGGCCACTTAAAAGACTTTATCCTTTAGAAGTAGATGATAGACTAACATATCCATTTTTAGTAGATAGATCTCCTGTTCCACTAGATGATTTCGCAGCTGATGATCCGGTGCCCATGGAGAAGCCTCCTGATCCTGCTAACCCTGACAGCCTTTCAGCTGATGGTCCGGTGCCCGTTTCCAAGACTCCTGTTGCTCCTCTTGACTGTCCTCAGGTTGCTGAACCTGCACAGGAGCCCGAGGGTTCTAGTCCTGTTGATCCAGTTCAACGTAAGCTGAGGAAGCCACGGCGGCTTTAGTGTTTGAGCTTCGTGAGAAAATCCTTGAAGCTCAAAGGTGGGAGAGTGTCACAGGCACTCCACGTATGCCGAACTGTACAAAGACTTTATAGACTCTCTTACTTACATTATTAATGTTTCTAACTCACACCAGATGTCCCTGCCTACGCGCAGGAGATGTGTATTTTTTTACCTTTTGCCTTTTGGCAACGTTCACCGATTAGTAGATGGCGCACTTAGATGGCGAAATAGCCAGCGCCAAAGAATCTGATACTGAATTTTTTGGTAATGACACTGGTAACAGTGAAAATATCGAACCCTTTTGTAAATACATGTAGATATTTTGAACCGATGATAATAATAACCAAGATTAATACTGCCATATGTCGTTATTTCGTTGTGTTCCACAATTAAATTTAGAATTCTTAATACAGCTCCTCCTCTGGCAGTCCCTGAAGGTAAGTGACTTACCTATTTTTTAATCTGCTTTCGAAACAATGTGAGTTGCAGTAGTCGTAACGCCCAACCCCATGAAAAATTTCTGGCTACGCTCCTGGTTCCAACCCATGCATTAGGATGAAACAAAGAATTTCAATTTGGTGTTTCTGATGACCGAAATGGATTTTCTAGATTAGATCAAGGTACATGTGCTACTGTGATCAAAGGCTGAGATGCATACCCACCGGTCTTTAAAATTTTTATGGATAGGTTTATAAAATAAAATAAATGTCCGGTCATTAAATAACGATGAAGATTCGCTATTATTAACGGTCATATTCACTATTCACCGGTGGTTACGTACCAACACAAACATAACTCCGCCTCGATGTTATATTGATTATATCGAAAAATCGACCAATCTGAACTCTTAGCTCTGGAGTTACACAATTTCGAGCAGAGTGACAGAGCGTAGTGACATTCTAAGAGGCAGATAAACAATATAAAACATCATTAACAGTTTATCAAAATTCCATACAATTCGCTTCAGTAATTAATTTTTTACAGTAACATGTAATCAAAAATTAACGTAAATTAAGATCACAAATGAAACAATTCATAAAGACGCCTTGAAAAACAATTAAACCATCATTTATTCTCATTGACACTCATTGGACCTCTTTTTGGTTTCATACGTCGGTATTCTTTGAGAGTAGCTGAATAATTGTTACCATTCTGATAGAATAGCTTCACTAACAATGCACGTTCCGTCTTATTCAGAGTCATGGTTGACCATTACTCAATGTGGTCTTGTTTTTACACTGTTCGATGGGCTTAAAATTTGCATATATGACGTCCATAAGCATTGAAACACGATATAGCGCCATCTATCGGGTGAAAATGGTGATTTTTTAATTGCATATTTGACTTGCGCATGTTCTGAAACGTGTAGGTACCAAGTTTCACTGAAATATTCCTGGTAGTTTTCTCTCCAGCACCCCTTGAACACTTGCAGTTTAATTATGGCCACCCTGTATATAATGCGGGAGTTTTTTCTTTCTTTCTTTCCTCAAGGAGACTGAAAATTTTATTTCTTCGTCTAAACTCATTTTAAAAATGAATTTCAGTAAAATAAGAGTATATCGGAAAATTATATGCGTTATTTTAACCATTAGTTAAGAGAATTAATCATATTTTTTTATTATTTCGTGAACTTTCTCCTTAACTTTAAAAAGGCGTCTTTCTTTATTTTAAGTACTGATTAATGTATGGAAAAAAAAAGAAAGAAGAACTAAAATAAATGTATTTGCTTTCAAATAAAATAAAAGAATCATTTTTTAAAAAATTTTTGAGCAATTTATTTACTCAAAAATTAATTTCTTAGAGATTGATATCTATTATATCAAGCTATAGTATAACAGAACAGTTAGACAATTTATCTAAATTTTTTTATGGATTTGAACATTTTTGAACTGTTTATAAAGCATAGAAATTTACCGAAGTTTTTAAAAAATTTCAGAATATTTCTGTGCAATCTGAATTATGCCCTCTTACAAACAATTAACGTCAGGATATTTTGAAATTTTTCTTAAATTTGAATGTTCTTAGACAAAAACATTTCAACATTTCTAGTATCATGACATTTAGCGAAATATCGCATAAGCATATTAAAGAACTTGTTTCTAAATAACTCTCAAATATTAACCATTTGTATACAGCTTGTGAAGAGACATTTGAAATTTTTTGAGTCTGTGAAATAGTTTAATTCTTAAACTAAACTGATCACAATTTTTTTAAAGAACAGGCCAAATCTAGCCAGCTTCACTTAAAGCAAATGTTAAATTTTATAAATTAATAAAGTGGAAATTGTATAATTTCATCTATTTTATAGTCGTGGTTAATGAGCTGTTTTAGAACCTTGTTTTATTTGCGGCTTGTGTGTGAAGTTGGGTATACTGTAAATGTAAACAATACTAAAACTGTTTTTACAATTTTCGCCAAGCATATTCTACTTCGCCTTTATAAATACTGTTTAGAATGTACATCACAATCTATGAGTGTACAATATTTTTCTTCCTTGTTCCACAAACAGCTAAAATGAACTAACCAAACACACTATCTTTGTGGTATAACGATCGAAAAACACGGCTATTGACTGCTTTGGATTGGTAAATAAAATTTTATTAACGGTCAATTTATTTACCATCACGTTCGGTAAGTCTGCACTGCGTTTTAAAATCGTCTGTAAATAAAACTGGAATCGGCCATAAAAGTGGTTTATAATGACGGTCAATAGTGTCTGCATCCCAGGCAAAAAGTACCCGGGATGGTGTTTTAATTAATAATTATCAATTTATTGGTCAAAATTTATTGCGGCAGCTTCAAAGTACTAATCTCCTCCTACTGCAATGCATTTCTGTTAATATATTTTTCCTTTGAGGAAACCTGTTTTAAAGTCATTTTTGTGAAACCCCTTCAGAGTCCGTGACAATACTGTAAAATCAAATTAATGCAAAACGATGACCACAATGGGCGATTTCAATCATGGAAATAAGGAGTAGCTCTGTGCTATTTAAGGAGAAATCGGAGCTTGTGGAGCAGTATTCGTCGAAGTTTTGGCTAAAAATTCACGAATAATAATGACTCAATAGACTTCATTTCGACAAATCAACAAAAATTCTTATCTCATTAAAAGAAAATTTATTTTCAAACGATAAAATGAAATAAATTGTAGATTATTCACCTGGTGTTTATAAGTCGTGGGTGTTTATAAGTCACCTGGTGTTTATAAGTCGTAAAAGTATTTTATAATAGCCGCCTTCGGCGACCAGTTTTGGCCGTCGATGGCCGCTTCGTGGCCAAATTGTGCAATCTAGAGGCTACGCGCCGTTTCGCGACCGGCTTGTACAACTTACGGCACACGGGCCTCTTCACGACCGAAATTTTCAACATACTAAAATAATTCTATAACTAACTTTTTCCTTTAAAATCGATACTTTAATAAATACAATTGTTAGTAGCAAAATCTCTTTGAGGGGGCGGCTGGGGGAGATTACCGTTTAAGAGAAAAATAATCCATCGAGATATTTATCACTATATTCATGCTGCAATGTATTGTTTCTTTAAAAATATTTTTCTTTGTAACAATAAAACTTTCGCTCGAACATGCATTTGTATTTTGGCAAGTTAAAAAAGAAGGTTAATTTTTTAGAGATCTTTAGAACTGTGCAAAAAGTTTCTGCTTTTAGTCAGAGATAAAAATGTCGTTTTTATCAAAATTTCAACATGGCCGCATATGGTAGATACACCCGGAGCGATGAGTCGATCTCGGAACCGTTATCGAGAGGACATTTATTATTTAGATAAGTTTACAGTTTACTATATCTACTGTGAGTATACTTTTATTGAAACATTCAGTATACTTTTTGATCTCCAAAGTACGTCTAAAATAATCAAAAAGGGAAAAAGTTCTGGAAAATTCTGTCAACGTGATTTAGTAAAATAGGTAAACAATAACTGGGCTTTATCTTGATAATTCTGCTTGAAATTTGTACACTGTGGGAAGAAAAATATCCGAAACAAACAGTAGAAAGCGTTGTTAAATCAAACTGTCACGTAGACTATGCACAGGTATCGTTTTATTACGGTAAATGCTCTGGATTATTACATTCCCTAAATTTTGTCTTGAATGGTCCTCTACATATTGTTATGAATTTTAGGGTTGATCTGCTCTTTTTAGGTTTATTATAGGCTAAAATTCGCACTTTTCTAGTTAAATAATAAAAATTTGCATTTTATTGCATGTAGTTCGGTTTACTAAAGCGCGAGATGGAGAGCTTTATGTTTACCTAGAATTAACATGAGAGATGGTGGTTTTGCTTAAATATTGGCGATACCACTTAGCTGACTTCAGTTTTGGGTACTTATTTTTGACGCCAAATTTGGCGATATTTCGTTTAAAAGTGTCCAAGCTTAGGGATATTATAGGCTTCATTTTGCTAATGGGGCCAGTAATGTTTGCTTCCCTGCATTTGCTGCCCTGTACGCAATAGGATTAGTATTACGTCACTAATATATGCCTGACAAACAGAAAATGTTTCCGAAGTTGGAATTACCTCGAAAGTATTGGAAGTTTCGTTAAAAGGGATAAAAGGACAAATCCTTATCCTGAGAGTTGCCACCTTTCACTGCTTTGCTTCGTTGTATTGCGGTATAAGCGACGCTTTCTCGCTTGTTTTGAGAAACATATTTTTGAAAGCTGTGAATTCTTCATTGTTGTGTGCTGAGGAGCAGCTGAGAGTTCTGCCGGAAAATTTCCATTGAATTTTAGCCTGTGGAAGGATTTTATTGTTTGCGAAATGGAGTGTCTCGGAAGATTTCTTCGATCATCTGACTACTCTTATAAATCAAGTTACTGCTTGTTAATTCCTGTGAATTGTGTATAGCAGGTTGTTCCTCGAATTTCTAGAACCAATGAAATTTGTGTTGCGTCTAGTCAACTGAACCGATTATTAGAGCTTTCTATGTACACTGGACTTTTAAGATACGAACCCGTGAACTAAGTGGAGTTTTCTGCAACAATATTAAAACAGAACATCAAAGTCATAAAAGTTAAATGGTGATCCTAACATTTCATTAATATTTGAAATCAGCATGTAAAAAACAATTGTCATTAATTCTTAAAGAATAGTATAAGCTCCTAAAAGGTCGAATCTATTTCATTATTTGATAATATAATTTATAAAGGACCAAATACAGTCAAAAGGATTCTCTAAGGAGGTCTCTCTATTTTTACAGAATAATTTTATTTTCATTTGGACTGGTGCAGTAAAAATATTAGCTAATATAGCTAAAATCTATAGTTTTAGATAATTATTTTCTATTTCAAAAGTAATTTTTATGACCAATGAAAAACAATAGTTACTTTCTCTGAAAATAGAGAAATTTATAAGTATTTCGAACTGCAATGTCAATGTCACGTAGGCTAGCCATTTAGAAGTAAGTCGTCTTTTCCCTCTCGGTGGGACCACCGTTTGTATCCGTTCCAACGATAGGAGGGAACATGTTCAGGGGGCGGCAAATTCACAATTTCACTGAAACTTGATTTTCGTAGTTGCCCAGATTAGCGATTCGATTGCACTATTGCTTCTATAGCCCACTGCATCTAGGCTAAAGCTAAAATATCTAACATACCCATGCCGTCATCTCGTAGTTCGACATCAACGGGTGGGCCCATTGGTCTTTCAACTGTAGCAGAGACTGATGCATCGATGACCGCTAAGTAGCCTTTCTTCACTTCAGCAAAAACTTTAGCATAAGCAGGAAACTTCAGCTGAATTTCGTTTAACCAGGATCTCACACGAATGGGCTGATTTCGAATGTCTTTGGGTTCTGATGTCACGGAGAAACTTACCATAATTGGGTAGTCATCCAACCGACGAACAAATACTTCCCAGTTACCAGGCTAACCGGATTGGAATAGAAAATAAATGTTTGTTATAGATATGTATACATAACATATATAACATAACACTATTTTAATAGGGAATATGAATCCAACTTTATTTTTTCATAGTTAAACTGGGACAATTCATTAAATATATTTTCTTTTCTTTTCTTTAAATAAGAGTACCGTATCCATAAGCGGGCGTATCATGTGTTCTATAAAAATTATTGGTTTGAAAAGCTTTCCCTTCCCCCCCCCCCCCACTCTTTGCATCTATCGCAATTTTATTCTAATACTCCATTTCGATGTAGTCAAACCAATTACCATATACATACGAATACAAGTAGATGACATTAGCTATCTTCAGCATTGGACGAAATGAAGTATGGCGGAACATTTAGTTCGTTTCTTTTTAAATAACAGTGAAAGATACACGATTTTACTGATTAAAAAGTAAGATGCACAATCATATGTTACAAAAGTTCTAAATACAAATTCTCAGCATTCTGCAGTTAAAAGTTTTACAGTTATGTCAAATACGTAATTCTTCTTGGCGCCAACTTTGGTGACAATACTTCTTTAAAATTGGAACTGCCACCATAGAATAACACTGTCATTTTGCAATGTGGTCTAAGCAATATGGCGGATCGGTTACGGTTTTGGCTTCATTATCAGATAGCTAATACCATCTCCCTGTCTTCATATCTGTATGCTCTAATTACCATATATTCCTGCATTTCGCCCCATTTGCCAAAGTTCAGTGCAGGAGTTTTGTTGTTCTAATTGGAACATGTATTTTCGGATTTGTGTGCTTGAACTCCGCTTATAGAACCACGTCAAGTGACGAGGACAACATAGTAGGAGGGGTACCCTCCGTGGGTTTTTTCCGTGGGTATTAACTTAAAACCGGAAACCAACCTGTCAAACTTTGCCTGCTCTTTTACCGCCCCCGCCCCCTGTGTAAAAGGTGGCAAAAGGTCGTTTATCAACGACAATCTTAATTGGCATGATTCAAAAAGCTTGCATTTCTTCATTGTTTTTACAAGATGAAAGGAGTTACAAAGTAGAAATACTTGAAACTAATTCTGCTATTAGTGAATTTAATCAGATGATTTATTATAAAATTGATAATTAAAATAAAATATTTTCTCACTTTTAAAGATGCGCGTGGAAAATGTTAAAATAAAGGATAAATTGTACTGACTTTATTTATAATTTAATTACTGAATTTTTAAAAAAAGGAGAAGGTTTTGTGAAAAGTAAAATCATTTAAAATATTCTAAAACTTATTTATTGCAAAATTGCGACGTTTAGCCTAATGTAAAAGAAAAATTAATTAAAAATGATATTTTGCCAGCTACCTTTTAATTTAGACCAATGCCTTAATAATTATAGTTGAAAACTTGAACTACTCACTTTGTTGTGTAAAAATAGTAGTACAATATATTTTTGGCAGTACAATAATGCTCTTTTGGCTTTTCCTTCTCCGTTCCTTTTACGAGAAATAGAGGAACTACCGTGTTTAGTTGCATTATTTACTACATAATATTTTAACTCTAAAGCTAATTTTTCTGCTTCAAAACGGGGGTGAGACTGTTATGCGAGGGCGACTATTATGCAAGTAAACACGGTATGTTCTTCTTCTACATAAGGTACACTTATTTTCATAGGCTTTTGAGATTTTACAGCATTTTCATACAGTTTGGGGTGCATCATTTCTTTCGCAGCATTCCCAACCCGTAAATAAATAAAAAAAAAATAATATGACATGTTGAAGGGAAGCATTTGGCTTTTCACTACTGAACATCACTGTACGTCGGGGTCAGTTCAGTCCCCCTCCCCTTTTCGTTATATATATATATCATGAAATAAATGTAGTGTGATTGAAATTTTGGTATTAAAAATTGTCCACAATAAAATAAACCATAATTTAGGATTTAAAAATAAAAAATCCATTTTTTGACAGAATTTCAGCGAACTAAGGTGGTCGGACTGCTACCATCTTGGATTCACTAGTCCCATGTTAACCAACGGGTAAATTTTTCTACATCCCCCGCAGGATATTTTAAAATATTTTAATAAAAAAATTACTGTAGGTTATTTAGCAGACAACTGTTTATTAAGTCTGCTTTTTATTTTTTACGAAATCTTAAATTTTTGAAAATTCAGTCAATTATAAAATAGCCAAAAGTACTTTTGAAATTCAATATGTTAAAAAAATAAACTAAATCTTTAGTAGAGGAAAGTTTAAACTTACTTCCAGTTTTAATTAAAATTAGTTTTGAATAATTTAAATACCAGAGAAGAGGTAGAAAATTTATAAATTCCAAAATGTATTCTTCCGGGTCCAGTAAGAAAGGAGGGGAAGAGTGATTTATTGAGATTGATGGTATTTCTCAGTGCGGGAGGTTTTGAAAGCGGGTTTTCTTACCGGAAGTTATTTATTGTTGGTAAAGGGCCGTTCAAGATTTACGTAATCAATAAGGGGATGGTGGGGTGGTTCCCGGGCCTGCTTATTTTTTCTGGCAAGGGGGGCAAGGGTGACGACAATTCTTACCTAAGCATTAAATAAGAGAGCAATTAGAGTGCAACAACAACAAACATGGGGCAAGGGCATGTTGCTGTTACCTCGAAACTTTCCAGTGGCGCAGGAAAGGGGGGCTTAGGGGGTCAAGCCCCATACCCTAGGTGGAAGGGAGAAAATTACCATAAATCAGCACAATATGGTGGTTTTTTTGTGCTCCAAAATCGATCTGAACATACTGAGTCCTTCCCCACCACTTGCTGTCAGCCAACTACTGAGCAGTACTAGAGTGCTGACGCAGTGACGATGAAAAGTTGAATACACATATCATTTCAACTCCTACATATGTTTATTCATATAAATTTGTAGGATCAATAGTGCAATTCACTGGGAAGTATTTCTTACCGCCAAATAGTAATGACGTACAAAATGTCATAATACCTTTCATAAGTGTGTCATAATACCTTTCATATCCTGAATAGGGAAAATCAATTAAAAATATTTTAGAATCCTTATTATAAAACTGCTAAAACGTAATTTTTATAATTTCTGCCGAATCACAATTGTTCTTAAATTTTATTAAAGTGTTATTACTTTAAAATAATTACCTAAGTGAATTTTTGTACGAAATAAATTTAGGTAGATCTTCATAATTTTATTTAGTACATGGTATTTTATAAATGAAATGATTAATTTTTGCTATCCTAGCAAATATTTTTATTAATTCAATATTTTTTACAGCTTCATTTGAACAATTTAAGTATCATTGTAAAAACGAATACTTTATTTCCACATATTCGCATTCTTCAAATTTTTATTTTTAAAATATAGCATTGCTTTAAACACCAAAATAATATTACAATTATCATTTCAAAGGATACAAACGGTTTTCTCTTTTTCAAGACAGACTAATAAACCACTCTTATGAATAAATGAAATCATTTAATGCTTATTTCTGGTGCGTTACGTGTATACGGTTATCCTGGTGTTCGCAGAGTCTAAATGAGACAAGGGTAGATGGGGCACCTGCTGTAGGTCCCCATATCAACAAACGACCCTATATTCTGTTATAGAGTGTGGATATGTACGTAATATATCAGTATAAAAGGGGCCAAAAAAAAATTCCGCCGGAGCTTCACACTAGCCAGCTCACGCAACGCTGGGCTTTCGTTGGCATATATTTTCACCCAATGAAGCTACTAAAGCAGGGATTCTTAACTTATGGGTCGCGACCCAAGTTTGGGTCGCAAGGGCTTTCCAGGTGGGTCGCCGAGTTTTCAGGGAAACAGTTCTTTTTCTTCTCTCGTAAACTTTTATACGCTTAACACGTAATGTGTTAATTATTACATGTGGCGAAGAATATGTAAGAAACCTCCAACAAATACCACTATCAAATTACACAATACGAACACGTATTCATGATATAACAAAAAACGTTAAAGAACAAGTTATTTCATCCGTTAAAACAAGTGGACAGTTATAGCTGGATGAAACTACAGACGCGAGTGACGATGCTCAACTAATGGCTTATGTACGCTATGCTGGTAACAACGAAATGGAAGAATTTTTCTTTTGCTGTCCGCTTACCACCAGTATGACAAGTGATCACATATTTTAAAGAAGGTTGATCCTGGGAACAGTGCTTTAATCTTTGCAGTGATGGTGGCCTTCAATGCTTGGGCAACGTCAGAGTTTCTGTATAAAAGTTAAACGAATTATTTTCATGAAAAGGTGTTTCATTGCCTTCTTATCAGAGAAAAATTTTGCATCTTAGAGGCCATCAGAAGGTTTGAATATTGTTATGAAAGAGATTTTTCAAATTGTCAACTTTATAAAAACAAGATCGCTTAATAACAGGATGTTTAGCCAAATTTGCTTCGAAATGGAATCTGAATACATATCATTCTGAAGTCAGATGATTGTCTAGAATCAGATTGATCTTTGTCGTACATTCTCGAAGAAATGTACTTCAAAGGTTTTACGCAAGAAAATCCAAATCTTCTTGGCAGAAAAAAATCATCCTTTGACTTCCCAGTTTTCTGACAAAAATTGCATGCTGAAATTAGCTAACCTTTCAGATATATCATCGCTTCTTCGCCTTTTGACCAATATTAAAGTGTAGTGCATATATATATATTTGCAGAACTTAATAAATACGTCAATGCAATACTTTAATCAATTAATACTTTAATAATCATAATCAAACGGTAATTGGCTTAGTAGAGAAGTTTATAGCTTTCAAAGGGAAGTTGAGACTGCGGAATAGGAAAATAGAAGAAAATAAAACAGCTGCATTCTTTTTTCTCTCAACTTTAAACCTGTTTGCAAAAAGATGAAAACGCTGAGTTGAGAGACAGCACTCTATTCATTTTGCATAAGTTTGAGAAAGAAAATACGATTCTATTCTCTAAAGCTTTGAAAGCGTACTTCTATTTCCCACTAACTTACCCATACCAAGGCGGCTTTTCCATACTTTCTATCGTGAAAAGTAGAAACAGATTACAACCAGAATATGACATGAAATGCTGCCTTTCTTTCAAAGACACTTTCTCGGTTTCAAAAGCTGTCGAAAATAGTGTAAGGCCAAAGATCGCGCTGAAGAAAAGCAATTACTTTTTAAAATTAATTTATGGAAGATTTTAAATTTCTCTTATTCGTGTTATTTTGTTTTCTTAGTGTATTATTGCGCAGGCTTTGTCTCTTTTATAGTAATTTTACAAATACGTATGATACAGACTTGTTCGACTAATTTCAAAAATCGAACATTTTGCTAGTTAGGAATATTAATAAGAACTTATAATTGTAATATAGTCCCAAAGGTCGGAAAGTAAATCATATTGTTGATTTTGGGTCGCGGCAAAAGAAAGGTTAAGAACCCCTGAACTAAGCAATATAAGCCGCCGTTCTGAAATACCCAAAGAGCTTCACGCACCTTCTAGGCGCCCGTGCCAATATATATATATATATATATATTCCATTTGTTCCCGCCTCCTCAACCTCCTAAGTACTTATATTTTCCCCATGAATCACGTTTTAAAATCTGTTTCAAGGAATATGTTCAATAAAGGAGAAATTTTTCACGATTCCGAGCCCGAACTCAATTGTGAATTACAGAGCCCGGGCTCAGGCTGAGCCCGTCTCATCCCTATTTTCTGAATACGCAATTGCAAGGCTTCTGAAATCACCGAAGAGAAGCAAATATGCATTCTGTACGGTTCTCTGAAGTCATCTGTTTGACCACAAAAACGCCTCCAGCATTAGGATCTTTATTGCTTCAAGAAGGCAGAGTATCGCCTCCTGTTGAGAGAGGTGGAGTTGTCACAGCTGTCAGCGCGGATAAGTCTCAAAGCTGCCACGCCTCCTCAACCTATTTGAAGTGAAGAGAAGTTAGGATTCGGAATACGAGATAAATGTTCCTACGCCCTTAAATGATAAATGAAAAAAAAACGCACCACGATCAAGATTGTTTGAACATGAAACATGAATCCGTACAGGAATATATCAATAATTTACGAGACTAAAATTTTTTTGGAGACAAACAAATAAATATGTAACAGAGTATTTAATTTGATTTGAGAGGTTGGCTGATTGAGACCCTTATCCATGGGGCTGTCGGCTCGGTTGTTCCGAATGTAACAGAGTATTACTAGTGGGCAGAGGCAGGGCCGGTTTGAGGCGTAGGCGACGTAGGCGGTCGCCTATGCTTGAGTTTCAATCGAGGGGCGCCAAATTTCACTGTTTTTCGTGTTTCCAAACATTTTCCTTTTTTTTTTTTAAGTTGGTTATTCCGATGGGCGCACTGACTGCTCTCATAATATTATCAAGCTTTTAAACAGTATTATTGTCACAAATACTTTTAAACACTTTAAAGTTGACGCTGTGTATTGTCAGAAGCGTTCTTTGATCGCTTCTTTTTTCATTCATGGGAAACAGATGTCCACTCGGTGTCCAGGCCTCCACCTCCAGGGTATGCTAAATTACCCTCTTCCGCAGATCTTCCCCGAAGGGGTGGTCTTTGAACCTGTTGATTCATTACCTCCTATAATTATTTTGAGCTGCAAATCTATCCGGATGTTTAAAGAAATGGTTTCTCAAGTTACCTTCCTTTCTGATATACTTCAAAAGAAATGCCGCAAAAAATATTCGCCAAAAAGGACAAGCTATAATCAATTTTGCACAAAGCCACATAAAATCAAGTTTTTTTTTTTTGTTTTCATCAAGTTAGCGGAAAAAGAAAATGCACGTGATTTTTGACGCCCCTCTTTAACAAAAATATTATTTTTGGCCACTTCTGCGCCCCGGTGAATTAAAGTTCTGGGATACTTCCTAAGTTTTTTCAGCTTCTAGAATCGGTTTTCCACACAGGCCCTAACAATAATAGGGCGCTAACAGAAGAGGGGGCGCAAAATCAGAAGGATCACATAGGTTTATATAGTTTTTTCTAATTAGTGTTTCTTTTTTCAATACAGCACATCTGTAGAGGTGAGGAAAGGGCAGGATTTTATTAGTATAATGATTCCGGGCAAGGGCGGATAATAGGGGGCGCAGTCGCACCCCAAATTAAAAAAAAACCATTTTATTTCGTATTCTGGATTTAAGTACATCAAATCTTGCACCCCTAAATGAAAAAGCCAAATGCCGCCTCTGATTCCCGGGGCTGAAAAATTATGAAGTCGTCATTAAAGCTGCAAAAAGGGGTAGGGGGAGCGAAATTTGGACGGTTCTGGTAGGTTACACCGGGTTATACTCTTGTTTCCAAATGAAACAGATATATCACTCACGGAGGAACAGATTTTTCAGAGCGTAAATAAACGAAATAACAGTAATAAATAGTATAAAATTTCAAAAGATCATGCTAAAAAAAGTTTCAAAGGAAGATGCCGTGTTTACTCGTGTAATAGCCTCTCTCGCATAATAGTCGCACACCCGTTTTGAAGCAGAAAACATAACTTTATAGTTACAATATTATATGTAGTAGATTTTCCCCGCATAATAGTCGCACCTACACTTTCACCATGAAAAATTGACAAAAATGGGCGACTATTACTCGAGTAAACACGGTATATTTCAGTTTTCACTCCCTTAGTACGCCCTGATCCATCAGACTATATTCTAGAGTGAGGGAGACAAAGAAATCGTCTAAACCATTTGACAAGAACTGAAAAATAAATTAAAAAGTAAATTTTTGCAGTTGTGCAGCTGTGGGATACTTCAGACTTAAGTGTTTTATATCGCGTTGGCAAAAGGGAAATGTGACTGATTTTGACGCCCTTTATTAAACAAAAATCTTTCATTTCGCCACTTTTGCGCGCTTGTGAGTTATAACTGAAGAATGCTTCACTTTACTGAGTTCGCAGCTCCTGCAATCGGTTTTTTAAGTAGAGTCGCAGCGAGGGTGAGGCGGGGATAGCCCTTTCGAAGGGCGCAAGCAGAAGAGGGGGGCGTAAAATCAGCTTTATGACAGGATATTTAAATGGAGCTTTTCTAATCTGTTAGAGAACCGTGTACATGCGGTGTACGTGCACGTTAAATCCGTGGTTCCGAAAGTCCTCTCGGTTGTCGCTAGCAGTTTTCGAGAGGTGCCAATATTCAGAAGTCCCCCACCTTCTGATGAGGTTCTAAATTGTTGCGGGAAATTCCGGGAAGGACGTATATGTAGCTCTAAGCGACACATTCAGAGACACGAGCTGTCCTCTCCTGGCAAATAAGTAAATCTGTTAGAGGACAAAACATAAATGTGTCCATAGAACAGCAAGGGTCCATTTACTGGGAACTAAGCTCAGGGGCGCAGGTAGAAAATTTTAACGGGGAGATATGAGAGACATTTTTCAGGTGATAAATAAAGCAAATTCCTTCACGGTATGACATTCCGAAAGATCATGCTAAAAGTTACAGAGGAAAATTCCACTACATTAGTGCACCCCTGATCAATCGGAATGTAATGTAGGGCGACAAGAATCGTTTAAGCCATTTGACAAGAAATGAGTAAAAAATAAATTTCATGAAGTTTATATCACCTTGGTAAAAAGGGATATGCGTTTGATTTTGACTCCCTCCTTTAATAAAAATTTTTAATTTAGCCACTTATGCGCCCCTGTGAATTACAGCTGTGGGATGCTTCGGACTTAAGTTTTTTGTATCGCTCCAGTTTCCTGAGTTCGCAGCTCCTGCAATCGGTTTTTTAAGCAAAGTCGCAGCGAAGGTGTTGCTGGGATAGCCCTTTCAAGGGGTGCAAGCAGAAGAGGGGGGGGGGGGGCGTAAAATCAGCTTTATCACAGAATGTTTGAATAGAGTTTTTCTAGTGAAATCCCAGTGGTTAAGGCGTTGGACTCGTAACCGGAAGGTTGTGGGTTCGATACCGGCGTACCACTAAAGACCACCGTGTACGTGCACGTTAAATCCGCAGTTCCGAAAGTCCTTTCGGCGGTCTGTAGCAGTATCCAAGGGGTGCCAATATTCAGAAGTCCCCCACCTTCTGATGAGGTTCCAAATTGAGGTGGTCTTATTATCTTAATCTTATAACGCTGCGTGTTCTATAGCTAACGTGACCATTTATTTTTTACTTCAAAACGGGACATCATCTACTTTTTTGGCAATAGTGTATATATTTTCTTCCTCAAAACGGGACATCTACTTTTTTTAAGGTAATAGTGTAGGGAAACTGAATTTCAGGTCTGGGTATCTTTGAGTTGTTAAGAAAACGTGCAAAAAAGCTTGTGTTAATGTTAATTTCAAAATAAAATATAAAAAAACCTTTGCTTAAACACGCATATACTGTAAAAAATAGTGCAAGACGTACGTTTACGGGTGGTACAAGGGGTAGGCCCTTCTTCGACTTCAAAAACACCATGCGACACAAAGCAGGAAGGTAAGAAAGTGAGAAATGTAAACAAAAGAACACACGGAAAAAAGGAAGTTGTCATTCGGAAGGGAAAAAATCTTAGATAGCCTGCGTGAAAAGGGAAAATAAAGTGGAGATCGGGGACGGAGGGGGGGGGGATAAGCAATAGAGGAACATGACTTTAAAAAAAGAAATAAAAATTAAATAAAGTGAAATAGTTGACAAAAAAAGAACAAGCACAAAAACAATGCATCCCCCGTCGTTTTCTTTGCGCCTCGAGAGGGGAGGGAGGTTAGGTTAGGTTTTTTTTTTTTTTTTTTTTTTTTTTACAGACAATGCAGATAATTTTAGATTTTTATTTAGCGGCCTTTATTGAAATCGTTACCGCAGGTTGCTCTTTCTAAAAACGGGACATTACGGAGTCCCGAAGCTGTGCTTGGGGACAACGGGACAAGCCGCCTAAAAACGGGACTGCCCCGTTCAAAATGGGACGTGTGGTCACCTTATCTATAGCCAGTAATTTCGACAACTGCCTTTTTTGCTATAGATCATGTACTAGTATTTTATTAACAGAATATTCCTCTAGCATGACATTAACGATTTAATTGTAATAGTAAATTAATCATTTAGCTTATTCTAAAGAATATTTAAGATAACAGTTTACATTTATCAGGACAAGGGCAGAAAGTTTTTCGGCAGGAAGACCACCCGCGGAGAAAGAGGTTAGGACAGCATATGCGTAGACTAGAAATCGGAAACAGATACTTTCCGTTAGTTTACTATCAACAAATGACAAAGGACATAAGTCCAGTTGTGCGGAGAGGGACATAGTTTGCCCAATTAGGTATTCTCAATTCTCAGGGTTTAGTCAGTTGTCATATCGGTATAGCACTTGTTACCTGCTCGGTCGTCTGGATATCTTTTGCATGTGAGATTGCGGGGCATACTCGTTCTTTCTGTTTCAATGGGGATATTTTGCTAACGATTTTCATCTTGAAACATGAATAGAAAACGTCCATCCGGATCTTATTTCAGAAAGCAAAAGAAAGTTAAAGAAAGAAATTATAAAAAAAATGAGGGAAAGCATGGGTAAATTTTTAAAACAAAATTATAATGAAGATAACCACTGTGAATCGGCGACTCCGGAAGCTAGCAGCCAGACATTTGGTAAGTTCAAAGTTTAAATACTGTACTGTTTTTAAATCTTTAATATTGCAATTAAATTTTCATGCGCAATGAAGTATCGATTAAAAATTTTTATTTTCAGTTCTTATTTATTATTATAATTGATTAAATGATTTTACTTGCATTGTTACGACTTATTTGAAAGATTAGTTTTTTTGTCGACAAGTCGAAACGTATTTTAAAAACTACGACTGTTATAATGTAAACATAGTTTAAAAGGTGATTGAAGCTCACAATCATACTTTATTTAAATGTTTTGGGGTTGTTTATTTTTATTTTATAAAAAATATCCAAATTTGCGTTATCACATGACATACCTTTTTAAAAAAAAAATGAATGAGTACCTGTAGAATATTGTATTTGAAACACTTAAAATAGAGAAAGGAAGAGGTTGCGATTAATATGCGCACATTGTACATTTCTTTAAACATACAAGTACAACAGCATCTAATTTCATAAAGCTTCAAACATTTCAATAATACATAAATATTGTCTATTTAATAATCTAAAACACACAGGGGCATAGCCAGAAATTTTTCATGGGGGGGGGTTACGACTACTACAACTCTTATATATGTATACGTGTGTTTGATAATGTAGTGAGCAATATACATTTTGTATGGCAAAAACTTTCTCATGGGGGGGTTATGACCCCCCCCTAACCCCCCCCCCTTCGCTACGCTCCTGAAAACACATTTAAAACGAATATTCACTGAAGATTTTTCATAGAGGTAAATTTTTTGTAATAAGAAAGTATGGCAAAACAATATCTAATTAGTGTATTACTACTCTAGGAGAATTATTTTTAAATAAATGAAAATTCTAATAAGAAAGATGAAATTAATCATGTTCAAAGGATGATTCCTGAGACTAGCAACAAGCTGTGTTTGTTTGTTTGTGGATTAAGGCCGATTGACTGCACTAGGATTCTTGGCCTATTTGAGGGATGCTCACCGTGGGGACTTTCTAAGGGATTCTAAGCCCTTATTCAAGCGAGGTTTCGGAGAAAACCATGCAAGGAGTAAGTTCAAAGACTAAGAGCGTGTACATGTACAATTGTTCAATTACATTTCCATAACCATTACAGTATAGCATGAATTTTTACTTTAAACCATTATAAAGAATTTTTACTTTAAATTCTTATAATTTTTTAATTAAATAAATGGATTTTATTTGCATTATTATGAGTTATTTGAATTTATTTTTTAAATATTTACTACATGTTTAAATGCAACAATGTAAATTGTTATAACGATAACTTCGTTTAAAAACTGATTTCATTTAAGTTTACACTTTATTTACTTACACTTTATTAAAATTATTTTTTGAAGAGAATATTAATTTATTTTTTATTCATTGGAAACATCGACATATATATATGATATAATTTCTTTTAAGAATTATTTACCACAAAAGTTTATATTTGGAAATATTAAAAAAGGGTGGGAGGGGGAATGGGGAACATGTTGTAAATAATACATGCATATGTCTTTGAAACATCAAGTGGAACAGTATATAATGTCATAACGATCCAAACTTCTCAATATCATATAAATATAGTCTAATATCCTAACTAATAACCTAATATGAGTGGAATGGAAAATTAATATTCAGTAAAACAATATCAAACGAGTAGATTTCATTTTTTCTTCGATAACGAAAGTAAAGCTACTGTCTACTTATTACTGTAGGAAACTTTTTGAATGAAAATTATAATAAGAAAAGTGCAATGAACCATTTTCATTTAGCGATTCCCGAGTCTAGCAGCCAAACATTTGGTAAGTTCAAAGATTACATGTTAACATCTAAAATTTTGCCATTAAATTTCAATAACTATTAAAAGCATAGCATGAATTTTAATACTTAATTGTGAAAATCATTTTACTCTGTGTGGATTTTATTTTCATTATTATGAGTCATTTCAAAAATTATATTAATTGTATAATTATATCAATTAATATTTTTCAAATAGATTCGTGATTGTTAATATTGAGAGAAAATAATAAGGACGCTTTATCTATATAAATAAAACAAACTGTAAACTGTTGGTTAGTTAGTTTGTCTGTGTCTCGCGTAGCTCGCAGACGGGTGATCCTAGACCTACCAAATTTTGTACGGAAATTCTCCAGGACGGGTCCCGACACACCTCGAAGCGATTTTTTTCGAAATTCGAATTAGTTTAGGAGATATTGATAAAAAACCCCGTCAAAAACACAAATTTTTGCTTTCCGCAATTGTAACCCCTGCAGTGAAAAAATGAGAAATAAGCATCGAGGTTGCCATGTTTGGCGAATTTATTAAATGATTTAGACTCTTGAATTAAAAATAAAAGAATAATCATTTTTTCCTGTTTAGAATATTTGCTAGGTTATTTTTTAATTAAAATATCGTGTGCATGGGAAACCAGAGCAGGAATGCAATATTTTTTATCCGTAAAAGAATAAGGACTTGGAGATTTCTAAGACTAATATGTATAACTTTTTTAGTTTGGCGAAAAATAAAATGGCCGATATGGCGATTTTGAGAAAGTAGTTTGTAGCGGTTTGCACAGTTTTAGGCTTGACGCAATTTGCTGAGAGCGTAACGAAATAGTATTTTTAAAAACGAGTGTAGGTTTTATTAGAATTCGGCATTAAACTTTAATTTTCTGTGCAGAAATAATGCAGTTATTAAGGCGATTTTAAATGATCTATCTTCAGAATTTACACCAAATTAAGTAAATTGATTTAAGTTAGGGAAATTCCGCCAAATTTCTGAAAATTGAAATTCTCGGATTTTGTTCATCGTAGTTAAGGATGTATAAAATACGTCATAGTTAATAATTTAAATGACTGCTACTTTTCAATTAGACGCCCGGGTACTTACGTACTATCCCGCCGGTCCGCCAAGACCAGCGATTTTTTGCCAAGATAAATGCCATACGCATGAAATTATTCATGGTTCGGAATACCATTGGCTGCAGTTTGCCAGCACATTTGACGAAAAATAGTTTGGCGAGAATGACCGCCGAGGTAATACGTAAGTGCCAATGCCTGCATTAATATTTGGAGATCGAACTATATAAATGACAGATAACTATTTTCCATTTTGGTTGCTATCAAACCAATTCTTCGAATCATTCCTTGAAACAAATTGGCAAAATGGTGTGTGTTGGTACTTTGGCGGTCGAAGTACTAATACGTGTAATAAATAATTGATTCTCATTTATTAAAGCAGCTCTATTGAAGTTTCTTTTACTGAAAACTGTTTGAATGGCGTACTTAATACCGTGTAATAAATATTTTATTTACAAATTAAAATGTATGGGGATTTCTACTTTCGTTCTTAACAAAAGTTCGTGGCAAATATTCAAATGTAGTGTTATTTTGTATTTAATAGCGTGGGCTTTTACGTTTGTATTGCCAATTCCATGCCACGATTGTGATGAGTCGATTTTACGACCGTATGCCTACATAATTTTTTTAAATCCCGCCAAACAGGGTGAATAAAATAGGGATTCTGTATAAATATGAATGGTTTTAAAAATGAATAACAATGGTTTTTAAGCCCAGAAATTTTAGTGAGTATTGCCTTTATTGTGAAGTTTAATTTGCGATTCATTTTGGCTATTTGCCATCAAATTGCGGCGTTAATTACGCCAATATAGCAGTTCTAGCAAAGTAAACATAAATAACTAATTCATTTAATATTCTATTTTTTACATTGCTACAGTTTCCGTAGTAACGGAATCCACTGTTGCCACTTAAGTTCTTAAATTTAACAATTAAGTGAAGCAAATAAGTCACCACGTCAATTACTCGAACCTGCAATTTTTTTTTTTTAACTAAAAGCATTTTTGGGGTGTCTAAAAAATGCTAAGTACTATGCTAAAGCCCTGTATCTTGATTCCGATTAGTTTACTAGAAAGTAGAATAATCAGTATAAACTGAAGCAATGAAACTTTAGGCATTTCGAAAGTGAAAAGTTTCGTCATGCATACCGTAAAGTTCTCTCTTATTTTGATCGCCAGTGACACTGACGTGGTTTTTGTGTCGTCAAGTTGCAATCATCTCAGATTTGCACTCATGACGTAAACGTTCCGTCACGATTCCAATAAATTTTCATTTTTTCTGATTCCGCATCACTAGGTTTGATTCCATTTATATGTGTAAGGAAAATATTCTTTTTCTACCGTGCGGAGAACGGCTACGCAGCTGGTCTTTAAAAATTTTGCAAACTTTGAACAGTATATAAATTTCATAAAATTTAAAAATACATACTTCAATTTTATTAAATTACTTTGAGTGCTTTTCTGATCACGGGGGCAGGGGAGTGATAAAGGAAGCAGTTGAAAGAAGGGGGGGGGCGTAAAACATCTCACATATGAAGGGCCGTAAAACCATCTCTCATATGAAGGGGCGTAAAATCAGTTCTCGCCTACGCCTGTAAAATGCCTAAAACCGGCCCTGGGCAGAGGTGTAAACAAAGAGCAATGGTTGTGAGAGCAATGCGCAAGATCTATGCGCGCGTTTAAATGGCACACGTTGTCCAACTGATTAGTTGAAGGTCCAGTGATGGATTAATGCAATTTCCTCTATGGCGGGGCGGTTAGTTAGAAGATTGACATATACATTCATTTTATGGAAGTGAAATAGGATCTTTTACATTAATTTCTTTTCTCTCCGCGAGGTCGGTTGACCCCCCCCCCTTTAATCCGCCCTTGTGAAGGTCCAATGTTTTGCCACTCGGAGCTCTAAGATGTTCACGTGTGAGATCAGCTGCCCATTCCTAATATTTAATATTTCTCCCTTTAAGCTCTGGCCTACACAAGTGGCTTAGGCGATCAACATCCTGTCAAAAAGTACTCGAGTGTAAGCCTTATTTCCTAAGTCGATTTCGGACATTTACGCCCATATTTACCGTCTACCTCGACCGCCGGTTTATAGAAAACTCATTCGAAAATTCCAATGGTATACCATATGAACGCCAAATGAATACCATTGGAACGTTCGATCAAGAGTTTATTGTTAATCGGCGGTCGAGGTAGACGGTGAATATGGGCGAAAATCTCATTCTTCATAAGAACTGAATCAAGTATAAAATAATTTATCATGTTTCTTTTATTTGAAAAACTAAATGAGTTATTTGCAAAATCAAAATAAGAGATTTATGAATCACGCAAATACGGGTGAATGTAGCAAAAAAAAAAAAAAAAAAAAATCTTAAAGGGTTATTTATTTTCCATTTATATTTGTAGGTTTAAGAACCTCAAGCTCCACCAGTGGCCGAGCGCATAGAGCTCTGAACTGGGAGACAGAAGGTGCTTGGTTCAAAACCAAGTCACGTCCGCAGACCTAGCCGTTCGTTTTCCGTCGTTTTCTCCGAAACTCAGTGTAAATACGGGCAAGGACACCTTAGAAAGCCCCCCATCGGAGGCACCCCCCTTGTGTTGTCCATTTGACGTGGATTTATAAACGGATTCTTCAGGAGAAGCACACAAATCCGAAATACATGTTAAAGGAAAAAATAAAAATTATAATCTCCATTCCTTATGAAGAACGGGTACTTCAGCTAGAATTATTATAAAAGGCACTTACTTCAGCAGTCGGAAGATGTATATGGATTCTTTGTGCGGTAGTATCATCTCGGCTATAGTGGGGACTAGATGCATCGATAATTGTACCACTAGGACTTCTCAAAAGAACATCAGCCACTCTCTGGATATGAGGCGATGTAACGGTAAATTTTGTGTTTTTTCCTAGTTCGTCGTCAATATATACAAATTTAGAGATACTTGCTTCATCTAGTCTAAACATTTCATCTTTTAGCTAAAAAGTAAAAGATAAAAATCATAAATCAGAGTGTTATTTGATTGACTCTTTCATAATAAATGAATGCAGTAAATGATTAATCGACCTCTTCTAAAGTAAGCCCTCAAGATATATTTTTTTTTTTGAATTTGAAGCATAAGTTTAAAATCATTTTTGGAAATGTGATCAGGATTTTTCAGTAGTTTTAAAGACATATATCATTACAAAAATCTGTATAAAACAAACTTACTTGTACTGGCTGTAATTCAATATCAGCTTGCGATGTGATAGATTCTAAGAAAGCTGAATCGAGTGCAGAAGCTGGGCGGCTTCCATTATTTGAGAAGAAATATCCCCTACCACCAGTAACAGCAGTCATGTTTTCCAATTTTTGGCTAGCGTCAGATCCAAAAGCTACTGCATTGATAATAACATTGTGCTCCAGGATTTCAGGAAGAACATTTTCAATAAATGGGGTAACATTTTCTTCACCGTCAGTGATAAGCATTATAAGACCTCCTTCGGCTGTCCCATTAGCAAATTTAAGAACCTGTAACAGCAAAAGATTGAAGTTTACACAATGAAAAGCATTAAAAACTATTATCGGTCGTGTTTTTGAACAGTTCTACATCAGTTGGGTAACGTGCAAAAAGTCGTTATAATTGTTATTAGTATTTATAATTTCATCAAAATACCGTTTAATAATAGTATTAGTACTGTTATGACCTTTTTCATAATAATGCAAATATAAATCAATGCTAACCTTCTTGTGAGATACAATGCGTTTGTGGATATAGTTTATTGCTACACCGGGTGAATCTAAACTCTTGGACAAAACTTTAAGGGGTGATAGTGCACAGAATAAGGAGTCAGAATCACATAGCAATGTGGGGTCGGCAACATCGTCTTCGTATAGCTGTTAATAATCACTTCGGGAAAAAGTGCTGAAAAAACAGTTCTCTTTCCGACCATTGTTTCACCAGAAACTAATGTATTTTTCTCCGAAAACAGGAGACTAAAATGGATAGTTCAAAAAGTTTATTTTATTTCATGGATGAAATTTTCGGAGACAAACCTATTGTTTATGAAACTTGGTTAAGAAATTAAACGGACACTTCAATGCTTTTACTTAAGTGATTATTACCGGGTAAGTTAAAACTGCGTTTTACACCCCAGATTGCTATGTGATTGCGATTCCTCATTGTGTGCCCTATCACCCCTTAAAGTTTTGCCCAAGAGTTTAGATTCACCCTGTATAAAATAGAATTATTGTATAGGATAAACTTCGAAAGGTATTTAAAATATTCTAAATCTATATCGGATGATAAAATGATACTGATAGCATTTAATTTAAATAATTCAATCATTACATTGTATAGACCATCGAAATGTATATTATTAAATAAGTCTTTAAAATCATAAGTATACAAAAACTAATATTGCGAAGGTTTTGCTTATACTATTACGACATACACAACTATTGCTCTAAGTTATAGAGTTACTTACTATCTTTTATTGATGTTTCATGCAAAACATACAAAAATTCAAAAACTTTATGTGGTTTTTTTTATTGCAACGATGCCGTAGGTATTAAAGTCTTGTAACAGTTCGAAACCTGAGTTGAGACTTATTAAACTTAGGAGCATATACACTGGTTTCCGAAAATTAAGGAAAAATCACAAAACTAGCGATAACTCGCTCGAAAATAAGCCAATCCGTATGAAATTTGAATGTTGTCAAATAAATGTTACTGAGTAAAGCTGCAATATGCAAATTACTCGCGTTGCTACCAGAATAAATTAATTACTAGAAGCATAAAACTGTATCTTTGAGATCAAGCCTGCAACTTTTGCTGTGACTGTAAGGTAAGAAATCGGGATAGCCATCAATGACCTCCAGGTATCATTTGCCAGAAGAACTGAGATGAAGAGCTATTGGAAGAATAGAGGCAGGACAATATCAGACACAAGTGGCCAGATGGCTAAATGTTAGTCCATCTCTGGTTCATAGACTTGGACGACAATTTCTAACAACAGATTCGGCATCCAGGAGGTTCAGCCAAGGACGGCCAACTGTTACGACCAGCGCCAATGACAGATATTTGTCATTATGTGCACGAAGGAATAGAACCACAACTCCGGCTCAACTCAGATCCTTCCTTGCTGTAACCAGCGAGAGGTTGGTGTCAACGTCAACCGTGCGTAGAAGGCTTCACGAAGGTGGTCTGTACCCGAGGCGACTAGCCATTTGAGTGCACCTCTTGCCATGCCACAGAAGGGAACGTTTGAGGTGGGCACTTCAGCATGTCCACCGGACGGCTGATCAATGGAGGGCTGTTCTGTTTACGGATGAGTTCAGATTTAGCCTCCAAAGTCATAGTAGGCATTGTTTGATTTGGAGAGAACCTGGAACTCGTTATCATCCATCTAACTACCGTGAAATAGATGCATACACAGGAGGTAGTGTCTGTGTTTCCACTACCGACATACCTCCATGTCTTTCCACGTGGAACCGTCAATGCTCAGACCTATAGAGATGACATTCTTGATGCTTATGCGCGCCCTTATGTCGGAGCAATAGGCGACTTCCTGCTTCAGGACGACAGTGCTAGACCGCATCGAGCTCGTATCGTGGAATGATTATCTTCAGCAGCAAAAAATTCAGCCAGTAGTGGTCAGCTTGATCACCGGACCTGAATCCTATCGAGCATGTCTGGGATGCTTTAGGAAGACGGATAGCTGCTCTCAATTCTTCTCCAGCGACCCTTGCCACGCTTGCAACTGCCTTGCAAGAGCAATGGCTCTCCCTTCCAACAGAACCCATAGACCGCATAATTGACAGCCTCACACATCGCTGTTGGTGTTGTATTGCTTCTAGGGGGTGTCATATTCCAAATTGAAGGTACTTTTCCTATACCAAACTGACACATCCAATTTGTTGATTTTATACATATGCTAATTTCTGTAATACCACTTGTGTCTGGTATTTTCTTTTCAGGCTATTTTGGCGATAAAAATGTTTTGCATTATGTTTAGCACAACGCTTAAGTTCCGCTAGTTAAGTGTTTGTTCAAAGTTCTCATTTTGACTGCCGGTTTTGTGTCTGTTCATTCCAGGAAAAAAGAAAAGAAATTGAGTTACGAGACTCGAAATAGCTGACTGTCATATTTATTTCTTTTCCAGTCTACTGCAATCGATCATTATTACAACGTAAAATAAACTCATCTCGCGATAATGTAAAATTTGAGGAAATAATACACACATTTGTTTTATTACGAACGTAAAAACTATTTTGAATTGCCTTACCAAGTTTTTTGTATGAAGAAAAAACCCCCACTGAATTTCTCGATTTATAAAAACACTAAAATATAAATGTGATTTTTGATGAATAGATAAATTATTTAGTCTTATCTCTGAAACTTTCAAACAACTGTTCGTGGGTTAAAAAATATAACATTAAAACCACAAAAATAAATTTCGTTAAATGTCATCACAACACCCAGTTAACAAAGAAATTTTGTTGATTCAAACAAACAATTTGGTTGATTTTAACCAAATAAACCAGTTAAACAAATAGTTTGGATAAATTAACAAAACATTTGGTTATTTCAACTAAATTGTTTGGTTAAATTGACAAAATGTTTTCTTGAAATAACTAAATAATATTAACAAAATTATTTCGTTAATTCCAGAAAAAATTTGTTGGCGCTATTTCAACCGGATAATTTTCTTGATTTAACAAAATTTTTGTTGATTCAACAAAACATTTTTTTTTCAGTGTGATATCCTCAATTGCAGTGGCAATTTCTTCTACTATGGGGAGAGCGACTAGTTTCTTAGCCCCTCCCCCTCTCTCGAATTCACGTAAAGCAGATGAAGCGTTTGTGAGCTGTTAACGTACAGTAGTCAGGGGCGTAGCCAAGGGGGGGTGTTAGGGGGTCATAACCCCCCCCCCATGGGGAATTGTTTGCCATACAAAATGTATATTCTTCACTACATTATCACACACACATATACATATATATGAGTTGTAGTAGTCGTAACCCCTCCCCCCCATGAAAAATTTCTGGCTACGCCCCTGACAGTAGTTTTAAAACCAAAGCTCGATCTGTCAAAATAAGAGGCATCCACGTTACTGGCAGAAATGACCGCTTCTTGATCTTTTTGATGATTCCAACGGCGTTTGCACTGGAAGCGCCATCTGACGGTGATCGTTGCAACTATTTTTTTAATATTCCATTTTTTCCCTGCTTCTCGATTAGTGAGTGTACTGATTTTGGATTCGTTTGGACTATTCTTTCAAGCTCCAGCAGCTCCAGATAGAGGTGTTTATTTTATAACCACCCAGTATTTCAAACGGGGTGAATAGCAAGATTTTGGAATCTTTTTAAGATGTTAGATGATGTATTTTGGAATACGTTGACGTTGGTATTTTGAACGTTGTTCTCTTTATTTGTGACGACACAGAGGGTCACAATTGTCACAGGACTGTCACATACTAGTCACATTGTGACTTTTGAGTGATGTGACTCCACTGTGCTGTCACTGTGAAGTTTATTTGTGATTAGTCACCTTGTGGCTAATATGTGATCGGTCACTTGTGACTCCACTGTGGAATCACTGTGTGACATTTTTGTGAATACTGCTTTTCGGGACTTCAAAATGACGTCACACTGTCCGTTTGTTTCGACTCTGGACACAAATTTATTTTTACTAACATTTCGTAATAATTTTTTTCGCCAAACATTTAATGAATAAATCCGAAAATGATAGCGAGTATCTGAGTAAAATCTCCCAGTTATGAAATTTAGTTGAATTTATTAACTTTTAAAATAAGTTATTTCGTTTGAACAAAACAATATTATTTATAAAAATATTATTCTGAAAAATATCAAGAGTTCGGAGTTCTAATCACAATGGAGGAAACTAAGTATTTGTGCATAAAGGTGAAAATTCCCTTACGTTGAAATCCCCGTGTCCCTAATGTTGAAATCCCCGTGGTATGTATGTTTGAGTAGCGTGTATGGGTTTCCATTCCGGGGAAGGTGGGGGGTTGACGATCCGGTATTTTAAACCTTGTTGTTACTAGAGTTCAGGGGCGTAGCCAAGGGGGGGTTAGGGGGGTCATAACCCCCCATGAGGAATTTTTTGCCATACAAAATGTATGTTCTTCACTCCCTTATCACACACATGTATGCATATATGTGAGTTGCAGTAGTCATAACCCCCCCCCCCCCCCATGAAAAATTTCTGGCTACGCCCCTGCTAGAGTTAGTACAAATGTCTTAAAGTAGCTGTCCTTTAATAATTTTTTTTTTTAATTTCGGATGGAGCCCGTGCTCCCTCGACTCCCCCCCTCCTCTTCAAATACACCCCTAGTAAGTTCGAAACCTCCCATGGGGAAATTTGGAGATTAAGAAACGGGCCTAAGCCAAAAATATTTTATTTATTTTATCTAATGCATGTTTTTTCAATTATTTTTATTAACTTTTATATGCGATCACTTTTAGACAAAATATCGCCAAAAAAATCTTAAACCGTCATACTTTTATGTATATATATATATATACTGGCTACGCTACTGATGTTTGGAAAAGTAACTTTAGAATGTAACTGTAGTTGAAAACGAAATATGTATGTAATATATCAAATCCGTGTGGCGGCACCAGATTACCTCCACGCACGCAACACCCGCCAATTGAAGGCCGGTCAAATGGGTACCTTTCGGCCGAGCTGGGTTGTGACGCATTCTGGCAGCCAGAGTTCTCGGGTCCTAAACCGGCTTCCCCGCACGCATCTCTACGTTGATGACCCGGACTACGAACACGCATTCTCCTTCTCGGTTACAGCGACAGATGGCGCCAGCACAGACCTCTTCCATATCTCATTCGGCTCTTTTAAAGTCCGCAAAGAATAGCAGCGACCTCACAAAGTACGCAACGGGCGGCAGAAACCTCAAAAAGTCCACGACGAGTGGCAGCATTCCATAACGCTTGGAACATCGTTCGTGAGCCTCCGACTGACTCTCTGGGGGGGGGGAGGAGTAGTGTAGTTCCACGAGATCACCTCCGCGCACAGAACAGTCAACACCCGGCAATTGAAGGCCGGTTAAAGGGGTACCTTTTTGCCTGGTTGGATTGCGCCTCATTCTACCACGCGGAGTTCTCGGGTTCTAAACCGGCTCCCGCCGCAGGCTTTCCCTACACCCGTAAATATGTAGCACTTTATAAATTAATTTCATAACAGAAGAAAAAAATGTTCAATCATTAGCCTTTCCAAATGAATAATTAAATAAAACGACGCATTTTCTCCTAAAAATAATTTATGGGAAACACAAGATTTCCAAGTTTTTTATTTATATTTATTAACTATGGTATTTCACTCCTTTTAAAAATTCTCCAGAAAAAATTTTAGTTTTTAGAACTAACTCTTGCAGTCAGTTTACTTTTTAAAGCAATTGGCGTGATATGATTACGGGCTATAACGTAACGCGCTGGGCTATGAATCAGTTCTTCGAGGGTTCGATACCGGGATGTTTCCTTCCGTAAGAGGCTTGGTTCTGCCATCTGGAGCGAGTTTTAGGAATTTTTTTCACCCCGAAATTTTCGTTGATGCACTAAGGTCGCATTTCGACTACACTGAAGGGTTGCATTGTGTAGTCACCGCGGACGGACATACGGAGCTTATGATGACGCTTCTGCCGAGTCGCTGTGACTGTTTGCAACTCTATTGCTATTGAATTGCGTGGTCGCATTTCAGTCACAGGGGACGGTCGTATTATTAAAGAGGGTTTAGTTGTTTTGTTATTTAACGACGAGGTTGACACTTTTTCCCGGCTCCTTACTTTCATTGCACTTCTTAATGATACGATACATTTTTGCTCGGAAAACTGACTGCTTTTTATAAAGTTGCAAATTTGTTTAGTCAATACTTTTCGAATACGGATAAGGTTAGTCCTATGTAACTCGTCTTTGTATGACACTGCTAACTGAAATATTAAACCAAACTGTTTTAACCCTTTGAGGCGCAACCCTTTCCCAATGCTGAAAAAAGGGCAGCCGTTGCCATCGCTCGACTTAACTACCAGCAAGATGGCGGACGATCGAAACGTTCATCGCGGAGCACAGCCAGCTGTCGTCCAAAAAGGTTCTCTAGATCTGTGGCACGCGATGAACGTTTCGATCATCCGCCATCTTGCTGGTAGTTAAGTCGAGCGATGGCAACGGCTGCTCTTTTTTCAGCATTGGGCAATCTTTCCAGCTGTTCTCGCGTTCTTCCATTTCTCAGCAGATGTCAGTGCTGTTAAAAATAATCGTGACCATTTTTTGACGGGAAATGAACGTGCTAAAAAGTAAAGGATTCTCGTGGAGCTATGTCACTCGCAACTATTTTTATAGAAATCAAATCTATTCTTCTTGACTGGCAACAGTCAAAACGTCAGAGTTTGGTGTCCTCACGGCGAGGACACCGCGCGTTAAAGGGTTAACGCTGACGTGGAAGTGTTGTTGCGCTTCGTATGACAATTCATTACAGTGCATTTACAAGAATTCAAATTTGTCTCAAGACTTTTGGGTCAAGACTTTCATACTTTGCATCATAAAATACTTTACATGAAGAACTATAAAAGCTATAACATACTGCCCCTTCCCAGTATAAATGGTATATGCAACATCATTTATAATTAATGTCAGTTACAATTAGAAAAACTTTTCAGTTAAATTTACGTTTATGGCTTCTTGCAATCCTTTTCCAATTGCTGTTCTTCCTCCATCATCTTTAGACGGAAGACTGTCGCTTAGTTGTTTTCGTGTGACACTGTCAACTCTGGTCAAATTTCTTAGAATGCGAGCGTCAGTACTGAACTGCACTATTCCGAGGTATGCTCCATCCTGAACACGATCCTCTATTAGACGAGTGGCGGCTCCGTGAAGTAATTTCATGGGTTGACCCTAGAAAGTAAACGAAAGTCTGATTAAAGTCTTATCGAGATGATTTCAAGCACAATGAAAGTTGATGAAGGAACTACCTGTCTGTAGTACTATTTTTTCAAAATTTCAATTTACAACTATCACACTGTGCCACTCTTGGAAGATGACCACCTTTATACGGAGATCAGTTTGTTATTCGCGAGGGTATTCAAAACAGACAGGTTCTACTGAACTTGTTCGTACAATAAAATAAATCGTTCAGTATCGCGAAGAAATACATTTCTTATACATTCAAAGGATTTCAAGATAACTCAAGGGTAGTACACAGTTTGAAAGGGTATTTGTTTTGTTTTTTCGCATTACCTTTAAATCTGGTGAATATGACAACTATCTGTTTGAAGCTTGCTTCAGAATGGGCAGTGGCGGATTTAGAGGTGCGGAGGCCCTGGGGCAACAAAGGAATGTTGGCCCCTAATTATTTCCAAACAAGTTAACAATTTTTTTGACGACCAGTGTGACCTTTCTTGGGCATATAATAGTGTCATGATTTACTTTGTGATTGTTTCTCGCAAAAATACACATGGTTTATCGGATCGAAGATTAATATTAACCATTTTGACAAGAATTCGAAACGCTCTCTGGAGTGTTCAAAATGAAAAAGGAGTGGAAAAAGTGAGAGAACTGGTCTTCCATTGTCAGAATTTTATTTTAAAAAATTATTTTGCATATCATTCGGTATTAGTTAGGAAATTTTACGTAAAAATGTCTATTGTGAGGGGCCCCCTCCCTTGTGGAGTCCCCGGGGCTGCAGCCCTGGTTGCCCTCCCCTAAATCCGACTCTAATGGGAGAATATTTCCAAAACTGTTGAAGTGTTACAGTTTTATTTGTGAAATTCAGCAGAAATAAAGATGCGCAATGTTACTTAATAATCCCATTTCTTCCAGGAAATGTAACAGGAATTTACCAACATTTTGGAATGAAAGCACGAAATTTTTTGGACGTATTTCGCGACTTTGTTCGTGTTAGGTTACTAACGAAATGTCTTCAGTTTTATAAATGGGAGGTAAAGTAATAATGATGCTTACTCAAATTGCATGTTTAAGAACCAACTTATTGCATTTAGAAATTAAAAAATTGATGTTCAAGTCAATTGTTTATTCGAGTCATATTAAATAAGTTATAGTCTTGTTACATGACAGTGGCCCACACACGACTTTCTCTTGGATGGGGTCCATCCAGCTCATAAAGATTTAATACCAATCATCTGAAAAAATTATTTTTTTAAAATAAAATCGTGACTCCTTTTATTGTGCTTTTATTTAGTTATCTTACTTGCAAAAAATAAATAAATAAATAAATAAAAATTTTATAGTCTTCTAGCATATTAAATGTCAAAAATTGTATGCTTATCGAAGCAAAATTTATAACTATTTGGGAGGGGTCCAGACACCTTGGACCCCTCCCTTGTGTGCGCCACTGCTACATAAAGATGTGGTTAATGCACAAAAAAAGTTTTCTTTTTTGTCATGATTTAGTTTTACAGAAGTAGTTCTCTTTCTATTGCAAAAATATTTATGAAAATGAAAATTTTCATGATTGATATACACTTTCGAATAAGTAACTTTTGTTGTACATATTTATTTAAGTGCTGGTATTTGCCGATAAAGCATTCGCCACTACAAAGACCCGAAGTGTTGGCCATTTCATTATGGGGTCGGGTCACCCAGTTGGCTAAACGTTAGCCCCTCTGACGAGAGGGAGAAATTAGCGCCCAAGCCGGAAATCGAAGCTTGACCCAAGTTGTGATATATTTATTGGTTTGCCACTAAACACTTGGGCGGCACATGTGTTCCATATGGTACACTAAAAATCTCTTATTAACACTGAAAATCATTCATTTGTGAATTCCTACTCGTAGGTATGCACTTCAGTGTACAGCATGGCATAATATTGGATAGAATCAAGATAACTAATATTTTTTTTACAACAGCTGTTCTATAATAACCTGAAACCAAGTTTTTTCAAACGTCGATATTTTATCACAAAAAAGTTGAAAAATTACTGTCGTTCTAATAGAACAACATGATCAGTAAAGATCGATTTTTGTTATTTGAAGCCATATTAAAAAAGAATTTTCGTCAGTGACTAAAGTCTTAAAAGGATTGAAATGTGCAAGATTTTTCCCCACATTGTATGAAAAGCACCATCTATCACTTGATCCCTAATTTAATTTTACAGCAGATTCTTTTTATCCTAATCCAGGCCCGGACTGGCTCCTTTGAGGGCCCTCAGCTACAGATTGAAAAGGATCCCCTTACTGGGGAATTTAGAGGGTATAGACTATTACAATATGTAATACACTGCCTGACATTGAAAAATGCAACACCCATAAGGAGTGGCCAGAAAGTGTTGAAACTCGGCAAGCAGAGAGAGACAGCAGTGAACAATAAGTAATCTTTATTTCAAAATGATACGCATAATACAGAGGGAGAGCAGCGTCGTCTTAGTAGGTTGTCCGACCACCGTGGACGTTGATACACGAAGCAGCACGTCTAGGTACTGAGTCAATGAGAGTACGGATGGCGTCCTGAGGAATGTTTCTACATTCCCTGTCAACCGTTTGACACAGTTCGTCTTCTGAAAGGGGCTAGTGGCAGGGTCTTCAAATGGTCTCCAATCACATCCCAAATGTGTTCGATTGTCGAGAGATCAGGAGAGTACAGTGGCCAGGGAAGTACACCTTGCAGAACACGTTGGCTGATGCAAGCAGTGTGCGATCGAGCGTTATCCTGCTGATACAGGATGTTGGGAACCGTTTGAAGATAGGGGAGTGTCATCGGCCGCAGCAGATCATCCACATATCGTTGAGCCGTCATAGTGCCTCGATTATGGACTGGAGGTGACCTGGAGTCATACTCATTTGCTCCCGAAACCATGATGCCACGTTGTCGCACGGTGGGGCGTTATATAATTGCTGCCAGACTGGACCCGTTTCCACGTCGACGCCACACTCGTAAGCGGCGACTATCATCGGAGAAACAGAAGCGTGACTCATCTGAGAACACGACCCTGTGCCATTCTGTCGTCCACGTCGCTCTAGCCTGGCACCATTGCAGTCGTTGCCGTCTATGTTGTGTAGCCAATGACAGTCTTCTTAACGGATGCCATGAGTGCACGCCACCAGCAACCAATCGACGGGAAATGGTTCTGGTCGATATAGGAACATCCAAGGTGTCTTGAACATGTCGCAGAATGAAGGGTGAAGTAGCTTGCGGGGCCGCCAACGCTTGTCGGTGGATGCGTCAATCCACGCTTGCTGATGTCACCCCTTAAACGTGCCGCATTTCCTTGTTCCAACCATCTTCGCCAGAGCCGGTGTACAGTGGACACATCCAGGTGTGTGTCTGCCGAGATTTGCCGAATGGACCAACCTGCCCTTTTGAGTCCAATCACCATGCCCCTCGTAAAGTCGTCGGTTCTGTTGGAACTGCCTCCATTGATGGCGGCCTGGCATTCTCTGGTTACACGCGTCCTTTGAGACAAGAATAAAATTTCTACAACAATTTCTCTAGCAGTAATACTTTCACAAAAATTGTCCGTTCTACAGGTTCCTTCCCGTATATCTTTTTCCACGTGCACTGGCGAGCTGCCAATTTTACATCAATAGCATAACTCGGCAAGGTGCATTTACCCTGAAATTTGCATAATTTTCTGATCACTTCTTCTTGGCGTTGCATTTTCAATGTCACGCAGTGTATTTGAAAGCTAGGCTTACGTGACTAAAAACCACATTTAACTATTTTAAAGCTTTGGGGGGGGGGCTCAAGCTGCGGATTATCTGGGGTCCTCTGCTGCGGGCACTGCGTAAAGGCGTTAAGATTACTGGGAAATAAGTAATCAAATTACTCTGATATATATGAAGTACTCTAAAGTAGTATATCCATTTTTGGGGACCTTTTTAAGGCCCCCTTGGGTCGAGGCCCCTCGGTAATCGCCGACCATCCAACCTGGCCAGTCCGGGCCTGTCATGGTCCGTATTGGATGTAGTTTACACAAAATATGGCTACCGGAACGGGCTCTACGTGGATCTAAATAAAGTAACTTTAATAAAGCCACCCGGTATACGGCTACTTTTATATGCTTTTTGTGTAACAGACTTACTCTCTCAATTACGTTGAGCGATTTAAGTGCTCCAAAAAAGAAAGAAAACAATTTCTATCATTTTTCACTGCAAAACGCTCCATGCAGAGCGATCTACTAAAAACACAAAAAAACAGCTTTCGATTTCTTTTTCAAAAGAAAAGAAAAGGAGCACTTGTTACGACCTTACCAATTTGAAAAGATTTCATCTTTTTGGGAGCGTTTTCGTCTTCCCTGATTGGTCAGATATATAATCGCGCGCGCCTTCTCCCTTCTCCCGTCCGAAGAAAAATAACAAACAATAATGGCTGCCTGCATCGAGATGTCTCGTCACCCAGGATCGAATATTAAGCCTGCCTATAAATACAAGTAACATTTTATTTTATATTCTTTACATGTTTTAATACACTTCTAACCTGTTAGTTTTAGATTTACCTATCCCGATGATGTAAATTTTTATTCATGTGAATTGTGAATCATGTCATAAAGCTAACATTTGGCGTGAAGCCTAAATGCTTTGTTGTCGTATCCTGTAAGTCTGTGTAGAGTAAATATCTTGGAGCTTCTGAATAATGAATCCTCATGGGGTGCATTTGAGAGTAGTGCTCTCCCCCCCTCAGTAGCGTACAGTGGCGGATTAATGCAAGTTTTCGGGGGGCGGTTAGTTTGTCGGTAGGGGCGGTTAGTTAGAAGATTGACATATACATCCATTTTATGGAAGTTAAATAGGATCTTTTACATTAATTTCTTTTTTCTCGGGAGGGGCGGACGCCCCCTCCGCCCCCACCTTTAATCCGCCCTTGGTAGCGTAACCAGGATATTATTTCCTCGTGGGGGTGGGCTGTGAATCATATTCTAACCTAAAGTACAATTGTAAGCTAAGTAAAGTGTTTTTATGATAATTATGATGTACAAAAGGAATGCTTCATGAGTATAATCTAAGTGCTTGATTTTATTTTATATTTTATTGCAGTTAATCCTTTAGAGAACATTTGATATGTTGTCAAAGATTTCAACTACCTTGGAATGATCATCGCATTCTGCAGCTGGAGAAGATTTTCGCAAAAAAATGTAGAATCTCGTTTTTTTTTTTTTTTTTTTTTTTTTTTTTATGTGTGTGTGTGTGTGTATTCAGTTATACATTTCATTAGAAATATTTTTTGTTTCAGCTATGTGTTTTGTTCAAACATCTAAAAATTGTTTAAATTAATTTTTGGCTAGAAATGTAAAATTGAAGCAGAAGTACGCTTGTTAATAATAAAAATCATTATTATTTCACATTTATATTGAACAATTTTGAGGGAGTGCCTTTGAGCTAATGAGCCTTGAAGAAATACCAAAATGTTATGAGCGTATCATAATCGAAAATTCAGGGGGGGGGTGATATTAAATTTAAGAGTAGAATAGGGCAGTTTCAGAAAAATATTTTTAATCAAAGGATTTTAAAACTAAGTAGGGGGTACATGCTCTCTCTTGTGAACGAAGGACACTACGTCTGGGACTGTTAATGGAAGTTTTATAAAGCATTTTTCTTAAAAAGAAAATTGTTAGAAGTGACAGTTATAAGTTTGATCAAAAATTTAATAGGGGTGCATATCAAATTCAAGAGTAGAAAAGAAAAGTTTCTCATAAAAAAAATTAAAGTCTCTGAAAAGGGCCCCGAGGGAGCACATGCACCATCTTGTGCCCCCTGCCGACGCAGCGTCTATGGTGACTGCTAATAGAGCTCAATAATTCCAAAGTTAAAATTTCCCTTAGTACATTTTGGAAAACAGAAAAAGTGGACTGTCGTAAGCATAACGTGATCGAAAATTCGTGGAGAGGGACAAATGGGCGCTGGCAGAATATTTCCTGGGGGGGGGGGGGGGTCAAAGACTACTTCAACGTATGGTTACCATGCTGGAAAGAATAAAAAAGCAAGGGAAAACACTGCATACAAAAATCCAGGGGGGAGCATTGCCTCCGCTTGCCCTATGCTACCGGCGCCCATGGAGTGACATAAAATAGAAGTGTAAATAATGGACGTTTCTTTTAAATTAAAAAAAATATATTAGGCTTCAAATAGGATTTTCAAGAGGTTGGGCAAGGGGAGCATATGCCCTCCCACTTCACCCTATCGTGGCCGTTTTTAGAGGAATTCAATGTGTGTCCAGAGTTTGGAGGTCTTTTAAAGCACATCTCTTAAAAGCAGAAATTGGCCGGTTGTAGGAGCTAAGTTATATATATCAGGGCCGTACCCAGATAAAAAATTCGCGGGGGGGAGGGGGACCAAGAGGTGAAAAAGGCTAAATTTTTCACAAAATGGCTTTATTATTATAGTTTTGTTAATAAAATTTTAAATTTCGGGGTGGGGGACCGCACTCTCTGAAAGCATATTAATGAAAACGGAGCGAAATTCAGAAAAATCGCTCCGTTTATGATAAAAACTAATCAAAACTGAATGAAGACAAATCTTTCAAAAACGCGCGTTATTCGCTCCGAATTTTTCGCTCCGCCGAAAGAAAACATTTCGCTCAGACTGAGAAGAGCAACTTCGTTACGCAAAAAAAAGAAATATTCAATCTGTCTGAACGTTTTTCGCTAAACCATTTTGAGAGAGTAGCGTTCGCGTGTTTGATTTTGAACTTGCAAACCTGCATTGATTAGCTTGGCAACTAAACTGCAGGTTATTGCTCTCTTAATTGAAAATTTCAAAAATTTTAGAATGTGCATAAATATAAGGGTTTCAGCATGATAAAGATACTCTCAGAAGATAGCACCTTCTGACGAGGGTTTAAATTGTGACGAGGAACACTGAAAGACGCATGTCGATTTGAACGACATTTTTGATGAATGAGCTGTCCTCTCCTATCAAACAGAGATTTATTTTCACAATATTGTCTTTAACGGCTTAACTAACCAGTACAAAATTCTGTCAATCTCCAGTTGAATTAGACGTACATATACACTAAATAACACAACCATTAACAAAGGTTTCAAAGAATAGCTTTTTATATCTACTGTGACTTACATTCATACTTCCAGATATATCTAATACTAGAACGTATCTTGAAGAAGGACGGGATTGTATAACGCGAAACAGAGTTTCTGTAAGCTCATTCTCAGCAGTGTCACGTTTCGACCTGAAAATAAAATGACATATCAAGTAATAGTCTTATATCAACTAAAACAAATTTACCATTTAGTATTTTACTATAAATGTACATATTGAATTTATCGTTGATATATGATGTAAAATAAATAAAGGGATTGATAAAGGGAGTCTTTTATGATCAGTGTGCGTCAGAAATTTCCCCGACGGGGGGGGGGGGGTTGAACTCAGAATGTGCAAAATTTTGCATTTCAATGCATGTACAATGACTATTTATATAATTTTACATTGAAAAAAACAAGTATTTAAACTTAAAAATGTGTTTTATAAAATGGCCTAAAAAGTATGAAATAATTTCTCTTAGCCCCATACAGATTTATAACTACACACAGATAGTCCTAAAAATTTGTGATTGTAAATCATAAAGAAATACGTCTTAGACTATTAAGTTCCTTTTCAGAAATGTAATTTGAGTAGGGGGTGGATCATTATTTGGTGGACCAAAATTTAATTAAGTAAATTTATAATTCCTCTTTGTTTGAGACATTAGACTTTTCTCTGTTATCCTCTCTCCATAGAAAGTTTAATTGTGCCTACGTGCCTATTCTACTTTTATATAACTGATATAACGAATATAATACATTTCTGTTTGAACAGGTGTGTTAAGCTGAAAAGGGAAACTTATGTGTATGCAACAGATAAATAGATTATAAATTTTATTAATTTAAAAAATATATTAAATGTTTGATTTTCCGTGTGAATTGATTTAAAATTAGTAGAAAGTAAGTATACTTTTTGCAGATGCACGATTTAAAAAGATGTTTTCAAAACTATATAAGATAAATTTTAAAAAATGCTTGAAATGCAAAATAATGAGAATACAGAAAAAATTATAGAAGGATAATTATTAAATATAGAACTTCACATATGGATAAAAGACAATAATAACAAAATAAAACAAATATATCTGTTATACACGCTTAAACCAAACAAGCGAAATTCGATCAGTCGGAGCGATTTTTGGCCCAGTTTTCAAAAGTGCGCTTCTCCGTTAGGAGCGTTTTTCGATCACAAGAGTGGAGCGAAATATAACAATAAGCGAGTAGGAGAATTCTAAGAAAAAAGACGAAGCGAGGAGGGGAATTCTCAGAAAAAAGACTACTTAAAGAGCACTTTGTCGGAAATACCGGTAGGTTTCCGTGGAAACGGATCGCTCCTCAATGTATCGTTTTTTTTTTCGCTCTTTGGGTTTAAGCGTGTAAGAATTTATATAATTGCTGTAAAACTGTGTGTGTTTGAATTACTCAATTTTGAAAAGTAAAGAAATTATAAATTTTTATTCATCCCATAAAACCCTTTACGTATACAGTATTCTGTATTGCGTGTATATGTACAGCTAAGGAAAAAAAACCCCACTTGCTTTATATTTGGACGTTGTTCGTCGTAGAGCAAAGGTATATATACCATTCGTTTGCAAATAACATTTACTTTAAACTCCTATTAATTTAATTTGCGTTAGGATTTGTCTTTAATTCTGCATCAACCTCGTTTTTTTCGATGGCAATACTCTACTTTGACTTTATTAAACGAAAGAAAACCTTCTAACTAACACTAAATATAAATTTTCACTGATTTCCTACGATAATTTCCAGAGATATTGAAAATTATTTTTTGAGCGATTTTAAGGGGCTTTCTGAAAATTGAAAAACTCTGTTTGTAGCTTCCAAACTTTTCGCCTTTCATTAATTTCGCTCGCAATAGTTAAAGGAAATAAGTATTATTTACAAGGAAAATATTGTTTCTAATCTTAAAGTTTTTTTTTCTTTTTTTCACTGAGAATATCAGGGGTAAAAATTAGAATATTTAGTTAGTAGTTGAAATGACCCGTGAATCCTTCCTTGGTCCGTATACATAATTTTAAAAAAAATGCAAAACGATTGCTTACGATTTTGAAAAACTGAAACTCAATAACTCAATAACTAATTTGAAATTGTTACTGAGTATTTGAAGTTTCTGTTAGACAGGTGAAATGTTTCCGTACACCTGAGCCGTGGTATTCCATTTCACCGAAAAACGATTTACGAGATTTATGCCTTAGCCTGGATGTTGGGGTTCAAAAGAGGGACCGTCTAAAAGATAATTGACTTGTCTTTCTTGGTCAGGCGCACCCCTGGTCAAACGAAAGTATGCTCTCTTCGCAAGAGATCTGTCAGAAGGTCAGAAGAGTCATAAATTTCCAGCAATGAGTTTCGGCGCGATCTTGATCGCAATACAGGGTCGGTTAGGTATGCAAAAAGAAGTTCCACTGTGTTTCTGTTTCTATTTGCCAAAGTTTCTATAAGAACGAGAACAAACATAACTTGCCTATCGATAGAATTATATATAAAACTAAATAGTATTATTTTCATATAAAAAGAGAAATCAAGGCTCATAGCAAAAGAAGGACATGATTAAATCTGTATTAAATCTGTATCGTCATGTAGTGAAAAAGAAATAATCTCATGAAAACTAGAGAGAATGTGTGAAAAATCATCAATTAACCAGAGAAAATCAAATACGAATACAAAGTGAAAAACAAAGGTTGTATACAGTGCAACAAAACAAAGTTGTCCTATGCCCCTTTGATGACAAGAGGTACATATTGAATGATGGCATAAACATGTTAGCACACGGCCACTGTGATATTAGTGTATGAAATATACACAAATAAAATTATCTCTTCTAAGTAAAATGTATTGGAAAAACAGACGTGGGAAAAACTGTCCCGCGCTTTTAAGAAAGAAAATTCTTTACGCCTAATGTAAACCAAAATTTAGACTTACACTCGCTTTAAAACTTTTAAGAGGCATTGCAGGGGCAAATCAGGCAGGGCGTTCCCATCACCATCTCAGAATTTCATGAATTTTTTTTTCTTCTGTTGCCTTACCCAAGAAAAGAACAAATCTGAAATATTTTTCATTTATCTCTTTAAGTTTTGGAGTTATGGGGGTGGGGGATCAAAGTACCCCAGACGAGTGACGTCGAATTAATTTAGGGCCATTTTTGCCGCTTAATTGTCTCGACGGTGACTGGCTCAGAGGTGCTTCAGAGAATTTTTTCATTTTATCCTATAATATACCTTGGATATTAACATCTCATATTGAAAATTCATTCGAAAATAGTCAGAGCCTCCAAATAAGCCAACCCCCCAAATACCTTAATTTCATAAAAAATACAGTTTTAAGAATGCTTTAAATCTTGGCTCTGACGTGATACAGAAAAAAAAAATTGCGCAGTGCAGTTATATATCTTCAAATAAAGTGAATCCGATGTAAAAAAAAAAAAAAATTATGGCCCCCAGGGCCCCTCGGTACGGGGCCCCAAACATGGTCCTTAACGCTAATTTTTGCAATTTCAAAGCATTCGTACAGATGAAGCCGACTTCCCACAGGAGAACTATTGGCATGGAGATGTAGTATCAAGATAGTAATTTCATATTATGAAAAAACATTTTCTGAAGGTACAACTGTTTCCAATAAAAATACCAAAAAGTACCTCCCTATTTGGGATATTCCACTGCCACGCTTTGGGGCATTTCGGCGTTACTTTTAGAAGTTTAAGTGACTGTACCAATATTGCAAATTAACTTATTCTCCATATAGCACAGATAGTTCTTTTACAGGAGCACTCATAAGAATTTACGCTGTATGGGGTCTCTGTAACTACTGAACCGATTCGAAAATTTCTTTCACTGATAGAAAGCTACACTGTTCTTAGTATATAGGCTACCTTTCAGCGTGCAGCATAACTAGTTCTTTTACAGGGACACTCAAAATAATTCTAATACATTACGCCATATGGACATCGGCGGTACTATTTACTACACTATTCCTCAGTAACATAAGCTAAAATTCATGCATGTATCATAATTTACAGGAACACTCAAAATACTCCGAATAATAAAAAATTTGTACATGTTCTATAAATAAAATATTTTTATTATACAGCATTTTACATTATTTCTGTTTTTAAATATAATTTTCTTTGTAGACTAGTGAAAAAGAGTGGGAAGTTTCTAATATTGAGCTGAACTCTTACTAGGCAGTGGAATAGGAAAAGTTATTTTAGAGTATAAGGGTCATCGCTTTATCAGAAGTAGATGGGACTGCTACAATGAAATATTTGCACACAATACCTGACTCTCATTCATTAAATGGCCTCGACGAGATGACACAAAAACAGTCACTACAGACAGAATATTTTTTTGTCCAAATGAATTTGCTCTGTTACTCCATTCACGATTACTAGTATAGTATAAAAAGTATCAAAGCAGCGCACAATAAACAATACAACAGACTCTATAATAAAACTAAGTAAATAACCTGAGAATTTGTCCTTGAGAATTTTGTTGTAAAATAGTATACAAGTCAAAAATAAATGATGTAGAATTTCGGCAATTTCTATTATTCACAATATTATTCACTTTTTGTTTATTTTAAATGAAATATAAGACATGGTATATGCAAAGTTAATTAATTTAGATAGTTTTTCTTTTCGCATTAAGGGAATGGAGACAGTTACGATAATGTTTACGAATTATTTTGAGTTTTTCTGTAAATTATGCTGCATGCATGAATTTTAGCCTATGTTACTCAGGAATAGTGTAGCTTTCAGTGAAGATATCTTTAGAATCGGTTCAGTAGTTACAGAGATGTCTATACAGCGTTATGTAGAATTCTTTTGAGTGTCCCTGTAAAAGAACTAGTTATGCTGCATGCAGAAAGGTAGCCTATAATGCTCAGGAATAGTGTAGCTCTCTATCAGTGAAAAAAAGTTTTCGAATAGGTTTTGCAGTAACAGCGTAATGTAATTCTTATGAGTGCCCCTGTAAAAGAACTGTTTGTGATATATGGAGAATAAGTTAATTTCCAATATTGGTACAGTCGATTAAACTTCTAAAAGTAACGCCGAAATGCCCCAAAGCGTGGCAGTGGAATATCCCAAATAGGGAGGTACTTTTTGGTATTTTTATTGGAAACAGTTGTACCTTCAGAAAATGTTTTTTCATAATATGAAATTACTATCTTGATACTACATCTCCATACCAATAGTTCTCCTGTGGGAAGTCGGCTTCAGCTGAACGAATGCTTCGAAATTCCATAAATTAGCGTTAAGGACCATGTTTGGGACCCCATACCGGGGGGTCCTGGGGGCCTTCAAAATTTTTTAACATTGGATTGACTTTATATGAAGATATATAACTGCACTGCGCAAAAAATGTTTTCTGTATCACGTCAGAGCCAAGATTTAAAGCATTCTTAAAACTGTATTTTTTATGAAATTGGGGGTATTTGGGGGCTCTGACTATTTTCGAATGTATGGGGTGATATTAACATCACTAATTTTCAATTTGTGATGTTAATATCCAAGGTAGATTATAGGATAAAATGGAAAAAATCTCTGAAGCACCTCTGCGCCATTCACAGTCGAGACAATAATGTGGCAAAAATGGCCCTAAATTATTTCTACGTCACTCGTCTTGGGTACTTTGACCCCCTATAACTCGAAAACTAAAAGAGGTAAATCAAAAATATTTCATATTTGTTCTTTCCTTGGGTAAGTCAACACAAGAAAAAAAAAATTCATGAAATTCTGAGATGGTGATGGAAACGCCCTGACTGATTTGCCCCTGCAATGTCTCTTAACCCTCTCGTCACGGAATTATGAAAAATCAGAGAAAAAAAATCTATCTAGCATTTAATGCATCTGAAATACTATTATAAATCATGCAAAAATTTTTTTCTAATGTCGATTAATATTAGATTTTTCTAATGTTAATTTCTGCATTTTCGAAGCATTTTGTTATGCTAAAATTAATTTAAAAGGATGTACATATTAAGTGAAGGTTGAGGAATAAGAAAAAAACTATACTTACCTTAAAAAGAAAAAAGAAACGATAAAAAAGCAGCGTATATATTTTCTTAATTTTTGTCCTGAAACAATGAAGCGAAAACTGAAAAAATGATCTCAATTGACTAGTACTGCAATCTAGGCACGATTTATGCATCTAGTTAAGAGCCTCATATACTTTCTACATGAATTAATGATATTGATATCACTGAAAGAAAAAAATACTAAATTCAATTGTTTTTTCTCTAAATATTGCTATTTGAAGTAGGAGCCTCATATGAGGTTCAGGGTGACGAGAGGGTTAAATGTGACAGATCGGCCCAAGTCACCATCAGCAGACTCAAGAGTGGTCATATCGGGACTCTTAAATATGTCAATGGTAAAAAAACTTTTCTGAATTGCACTAAATGCACTTCAGCTCAGGCCTCCACTGACCATCTTTTAAACTGCTTGGGGCTTTCGCGTGAGGATCTGACAGCCATTCCGCTTCTGGTTTACGACTGTTTGAAAATTCACGACCTCTTGGACTTGGTCAAGCTTTCGGCTAGGCGTAGTGGAATTAGCAACAACAACAACAACACAATTTATTGCTGGTAAAAGGCCGTTCAAGTTTTACGTGATCTATAAGGGAGGAGGTGAGTGGATCCTGGATTTGCTTATTTTTTCTGACAAGAGGTCAAGGGTGACATCAATTCTTACGTAAGCATTAAATAAAAAGCAATTACAGTGCAGCAACAGCAACAGGCATGAGGAAGGGCGTCTTGCTGTTACCTCGGAACTTTCCAGTGGGCCCAAGCCCCAAGCCCCCCATACCCTAGGAGGAAGGGAGAAAATTACCAAAAACCAGCACAATATGGTGGGTTTTTTGGTGCTCCAAAATGAATCAGAATACACTGAGCCCCCCCCCCCCAAAAAAAAGCCTTAGTGAATTGCTACAATACTGGCAACTTTCCATCTATTTTCGACTTTATAGAGGATATTCATGTTCACCAACAAACCCACTTGCTGTCTGCGAACTGCTGAGCAGTACTAGAGTGCTGACGCAGTGACATCTCTGAAAAGTTGAATACATATATCATTTCATGTACTTTTTAACATTTCATGTATGTTATATATTTCATTTCATGTATGTCATCATGTTATGTATGGTCATTTCATGTAATGTATGTGTTCCAAGTATTATATTTTCATGTCTTAAATTTGCAGGATTTATAATGCAATTTATTGGTAAGTATTTTTTCCTGCCAAATAGTAATGATGTACAAAATGTCATAATATCTTACGCAAACAAAAAGGAGGGGAGCTAGCACTTGCTTATTTTTTCCTACGAGGGGACGGGGGTGCAAAATGATTAAAAATATGCTTGCGTAATACTTGAACGACCGTAATTTACTATCCTGAATAGGGAAAATCAATTACAAATATTTTAGAATGCTTATTATAAAACTGCTAAAACATATTTTTTGTAATTTCTGTCAAATCACTATTGTTCTTAAATTATATTCGAAGATGAAAAAGATCCGTATCCGGATCTGTCAGAGGGAAAAAGAATTATCCGGATACGCCTTTTTTCACTGATCTTTTTAATGCTTTTCAGGACAAGTAAAAAAAAGAAAAAAATGTTATAAATTAATTTTTTTTAATTAAACACTGTACCCAGTGTAAATACTAACGTAATTTGTATCCATGTGACTGTCCTGCTTGTTTTCCTGTCATTGTTTACCTGTTTATGATTGTATGTGTGTTTGCGTGTGACTTCCGCGTTCCCAGGATTGTGTTTTACACGCACTCGCAACAAATTGTATTTGTGTGAGGATATCATTATCTTTTTTTTTTATCAGTTATTCAAAATTTAATCTGCTGTCCCAGGGATTTTTATGCTGTTCTAGAGAGTTATGTCAACTAAAATACCTTTTACGTCGTGCAAAGTATTTTGTCAAGATATATAAAATAAATTGTTTGTCTGAACTCTGGGTTGTCATTTGAGAGAAGGCCTTGTCCTGTTGCTCTAGTTTTTATCGCATCCCACAATCGCAACATTTACACACTGTATCCCCTGAGCACTTTCATTGAAACAGCCTAATCCCCTGTTGGTGTTGAACCTGTTCCTTCTTTTTTTTCAATTTGCAGAAATACATTTAAAAATTAAGTCTTAATTTTCCGTTATTCATTTGTTGTGACATGGTTGTGTGGGAATTTAAATTACCTCAGTGCGGTAAACATTGACAAACATTTTTTCTGATGCAGGTGAAATCAAACAATTCCCTTCATTTTTTCCACCACGTGTATCCTCGACTGTAATATTATGCGAATTTGGGATTTCCACTCCTTGCCCCCCCCCCTTTCTTCCAAGTATTATATTCAGTGATGTTTTCCCTTTTTTGGAATTCTTCATAGAATTTAATTACTTTACTCTTTGGCAGTAAAGATATTGGGAGTGGCCAGAACCAAAATTATTGTGAGAAAAGTGACATAGGAACTGATAGAACAGTGATGGTGTTGACTTTTACTATAGATTTTCAGTTATATACACTGCTGGCCATCGTAAATGCAACACCCTGAAGGAAGCATGCAAATAATATGAAATATACAACATGCATTAGCTGAGGTGAGATATGCGAATGATTAGAATTTCAGCGCAGACGCACATCAAGCGCGCCTGTGGCGCCACCTCAAAGCGCTATTTAAGGCTTGGAGATTTCGACGGTTTCAAGTACAGCAATTGTGTTTTTCTTGCTTTTTTTTCAAAAAAACGATAAATTATGCCTCGTAGGAAACAACGATCATCTTTTGATCAAGTATCCGAGTTTGACAGAGGAAGGATAGTGGCATACCGAGATTGTGGGTTATCTTTCAGGGAAATCGGTCGTCGTATTGGACGAAACCAAACAACTGTGATGCGGATATGTGATCGTTGGGTGCAGGAGGGTACGACGGACAGACGTGATCGACCGCATCGACCTCAGTGCACCACGTCACGTGATGACAGGCAGATTGTACGCATGGCAGTGACGGACCGCTCAGTCACATCACGAACCATATCACAGCAGATTCAGTCTGTAACGCATCATCCAGTGTCTGCGCGTACCATTCGACGTCGTTTACAGCAGAATGGTCTGTCCGCAAGACGTCCGTTGCTTTGTCTACCTCTGACGCGGAACCACAGACGTCTCCGCCGCCAATGGTGCGATGAAAGAAGGATGTGGACGACAGAATGGAATGAAATTCTCTTTACTGACGAGTCACGCTTCTGTATGCAACACCACGACGGTCGGATTCGAGTCTGGAGACACCGTGGAGAGAGGATGCTGAACAGCTGCATTATGCACCGTCACACTGGTCCTGCACCGGGTATTATGGTATGGGGCGGTATCGGATATCTCTCTCGCACTCCTCTAGTACGCATTGCCGGTACTTTAACCAGCCAGCGCTACATCTCCGAGGTGTTGGAGCCAGTTGTCCTTTCTTACCTTCAGGGCTTGCCAACAGCCATATTTCAGCAGGATAATGCACGGCCACACGTGGCACGCATTGTCCAAGGGTTCTTCGTCAATCACCAGATTGAATTGCTTCCCTGGCCGGCGCGCTCTCCGGATCTTTCGCCGATAGAAAACATGTGGTCCATGGTTGCTCAACGACTGACCCAGAGTTCATCCCCAGCTGTCACACCAGATCAACTTTGGCAACGTGTGGAAGCTGCTTGGTCTGCTGTACCCCAAGAACACATTCAAAGTCTCTTTGAATCAATGCCGAGGCGTGTGGCAGCTGTGAACTCCAACAACGGCGGCTACTCTGGGTACTGATTTTGGCAGGAACCACGCTTCATAGAATGCTGTAAATTTAATCATTTGTTACTTGGTCAACATGTTATCTACACAATAAATTTTGTTGTGATATCTCTTGTTTTTCTTGGTGTTGCAATTTGGGTGGCCAGCAGTGTAGTATCCAATAGTTATATAAAATAACAGGTTTTGATTTGACATCTTAAAAATAATTATAAAACTAATATTTTATACATTTAATGGGAGTCAAAGTGGCATTGCCTAACTAAAACCTTTTCTTTAATTATATTTACAAATTTAGGGTGTGTATATTTTAGAACCATAAAATTAACATTTACCTTATAAACTTTGAGCTACTTTAATATCTAACTTAATACTAAATATTATCAGGCAGTAAATAAGTTTCAGTTACTGACTAGGAGTGAAAGAAAATTTTTTATGGTGTTTTTCGTTCGCTGACCCAGTGTACACCTTTATGGGGTATAGTGGGTCAACAAAAAATACTTTAGAAAAATGGTTTTTTATTGTAGAAAAACTTTTCTTAGCATTAAACTAAAATTAATTAGGATAGCCAATGGATCAGAAAACATAATACATTAGTTTGATATTCTGTTTTAAAATATCTTTAGAATGATATTTAAAAATCTAAAAATTTACCCACTGTATCCCCGTCACCAGTATATACCATATGTGGCAACTCTGTTTACATTGTGTCTCCTCCCTTTGCACGTGCACCTGCCGTTCTTGCCAGATGTACACATTCCTACTAAACAGATGCACACATTTCCTGCGATTTTACTTCGCAGACAAAGCGCTTCGTTGCTGCTTTCGAGAAATTTCGAGAGGTTTTTAAATGCACATTTTTAATTTCTCTAACTGCTCCATATAATGGTCGCTCAGTTTGGCAGAAGGAATCGTGCGGGGAAGGGTACCTCACTTTGATGAGGTGGCTTCTCCCTATCGGTACGTGATAGGATGGAGTTGAAGTCAAATAATTTTTAAACGTATACTTTCCTGCCATGGGGGCCGGCAGAATATTTTCCAGGGGGGGGCAAAGACTACTCAAGGAGGGGCAAAGACTACCTCAACGTCCTCAACGTATGGTTACCATGTTGGAAGGAGAAAAAAAGCAAGGGAAAACACTGCATACAAAAATCCAGGGGGGGCATTGCCCCCCCTTGCCCTATGCTGCCAGCGCCCATGTTTCCTGCTCCTCTCTTTTTGTCGAATGTGTATTGTATTTTTGAAAATAAAATTTAATCAAGAATAGTACGTTTGTGATGTTCAGATGGAGTGAGTTCTATGAGGATGCGAGTGAATTTCTTTATCGATCAACTGTATTCTTCGAGTTCGTATTTTTGTGAAGTCGGTTTGAAGGAAAAATGAAAACTACGTCCGCTACCAAAAAATTTAGTTTTCCGCTACCAAAAAATTAAATGTGTAAAAGTGGGTCGGAGGACTTCATGCGCGATCACATCTTCGAGTTTATGCGATCGTCGTCCAATCTTCACGAGCCACCTTTTGATTCGTACCTCATAAGTGGGACTTTTTCGATAATTATCACAAAATATATTTCAGCGCGATGTTTTCTGGATTTTCGTCGGTAACATAAAAACAAATACCATCCATGTTCTTCAGTATAATCCTGGAGTTACAAAATAACTTTTATTGCTTAAAACTTAATAATGTGTACTATTATTTATAACCGATTCTTCTTGTTCAACACAAACATCCCTCTTTTGCTAAACAAGTAAATTAGTATTAGTAATTTAAAGCTGTTCATACATTTACTAAATTGCTAGAGTTAAAAAAAAATAGTTTGTATACGACCCCCGTACCAAAAGTGCCAATTAGTAAGATGTACCTCACACGTTAATTAGGTGATGTACAAAATTTCAGCCTGTTATGATGAAAAGGCTCAGAGATGTGAAAATAAGTATATGTTGACTTAAACCACTTTTCAATGGCTCTCGAAGAAAAAAATGAACACAGGAAAATCACACTTCAGGGGCTGTACAAGAAATAGGAAAGAAACAACGATTTAATAAATACGTAATACTTTTGTTATAACTTATCTTTACTAAAGCTAATGGCATGCATTTATTGGCATTTCTTAGTAAGGTTTTTGAATATTTATAAACGGTGGGCAACGCCAACCCCCTACTCACTACTAAAGGGTGCCTAGTATTTACACATAATTACTCGTATTAATGATTTTTAATTTTTGAACATGTATCATGTAAGAAAAGTATTGTAATGACGAAAAAATTCGACTATGAGATTTTGATGTATTTACCATTTAGCACATATAAGGGATAAAGAGCGCTTTGGTAACCGTAACTTAAAGCACTTGTCTTAACCCTTAAATGCATAGCGATGCATATATGCATCGTATTTTTCAGTGCTGGATTAGAGTAGAAGCCAAATTTCTTACGTCAGTTTCATATATAAAATACAGGTTCTTTTATTAATAAATGATTCATATGGATTCAATCATATGGAATGATTTATATGATTCATATCGTGAGTAATAAAAGTTTCACATAATTCTTTCAAACTGTTTATTCTTGGAGAAATGAATTAGTTATTCATAAAACTGATATAAGAAATTTAACTTATACTCGTGGCTATCGTGTGAACGAGAAAAAAATTCATGCATTTAAGGGTTAATAGTTGACTGGTGGCAAGATCTCGCGCGCATCATTCCTGTGCATCCAACTTGCCTTTCAGTTTTCTATGGAGCATCTGTGCCAGGCGCACATAACACCGTTATACTTTAAAGAAAAAATGGTACATAGTTGCTCTGCATATGGATACAATTTATGATTAATAAAATGTTCGAGAGAGAGGGAGGGCATTTTTTCTCATATTTTAAAAACATTCTTTTTATAAAAGATGTTTTAAAAGAATTAGAGTGGAGTTACTAAAGATTTTTAATGTTACACAAATTTTTTTCTACAAATTTTCTAACTCGCAGCGATTTATCGTTTATTGCAGTGTTTAGTACAGTTGGTGAAGAGCTATCCTAAAAATTTTCAGTTGTCTGACAGTATTTTTGTACCAAAATGACAACTTGTTTGGTTTGGCAGTAGCGATTCGATAATTTGATGCACATAAAATCCAGTTAAGATTTTTAAAAATAAAATTTTAATTACTAAAATATTTTTTAAACTATGCACTGCACTGTTTCTGAAAGTTATTATTGTGTCAGCATATTTCACACATTGTGCATGAAATTATCACTTCAAGATGATGTATTCTGCTGAATAATACACTGCTGGCCATCGTAAATGCAACACCCTGAAGGAAGCATGCAAATAATATGAAATTTACAACATGCATTAGCTGAGGTGAGATATGCAAATGATTAGAATTTCAGCGCAGACGCACATCAAGCGCGCCTGTGGCGCCACCTCAAAGCGCTATTTAAGGCTTGGAGATTTCGACGGTTTCAAGTACAGCAATTGTGTTTTTCTTGCTTTTTTTTCAAAAAAACGATAAATTATGCCTCGTAGGAAACAACGATCATCTTTTGATCAAGTATCCGAGTTTGACAGAGGAAGGATAGTGGCATACCGAGATTGTGGGTTATCTTTCAGGGAAATCGGTCGTCGTATTGGACGAAACCAAACAACTGTGATGCGGATATGTGATCGTTGGGTGCAGGAGGGTACGACGGACAGACGTGATCGACCGCATCGACCTCAGTGCACCACGTCACGTGATGACAGGCAGATTGTACGCATGGCAGTGACGGACCGCTCAGTCACATCACGAACCATATCACAGCAGATTCAGTCTGTATCGCATCATCCAGTGTCTGCGCGTACCATTCGACGTCGTTTACAGCAGAATGGTCTGTCCGCAAGACGTCCGTTGCTTTGTCTACCTCTGACGCGGAACCACAGACGTCTCCGCCGCCAATGGTGCGATGAAAGAAGGATGTGGACGACAGAATGGAATGAAATTCTCTTTACTGACGAGTCACGCTTCTGTATGCAACACCACGACGGTCGGATTCGAGTCTGGAGACACCGTGGAGAGAGGATGCTGAACAGCTGCATTATGCACCGTCACACTGGTCCTGCACCGGGTATTATGGTATGGGGCGGTATCGGATATCTCTCTCGCACTCCTCTAGTACGCATTGCCGGTACTTTAACCAGCCAGCGCTACATCTCCGAGGTGTTGGAGCCAGTTGTCCTTTCTTACCTTCAGGGCTTGCCAACAGCCATATTTCAGCAGGATAATGCACGGCCACACGTGGCACGCATTGTCCAAGGGTTCTTCGTCAATCACCAGATTGAATTGCTTCCCTGGCCGGCGCGCTCTCCGGATCTTTCGCCGATAGAAAACATGTGGTCCATGGTTGCTCAACGACTGACCCAGAGTTCATCCCCAGCTGTCACACCAGATCAACTTTGGCAACGTGTGGAAGCTGCTTGGTCTGCTGTACCCCAAGAACACATTCAAAGTCTCTTTGAATCAATGCCGAGGCGTGTGGCAGCTGTGATCTCCAACAACGGCGGCTACTCTGGGTACTGATTTTGGCAGGAACCACGCTTCATAGAATGCTGTAAATTTAATCATTTGTTACTTGGTCAACATGTTATCTACACAATAAATTTTGTTGTGATATCTCTTGTTTTTCTTGGTGTTGCAATTTGGGTGGCCAGCAGTGTATTTGAACAAAAAGATCCGTATCCGCGTATATGACAGCAAATGATCCGTTTTCATATCCGTATTCGCGGATATAAAACCGAGTTATCCGTTTCCAAATCCGTATCCGCGGATCTTTTTAAGATCTATCACACCTCTAGTTTTTATTCCTTAAATACTTATCTAGACATATAATTATAAAGCTGTATAAAAACACTTCCAGAATTTTATAGCATCAATTAAAATTTTAAGGATTTCAAGTCTAAGTAAATATAAAATTTATTTTTTTATATGATTCCGCACAAAATAATTCCGTTTCTTTTGTAAATGTGCCTCATATATTAAGTAGGTGATGCATAAAATTTCAGCCTTCATCATACGACCGCTCAGAGACACCTTCAAACAAAGTTAGTAAGAGGCTATACAGTACCAGTTACAGCAAACATATTATATGTTTATGCAATCGTTGTTTCTTTCGTAATCCTTGTACAGCCCCTGAAGTATGATTTTCCTGTGTTAATTTTTCTCTTCGAGAGCCATTGAAAAGTGGTTTAAGTCAACATACATTAAGTCAACATTATTTTCACATCTCTTAACCTTTTTATCAAAGCAGGTTGAAATTTTGTACATCGCGTAATTAACATATGAGACATATCTTACTAATTGGCCCTTTTTTGTACGGGGAAATAAAACAAATTATATTTTTTAACTCTAGCAATAAACTAGAGTATGAATTTTACATTCAAATTCATGGACAATTTGACCATCTTTGTTTAAAAATATTTCTGAGACGTTTTATAGTGACAGGCTGAAATTTTGTACATGAGTGTATGGGGCACATTTTACTAACTGGGAATTTCTTTGTAAGGGGGTCGTATGCAAATTTAAAACGTGTATTTTTTTGAATTAAGGAGAAGACATTCTTTTCAACATAGACTTTTTTCACACTTCATTTCAGCATTTTTCCAATTCACATAGCCCACTTATCTCTAATGGATAAAGAATTAAAGAGTGTTAATTTGAGACACTATATATTTGCAATAATGTTCATATGAATGTTTCCTACCATTTACCAACTGTGAAGATTTGAGTTGGAACAAAAATAAAAGCACCAAACAGTTATTTGTTGTTGTTTGATTCGCCTTTCTTCTCACGGATTCAATTCTCATTATCGTTCATAGTGATTAAGAAAAATATGTGCAGTTGACAAATTGCGGAAATTTTCCAGAATTTTTGAGCAGAGGTAAACAATTAAAAATCTAATAATATACCTTCTTTGAAAGTCCTTGTGACTTGTAATCACATCCCATGTGCTTCTGTAGCTACAGATAGAGTTGTGTTTAGTTGGTGCTAGAATATTATGGCGGTGGCTATCATCGTCACAAAAACCTTCCATCTAAGACAAAAAAAAAAATATAATTAACACAAAGAAAACAGTTTAAAATTAGAAATAATGCAGGTCAAAATAAGCAAGTCTTAATAATACAAGAACATGCGAAGAGCAATACATGATTCGAATGTTGCTTAGAGCTAATCTTAGTGTTAACTTTTTCTTCCGCTACAAAACCCATGCTTGATTATAGTATTATTATTAAGATCTGTACATATTCTTCCGAAAAAGAGAATCAAAAACAGCATTTTAAGTACTCACGGCTGGTATAAATGGCATATACATTATGGATGCTTTGGCTTCATTATCAGACATATTAGGAATGAAGATACAGTCTTTATCGACATCGCCATCTTCAGTCATAAGACAAGGACCACCATCGCGGGATTCAATCCAACCTTTTATATCTCGTACACAACTAGTTGGACGAATCTGAAACATTAAACAGCATTAGATGATAACTTCAAAATCTCAAACGCTGTAAACAGTATCAAAATTTTATTTAACATTAAAGCTACAATATTAATATCATTTTACATTATTGAAATGTTCAGGTCACAAAATTATGCCTGCTTTAAGTTAGAATGCATCCTTTAAAATCATATGTATATAATGAAAATCGGAACTATCTTTGTGTCAATCATAATTTTCAAAAACTGACATGTAGTATTAGTATGTCAATTAAATCTAAAAAATTTCAGTCTTTTATTCGTTTTTCAGTAAATAAAAAGTTATTGTAAATAAATAATCAATACTTATAAATAATTCAAACGTAGACTATGCAATCAATTTATGATTCATTTTTCTTTAAAACAGAAACATAACCAACATCCTGACGGAAACAAGCAAACAACAGCAACAAAAAAAAAAAACATGAATGTTGCCGGAAATTTCTTTAGCAAAGTGATAGAAAATGATCAGGAAACTGACTATCTTAGTTAGATAAGCGATAGAGAGCTGACCAGTTATAGTTTCACGGCCATTTTAGTCCCATTGATTCTGCTGTTGTTCTTGATTGATATTGCACCATAGTCTGATTAATGATACAGTCAGATGTCATAAGAATTTAAACATTGCCATGTAGAAACTGTAAATGAGCAGCCATTAAGGGTAACAGTAACACTTTATTGCAAAAAGGAAAGTGACACTCATTAAGTAAATCGCACAGGAATTGAGAACTCAGTTTGAGAGCAGCAACTTAAATAGAATGACTCAACATTAAAAAAATATTCAAATTCTGAGAAATAATTAGATGTGCGTGAATTAAATAATCTCTAAATTTACAGAAGAGAAAATTAAATTAATTAAAGGAACCCTCTGGGCGACTACCGGCAGGGGGGATTCGATTGAGGGACGCCAACTACGGATTACGAGACACAATCTGTTCACTTGCCAGAAATAGAAAATGAAGCACTACCCTTACTTTAAAGAAAAACGTCCCGATGTCAACTACACTACCCCCTAATGTTAAAATTCTTATGACAGTGTTAAAATTCACACTGTCATAAGAATTTTAACATTGCCATGTAGAAACTGTAAATGAGCAGCCATTAAGGGTAACAGTAACACTTTATTGCAAAAAGGAAAGTGACACTCATTAAGTAAATCGCACAGGAATTGAGAACTCAGTTTGAGAGCAGCAACTTAAATAGAATGACTCAACATTAAAAAAATATTCAAATTCTGAGAAATAATTAGATGTGCGTGAATTAAATAATCTCTAAATTTACAGAAGAGAAAATTAAATTAATTAAAGGAACCCTCTGGGCGACTACCGGCAGGGGGGATTCGATTGAGGGACGCCAACTACGGATTACGAGACACAATCTGTTCACTTGCCAGAAATAGAAAATGAAGCACTACCCTTACTTTAAAGAAAAACGTCCCGATGTCAACTACACTACCCCCTAATGTTAAAATTCTTATGACAGTGTTAAAATTCACACTGTCATAAGAATTTTAACATTGCCATGTAGAAACTGTAAATGAGCAGCCATTAAGGGTAACAGTAACACTTTATTGCAAAAAGGAAAGTGACACTCATTAAGTAAATCGCACAGGAATTGAGAACTCAGTTTGAGAGCAGCAACTTAAATAGAATGACTCAACATTAAAAAAATATTCAAATTCTGAGAAATAATTAGATGTGCGTGAATTAAATAATCTCTAAATTTACAGAAGAGAAAATTAAATTAATTAAAGGAACCCTCTGGGCGACTACCGGCAGGGGGGATTCGACTGAGGGATGCCAACTACGGATTACGAGACACAATCGGTTCACTTGCCAGAAATAGAAAATGAAGCACTACCCTTACTTTAAAGAAAAACGTCCCGATCTCAACTACACTACCTTCAACACCGTGTTCGAGATCGGATGGGATCTCGTTATAGGGTGTGACTTTTCAAGAGAAAGTGGTCTTTCTTGAAAAGTCAGAAATACTCATCGGGTGTTCATGCGTCGGGTAAAACTTCATTTTGTACTGTTTAGAGTCGTCAGTTAGCACTTCTTCCGCGGGTCACATTACTTTTTCATGTGAAGGACACGGACAACCTCGCTTACTTTTCTTCGTCGCGGAGATGGCTCTAATTACTCGATTTCATAAGTAGCATCAGACAGTTGTTTCACAACTCGGTAGGGCATAAATGATGTTTTAGCAGCTTCTCTGATAGGCCAGCTTTCCCGACTGACAAACAAGATCTCCAGGATTATGCAATGCTACCCTATATCTAGAATCCAATCGGGTTATCTCCCTCTTCCATGCTTCTAAAGCCGCGTTTCCACAAGGTCTTTATTTTCCCTAGTAGCAATAACCCATCGATCGATGAGAGGCGGGTGAGTTAAATCCGAGGAGAAGGAGCAATGGCCGATCACGGCTTTTCATCCAAAAAAAGGGGAAATTTCATCGGCAACTGGTACAAAATGTCCGCTCGGGGGGGCCATAAAGCCGATCATCGTTTACCGATGACTCCGATGAAATAACGAAAAGAAACCGATAAACTGTTTAAAATATTTTTGTTAATAAAAAATAAACGACTGGCAGCAAAATTTTCAAAAAATGTCCGTTCTGTTTATTATGTTTTCGTTTTTTGTATGCTAAATTTCCGTTTTTCTGAAAAAAAAAAATTCTTCGTCCCCCGGGCCCGAACCCTTAGAGTACTGATCACGAGATAAGCGCGGTACCCCTAGACCATTGAATCATGTCATGCGTAAGGCAAAGTGTGAAATATTGGTTATTTTAGTCTCAGATTGGGACTTTGGGTGAAATTTTGACAATGTGTTGTTCAGCTATTATTAATAATAGTCAAATTATTCGATTGGTAAGAAATTAATTTCACTTTTTACCAATGTATGTAAGTAGTTACAATATTCATAATTAATAATTAAAAAACAATATTGCCAATTGTATAGGAATTTTAGTGTGATTTTAACTTTCATATTTCTTGGATAACTTTTAAAAATTAACTGATTTCTCTTCTTGCTGTTTACATTAAAGAGGTTTCAAAAGAGTTGCTCATTGTAATGAAGTTTCCGTTTTCCTTATAATGCAGCTGACGCTCAAATAGATTTTCTTTTCTTTTTTCAAACACATTTTTTTTTAATTATTTAAATATTACAAACGATTTTTATATAATAAACACTTACATTTTTTCTAAATATTTCTTTTCAAATTTAAATTTTGTGGGAGGGGGCAAGGGGGGGATACCACCCTCCTGCCCCCTCCCAACCCCAATACAAGAAATTTGAAGTAAATTATGCGGTTAATTCAAGACTTGTTCAAAATTTCCCTTAGATTATGCAAAGGCACATCTAAATTACGCAAATATTTATAGGAATTTGGGTAAAGTGTAAACCACTGGGGACACCTGCAAGGCCCGTTGACTATAGAGCTGCAGTTTCGGATAAGATATTGTTTTTCGGTTTCCCATCGGCGAAACTGCTCGTCTAGATCACTTCTATCCATGAATAAAAATTCATCTATTGCAGATAAACAAAAGTGCACTTGCCGATGACTGAATTCGACGAGTCGATGAGTTAACGGTGATTCGATGAACGACCGAGCACAAAACAAGCAGTCATTGCTACTAGGGTTCCCTATTGCGCTTACGTTCGCTAAAAACTCTAACCCGAAGCCGCTGTTTCTGCCTCTATGGTCGGTTTTTATCGGATTAAAAACTTTTCATTCTCTGTCGCTATTGTCGTAAGAATATATGTTTCCCATTGGCCTCTATGGTCGGTTTTTATCGGATTAAAAACTTTTCATTCTCTGTCGCTATTGTCGTAAGAATAAGTTTCCCATTGTCCTCTATGGTCGGTTTTTATCGGATTAAAAACTTTTCATTCTCTGTCACTATTGTCGTAAGAATAAGTTTCCCATTGGCTGGTTCATAAGAAACGCCTTCTCAAACATTCCAATATGGCGGTCGCGAAAGTGAGAGTACGGCATGAGAGTTACATAATTTTTAAGGATGGGGTACGCTCTTAATATATATATATATATATATATATATATATATATATATTGGTTCAATTAACTATCAATTTTCATCACATTCCAAATTGTTATAAATCTGCTCTGAAAAAAATTGATGCAATCAATTGACCTAAAAAATTTAAGGAGAAAAGAAAAAGACTCGGCGCTTAATCTCAGTTCATGATTTCATACACATATAATAATTATTTCGTCCTTCCTTTTGAATATTTTCATCCCTTATGTTTTAACTAGTCACGCTTTTAATAATATTCCTATTTCTTTTTGTTTTTGGCTCTCAGCTATCTGAGATGTCGCGTAGATCCGTGACAAGATCTCTACTACTTAACTTATGACATAAGCCTGCCGTAGTTTGTCTAGGACGTTTCACCTTCGATTCCTGTGCTGACGTCCCAAGTTTGATTCCCTCTGCTGCGACGATGGGTTTTGTTTTACTGTCGTTTTTTTGTTTTATTTCAGTTGAAAAAATAATAACAGTTATTATACACTTTACCTATTACACTTTACCTTATAATTTATTTTGCTATAATTAATAATTAAAAAGAGTTAAGACTTAGAATTAAAAAATAATTTATTTAACTATTTTTCGTAAAGTTCCTTCCTAACTTTTCAAAAACTATTTTATGTCGTATTTTGAATGATCTCTTGAATTTTGATATCCATTTTCTAATTAAAATAACGTCTTTATTTTCCTAATTATATTATTAACTCTATTTGCCTAAGGATTGGCAGATCTAGCACAATTATACTTCCGCTATTCAGAATGCACTGCATGAACGGAACGCGTTCAAACTGCACATGCGTATAAAGGGGGACTGTTACTTCCACCAACGTTTAGAGCACTTCTAAAGGTCATTTCGTTCGTGTTTTGCAAGCATGGGCGCATTTTTCAACATGCCCTTATAAAAATGATATAAAATATTTTGATGAAAGAAATTCAATAAGAGGATTGTATCTTTTTTAAATTGAACAATCGATATAATAAATAATGAAAAAAATTTGTGTACTTACGTATTATCCCAGCGGTCCTCGAAGACGAGCGATTATTCGCCAAGATAAATGCCATACACATGAAATTATTGATGGTTAGGAATACGATAAGCAACAATTTGCCAGCACATTTGACAAAAAAATAGTTTGATGAGTTTGGTCGTCGGGATAATACGCAAGTACCAAAATTTGGATAAAACATTCATTATTGTATTACTTTCAAATGTTTTTGCGGGATATAATAATCTGAATTGTGATCAAGTATTTTCTGAGTTTCTTTGCGGAACAAGAGTATCAGAAAACCCTCTTTGTTTTCAGTTTGCCTAGGTTATGGCTTCCCGAATGCCTTGACCATTTCGTCTGTGAGCAAAGATCCTCCCCATTCTAATTACTTTATCTGGACGAACTTACTGACGTTCGCTACCTTAAACTGTGGTTTCGACCGGCCAAAAGCAATTATTTTATATTTAACACTGTTAATTTTCGTGATTAATAAGATAATTTATCAAAATTGTGGATTCTCAAAATATAAAAATATGTCTTACATTCTATATATTATTACTGTTTAAAATAATAATTCGCCTGTGTTCAAATATTGTAAAACAAAAAAATATATAAACAAATAAATAAAAATAAAGGAAGTCAAATGCGAAAAGCTTTCTAAAGATGGCTTATCCCCTACTCCATACACCTCATATGGATAACCTCCGGCCCACGGGCTGGATGTAGCCCGCCACGGCTTTAGATCCGGCCCGCGGAACATATCAAAACATTGTATAAAACCCATATAAACCCAATTATACGGCCTACTACTTCGCTAACATTCAGAAGTTTGGCCCGCAACTTTGCTAATATCCTAAAATTTGTCCAGCAACTTTTAAAGGTTGCCCATAACTGCCATACATCTTCGAATTTGTCAAAGTCACCCCTTTTACTCTAAAACAAAAGAACTTTGGGACGGCCCAATGTCCAATAAATACCATCATCATATTTACTACAAAACAAAATAACTTTATACCTAATATTTAAGCGAAAATTATTGTTTCTTAAGAGAAGTCGAATACATCGGCCACCAAAATATCCAAATAAACTGGACTGGCGGAAAATAGCATGAGGATGGCCCCTGCTCTAAAGAGGGAATAGGAAAAGCGGAGAGAATTGCAACCCATAAATTACTTTAGCCAGAGTCTTTCTGAAAGTCGTGTGTGGTACATCCAAAGCTTTGAAATGCAGTATTTTGCAATGAAATCCTTGTATTAATATCGGAGGTGTCTACCAAGGGTATAATTAAAGTTCCTTTATCAGTAGTAATTATTAAAAATTGTCTTTAGAATGAATGTTTAAAAAGGCTAAAAGCGTCATACTTACTATCGCTTGTTTTACAATGCTGCAGGAAAGTTCTTTTTATTTTTTAACTATCGGATTTCTTTATTTTTTTTCACAATTTTAAAATTCGCTAATTTCAATTCAAAATGCGTGATCACTCTCCCAGGAAGAAAAGAAAATGAAAATAAGCAAATTTGAAGGTAGAAAAATATCATAAACTATTTACAAATATACCACAAAACTTACTTATTCGTTTTAGTTCTGGAAGCAGGATCTTATTTTAGGCAGGGTATTCCGGGCACGTGACCTGTAGCTCCCATTTTATAGGTGTCTTAGAAACTACCCAGCTAGAATCAAAACACGTACTAAAATTATCTTTCATGCATAATTTTATCAGATATTTCGATAGCAGGTCGAGAATTTAACCCCAACCCTCTCCCCTCCCATGAAAATGGAGTTCCAGGGTACGTGCCCCAAGTGCCCTGCCGTAAATCAGTCCCTGACCAAAGAGGAGTTTTCAAAAATCAATATAGGAAGCCAATCGGATCATCTTTATAATATGAGACGGGGCGGAACATGTTAAACCTGAGTTCTAGGTTAAAATTGAAAATTTATAAATTAAATCTCCGATAAAACACTTCGCCATAATTATTGCCTCGTACTTGAAAATTATGTGAACTGTACAGTGTATTAAGTTATATTTATACGTTTTCAATACTTTAATCTTAGTTAAGCTTAATTCAAAGACCGGCATTTGGTGGTTTTATCATTCAAGAAAATTAATTTTTTTTAGCTCGTACTTTTTTTAAGCGGATATTATTAGTATTAGAATTATTATTCATAATAATTATTGATTGACTGCTAGTTTGACAATTTTTAAAAACTACCGAATTCATTAAATCTCCATTACAGAAAATTATTAGAATTTAAATTCGCGAGAATGAAAGTATTGCTTTTGACCAACTCACTTCCGTAGCTACATTTTCAAACAGCAATCCAGAGCAAGCAATAATTGTTACTCCATGGGGGAAGAGTTTGAGGGAACATCCTCTAAGTGAAACTCCTAAGTGAAACTAAGTGCACTCCCCTTCTCTCAACGAAGGATGAAGGGAAATAAAGCAATAAACTTTAGGTTTGCTATAGCGACACCTGGGAAGATTGGAGAAAGAATAAGAGCGAATTTTCGGAGTGATACATTTAGTACAACTTAGCAAAGTTGTAAATCGGCCGCTGTAGCCTTCCCAATGCTGTGAGGTTCGGTGAGGGCGAAATTGGTACAGTTTATATAAATATGCTCTTTAAAGAAAACTTTCAAAAAGTTATCACTTCATGAATTAAATGACGGCTCTTCAATTCAACAAAATAAGACAATTTAATAAACAAAAAATTACCACTGAAGATAAAAATTTGAAAATTTGCACAGCCATTTAAAAATTATTTTCTGCATATATTTCCGATGAAATTTGATTGGACGCAATTCATATTTTTTCGAGTATTAATTTAATAATTCATAATTCATATTAATCTTCTATTAAAAAATTATAATAAGAGTAAATAATGTTTGAGTAGTTTAGTTCTAATAGTACCAATAAAAAGCAACTTCTCAATATCAATGTTAAATGAGTGCATACTCATTTAACATTGATATTGAGAAGAAGAAAAGAGGGAAGAGGGAAATTTTGAAAGTTCACAACTCATTCATTTTTAGTTCAAATGTATTGAAATTTGGTATCCGAAGATAAAATGAGCTAAATTTTTTAAACAAAATATGAAATCTAGGTACTGCTATTGGAAAAAATAAAATTGGTGAGCATTTAAATATGAAGATGGTCCCTTATACAAATTCTATATACAGCAAATTAAGGTGTACGTTATTCGTAAGCAATCGGTATATGTAACTTTGCTGTACGACGAACAAGGGCCAAATAAAGACAAAATTGGCTTTTTTTTCGGAGCTGCACATTGAAAATATATATGCTAATGTTTTGTAGATTTGCTCTGCTAATCCTTTCGTTTGGAGGTGATATCCTTTTGTCATCCTACACATAGAATAACGTACTCCCATTTATATCTGTCACCAGCTTGGACTGGAACACTTTTACAAGATCGGTTATAATTACTGGAGGTTCTCCGTTTCTCAACACGATTCTATCAAAACGTTTAACCGCTTCCATGAGCTTTTGTGTAAGAATCTGGTTGCAAGAACAGAAGTCAAAGTACGATTAAAGCTGTTTTAGCTTAGTCCTAATCCTCTGGTTAATATATTGTAAAGCATGAAAAAATTGATGGTTTACTCACCCTTCCATTCTCATAGTAAAACATGGGATAACGCTTACTTCCAGGAATACCATATTCATCGAATACACCGTAACGAAGATGTGCCCACTCATGAACCAGCTGCCTTTCTGAAAATACAACAAATATTACAAAGGTAGAATTTAAAATTTGAATTTCAGTGAAGCGCAGCCAAAGGGGGGTGCCATAGGACTTCCCCCTCCCGAAATTTTGGATTTTTCTTAATTGAATGTCAAGAAATCAAGCATTTTTTGGGAAAACTTCTACCTTTTTCACCCCCTGAAACTTTTTCTCGCTGCGTCCTTTGAGTAACGTATAACACAGTGTTTCTCAATCTGTGTGCCGCGGCACACTGGTGTGCCGTGAGAGATGGTTTAATGTGCCGCGAGGGTTTTGAAAAATTATTAAAACTGCACGATGTTGTATCAGAGATATGACATTTTCTGTTTATTTTATCATGTGTTGTCCTGTTAACTTTCCCTAAGCTATACACTATGAAGCGCGAAACTTATTTTATAGTATGAAAAACCATTCTGCCGATTTTTGAAACAGTTGTTTGCACCAAGTCCCATGCAAAAACAGGTTTAGCCTTCTCATTGAATATATATATATATATATATATATATATATATATATATATAGTAAATAAATAATTTTCTATAGTTATTTATATTTATCAATTTTTTATATCATATAAGTTTTGCAATTTTTATGTTCAGGTGTGCCGAATATAATTCTAGATATTTTCAATGTGCCGTCAGTCAAAAAAGGTCGAGAAACACTAGTATAACAAGTTGATAAACAAATCAAGTTCTACCGTCTCAAAATAGAGCTTGCATGGTAATTATATTGTTTTCTGATTAATCACTAAGCAATAAGAAATAATATTGTTTACACACATGATTACATAGAATCAGGAACGGACCAAGAGCACTCGGGGCCATAGAAATGGGAAAAACATGATGCCTCATTGGAAATAAAAAATTTCCCAATTATAGTGAAATAAACGAATCTATTGAGTACTGAATACGGCTTTAAAGAGAAATTTTCTGGATTATGTCGTAAAAAATATTAACAAATTGTAATATTTTTTAATATACAATACTCAGCAACATTTTCATTTATTTTGAAATGTAACACAAAAATACAACATTTATGCCCTTTTTTAAACATTTATGCTTAAATGTTATTTTATAGTAATTTTCAAACTTTTATGTTAAAATGTTTTTGTAGTAATATTTAAAAACGCTTTGGGGGCCCCTTGTTCGGCTTTGGGAAGCGCTGGAGCGATCGAACCTTGGCGGCCTTAGTGCAGCCCTACATTAAGGCCAAATATAGCTCATTCACCACGAACTAAGTCAGTTTATGTTCGATTTAGTTATTGTGCATAATGTACAATAACCAAAATGATTCAATGAGTGGGATCACTGGTGAAAGAAAATAAACTTATAATCAGCCTCTTACAACTTGAGAAGTTATTCAAAAAATATACCAAACATTTGATTCATCCAGAACTTTTTCACATTATACAGTATCGCCACAAAAGATTCTTGCTACCCTCTTAACTTCGGAACGGCTGCTGATATGTTCATAAAAATGCCGTATATATATATATATATATATATATATATATATATATGTATAGTAAAACAGCCCTGCGCTACAGAATGAAACCACCTACGGCGCCACCTGGTGGAAAATTGCGGATTTACCATTTCTACCTCGTAAACGGAACAAGACGGAGAAAAAAGTGATTTACAAAACTGTAAAAAGTGATTTACAGAGCGTCATCGGTTTACTAAGAAAAGACACCTTGTGGACATTAATGTGAAGAACAGAACGGTTAAAAGAACAGTACGGCATTTGTTTTCTCGAGATTTCCTGCATGGGAAGTCACGAAACTTGAACGGAAGGAAAAATGATTACCTTTCAGGCAAAGCACGACACCGCAATGCTGTACAGTGGCATCGCTTGTGTGTGCCAATAGGAAGGACCTCGGTTCAAATCCCGAGATAATCATTTCTCCTCCCATTCTAGTTCCGTGTACACATCAGTCCATTAAATCACTAAAAAACAAACGTGCCTTTTAAGAGTATTATTCGAATTAATGTCCATAAAATGCCTTTTCGTGTTAAATTGATGACGCTCTACAACAGATATGGGCAATAGGGTGGAGTGAAATGAGGCGATTTTTTTTTTTAAAACTATTTATTAAAGCCCATATTTACAATAGCTGCCTTTAAGGTAGATAAACATTTTTGTAAAATTTTGCCTTGTTAAACATTATCTTCAGATGGTGCAACAGTCTTCAATTTGAAAGAAAAGTATTTTAATGAGATAGTTATAAAACAAAGTATTTTTTTCTTTTCTTATTGTGGACTATAGTTGCAATAATAGCCTGTTGGTTAAAAACTTGTTCTGGGACATTTACGATTTCCTAAGAATCCTCTCAGGTGTCGTGGAAGCGCCACATTCCGAAAAAAAAATTGTCTTTTTGTCTCAAATTGGGGCATATCGCAACAACATTTAAGACGACTTCGAATAAATCCATCTCTCGCACTTTCACAAGAAACACTCGCTGAGGCTTCAGTTGCCAATTTTATGTGTCGCTCCACTGCTTGCGAGTGACAAGGGAAGTTGGCAAAATCCAAAATGGAGCCTGTTTGAATCATCCTTTTAAATTCGTCCTCATTCAAATGTTGAGTAACTGGAGGCTCGCTTAAAACATTCATCTGACCAGTTAATTAGATCAAAATATTCTTCTGCATCGAAATTTAATTTTGGTGTTTCGAATATACATATTTTTAGAAATTGCTGTTCTTCTCTTGCTTTCATAATGCGCCTTAGTCACAGACTGCGAATATGTTTGGTTTCGTCTTGCAGCATAGCAAGCAAAATATTTTCGGAATGTGCGAAAAAAAGCATTTTTCTGAATCACCTTACGTACAATCTCTTTCCGATGTCCAGATAAGTAATCTGATGTTTTTTTATCATAATGTGTCGTGTGTGTGTGCAAGTGTGTTAGAGCATAATGCACCAGCGGACGTGTTTTGACTTCAAACCAAGTAAGTGCATACACTTTCATAACGAAATCTGCTAGAATTTTTAACACTTCAGTGCATACATAAAGCCATGGTATCCGATTAGCTGTAGTTAGCCACCTTGAGTGTGACATTTTACCTGGTTGTCTATTTGCCTGATCTGATGGTAATTTACCGTCTGAAATGGCAAGACAAAATATCATGCAGATATTTTTGACCACTACTTAAGTCCTTTGGGCCAAGAGTGGGCAATTCTACAGGGATTGCATTGAAAATACTAACTTTTAAGCATTCACAAGATTGGGGAACCATGCCGATGATGCTTTGGTTTCGATGTTTTTCCATTAAGCTCTTGAAACAAATGGTGGAGTAGCAATTCGTTGGAAAAGAAATAAACAGATAAACCAATGTAATGGTCAGCCTAGGAAATGCTCTAGTTGTGATATTACATCATTTTTCCGCCCTGTATTAATAGCTGTGCCATCGGAACCAATTGCAACTAGTTTAGATAAGTTTATATTATTTGTTAGAAGAAAATTTACGATGTTTTTTTTTAATATTTATGGCGGAACCACTTTCTGGTGTAACGGGGCCCACATATAACGAATCTGGTTCTGCTAAGATAACCACGTATTTTTCCTTTATAATTTGTCGATGGAGATTCTTTCCTTTCTTATCAACTACAGCGCTGTCATTTTTACCGTCAAAATATATACTTAAGGGTTCTTATGGCAAGGAAGAGTTCTGTAAAGTATTTCGCACTCTCTTTCGTTGCCTTCTCAATTTACACCTGTCTATAATCTACATTTCATTATCTGGATTTACAACGTCAATGTCATAAAGTACTGCAGAAGAAATGATAGCCTCCGCCCTATTTGATACCCCGGTTCTGTCACACGCAACAGCTAGATTGGGTAAACTAATCCGCATCTGATCAGTTCTTGAAGTAGATGGCTTCTCCATAAAGTAGGCTTCAGACATTTCCTCTTCTGAAGTACGTTCTTCTTTAGAAACCACTGTCCCTTTGTTCAGTTCTTTCCCTTCTTTCTATCAGGTTCTTTTTTTTTCTCTTGAAATTTTTGTTCCAGCTTTTTACTTGATACCACATCAAGTGCTCCTATAATCATATTTCTTTCTTTGATCCATTAAAAAGTCGCGTACACTTATTGGGATTTTAATTCTACATTTACATTTATGATAATCGTAGCATTTTCAAATTGATATATCAAAAAGTTTTTGCTCAACTGTTCCAAGAAAATAGTTAATCTTGTCCTCGTTTTTTCGTGTCTCTTAATAATCTTATATTTGTTATAGTAAGTCTTTAATAAATGGATCACCCGTAATGAATTAAATACATACTGCTATGAAATATATTTACGAATCGTATGTAAATAATTATAAAGCAAGCAAATCTAATACTAATGCTGTTAGCACCAAGACCATAGCCAGAAATTGTTTTCGGTGGAAGCGGGGACACACAACTTTACATTTCCATGTTAGAATAGTGAAAAAAGTACAATAACATTAGTAGGAAAATATTTGAAGCGGAGTGCTCGTTGTCTACGCCAGTGCCCCCCTCAGCCACGGTCTTGATTAGCACAGAATTACAGTATTAACGAATAAAAAATCAAATATATTTTCAATTTCTTAAAAATTTCCACTTCTTTGTGAGTTCTCATTAAACTATACACCAAGAATTTTTATTAATTATTGAAATTTCAACGCAAGGGTTTTAGACACTTTCTGATTTTCTAAATAAAATACAATTTACCTACTAATGCGATACTGTTGGGATCGATGCCTTGGTCCATATCACTTCAACGTCTTGTGCAACTATTTCACAATTTCAGCAATGACGGGATCTTTGTTGTTCAATTTCCATAACAGGTCGCTTTTCACCCACAAATAATGCGTCATAACGTGATATGTTCAACGGGCCGGATCAAAAACTGGGACGCGCCACATCCGGCCCGTGGGCAAGATGTGGTGTGTGTGCCCATATATGCTCTACAACTTTATATATCATTTCTTTTCCCCATCTCGTTCGTTTTCGAGATAGAAATTCTAACTCGATAGTTCTCCAACAGATGGCGACATAGGCGGTTTCATTCAGTACCTAATGATAATAAAGTAGCGCAGGACTACTTTATTATCCTTAGTCACCACTTTCATGAATATAGCAGCAGCCGTTCCGAAGTTATGAGGGTGTGCCAGGGTTGCCAGATGTGGCTAATTTTAGCCATTTTGGCTAATTTCAGAAGCTGCTGGCTAAAAAGAAAAATTTTTGTTTAGCCACTCGTTTTTTGGCTAATTATGGCTAAATTCTGAAGCTGGTGGCTAAAAAGAAACACAAAATTTTAGCCACTCGTCTTTTAGCTAATTATGGCTTAATTCTGTAATTGTTGGTAGGGATGGACGCGAGACGACTTTTTTGCGAGACGAGACAGAGATTTACAGCTTTTTTGCGAGACGAGACACACATTTTTAACATTACGATATAGGGATTTTTGCGAGACGAGACAAAGCTTTTAGGCTATTTTGCGAGACGCAAGACTCCTATTTTTCATCTCGCGTCCATCCCTAATAGTTGGCGAATATGAAAACAAACAAACAATATATATATATATATATGTATAGCTACGTGTTTCTTGTCTAGTCTGCGGGGGACGTCACAATTCGTAGCAGTGTCTATCACCCGGCATTTTGTCCTCTTTCCGAACAAATGGGGTGGCTTTGTTTTGGTTTTAGTTCGAGTTTCGACGGGTTTTTTGTTCGATTTTGATTCTTAGCGAAAGTGGGCTTTACGGAGTAGCTGAGCTAACTAGGGCACATTTATTTGTAGTGCATTTTTTTTTTTTTCCCTAATGGCCGGCCTCTGCCTTGAAGACTTTGGCCACAACAGGCCGGAATTGTTGGTCACTTTATTATGGGGACACCCAGTATGTGGACCAACGTCGCCCCTATGAAGGGACGTACACAATGACAGCCACGCCCAGTCGGGGATCGAACCCCGACCGCTGAGAGTTGAACCCGAAACCGGAGTACGTTGCTTTACCCACCATACAACTCGGTCGGCCCTTGTTGTGCGGTTGTACTAAACATTGAATATGTTGCCGTGGTTACGGTAAGCTTGAGTAATTATTAAGTTACAGTTATTAAACGCTAGCCTATAATGAGTAGAAAATATAATAAAGAATGGGAGATTGAGCATCCATGGTTAATGCTGAAAGATAATGCGTGTTTTTGCAAGTTGTGTCTTTGCTCAATATCCCAGCTTAAAAAGCATAATTTAGTGACTCACGAAAAATTAGCCAAACATAAGAATAAAGAGAAAGACTTGAAATCCTCTAAATTAATTGCACTGTTCACTATTTATAAAAAAAAATCAGCTGTAAATTAATCAATGAAAGAATTTGATATAAAATTTAGTGTAGCTATTGAGTGCCACTGCAGTATTAAATCCGTTGGTCACCTAGGTGAAATAGTGAAAAAGTATTCAAAAGGTAGTGCACTAGAGGATCTGAAACTCCAAACAAAGTGTGCATGCCTCATTAAGAATGTCATAAGCCTATCGTTATACTAAGAGATGATTCAAGAGTTAAGAGAGACTAAGTTTTCTTTATATATTGATGAATCTACCGACATTTCCGCAACAAAGCATTTATGCCTGTGCTGTGTGCAAGATTTTTTCCTCAAATAGTAATCGCTTGCGCCCTCTCAATCGTTGGAAAGTGTTTCCTAACCAATGCATTCAGTTCGATTTATAATTCCGCAAAATTTCTAAATAATAACTCTTTATTTTTGCGATCTACTAATCTTTAAACTATTATTATTGTTATTAATTTAATCAGAAAAATACGCTTCTGAATCACATCTATGCTATATTCTAGACTTTTTAAAAGTTTTCTCGAAAATCCAAAAGATGGCGCTGCAATCAAAGTGGCTATTTTTGGCTAATTTTAAGAAGCCATTTGGCTATTTTCAAGAATTTTGATCTGGCAACCCTGGGGTGTGCAAAGGTCTTTGGTGGCCTATCTTTCCACTTATTGGCAATGGTAAACCTACAGTTTATTGCTTTTCTCCCCCTCATCCTCCGTTGTTCAGAGTCAGAGAGGGGGGAGTACAGTTTTCAGTTAGAGGACGTTCCCTCACACTTTCCCCGGTGCTCAAGAGTCCACTTTTGCTACCCACCCCCGTTGGAAATAAAAATAATTATTGCTTACTCTTTGAAAGCACCTGCAGAAGTGAGTTGGACAAAAGCAATAGCAAACGGACTTTCACTGTCACGAATTTAAATTCTAATAATTTACTCTAATGGAGATTTAGTGAATTCTGAAGCTTTTAAAAATGTCAATCTAGAAGTTTGTTAATAATTATCATGAATACTTAATACTACTAACAATATCTGCTTTAAAAAAAAAATTACGAAAAAAAAAATCTTGAATGATAAAACCACCAAATGTTGGTCTTTGAATTAAGTTTAGAATAAGAATAAATGATTAAAAAAACGTATAAATATAACTTAATTCCCTGAAGAGTTCCTATAATTTTCAAGTACGGGACAGTAATTATGGCTAAGTATTTTATCGGAGATTTAATATATAAATTTTCATTTTTAACCTAGAACTCAAGTTTAACTTGTTCCGTCCCGTCTCATATTGAAAAGATGACCTGTGTTTCTTCTCATATTGAATTTTGAAAATTCCGCTTTGGCCAGGGGCTGATTTACGGTAGGGCATTCGGGGCAAGTGCCCTGGGCCTCCATTTTCTAGTCGTCCCCCACCTCCCCAATTCTCCACCTGCTATCGAAATATCTACTAAAATTATGTTTCAAACACTTTAAAGGACTGACTTCTACCTGATAATGACAGTAAATGTCTGATTATCGAGTTAAATCTGTTAAAATTACTCAAATTTTAATCAATTTACCTTTACATTTTTTAAGCATAAAGATAGTTGCAATTTATGTAAAAATGTATGAATTTAATAGTGTCTGATAAGATAACTAATAACGGGTTTGTCAAAAAAAAAAAAAAAAAAAGAAAAGAAAAGAAAAAGAAGAAAAGAAAGAAATTAGGGGGGAATTCTTGTCATTTTTTTTCATAAATTTTTAAGCTTTAGAAAGAGGAACATTAAAAAAAATTGTCTGAAACATTGATTTCTTTTCATTTTTTATTCTTGTGTTTTTTTTTTTTTTTTCAGAGAAAAGAATTTCATTCAATCTTAATATTTTATGCTAATAACCTAAGGAATTCTTGAGCAGCATGATTGTCGTGTTCGAAAATTTAATGTAAAGTAAATGTTTATGAATGGGTGATTTAAGAGTAAATAAATTAAATTCAATATAAAGCAAAATTTACAGTATGTTTTTGTATAGGGGGTCCCCCACAAGTACCTGTACCCAAGTCTTCAACTATGCAAATCTGACCCTGGTGTTGGCTCAGTTCTCAGAGTTCGCATTCGCTGTTTTCCAGAGGAGCATTCAAAGACCTTTGCTTAAAAGGAACTCAGATGACACAAAGGGTGTCTTCTCCACAGGACCTATCCTAGCGTGAGCATGATGGTGCACAGCACGTGGGCGGTCAAGTTTAAGGGCGATGGGGAAAAAATTAAATCATACTGTTTGTAAAAAGAGGCAGCCAATTTTTAATTTGCAAGTGGGCGTCCGACGATCTAGAATAGGTTCTGCTTCTCCGAACAGGTTAAACCCAGGTTCAATGGCAGATGAAACTTCTTAACAACTCGGCAGATTTTGGTTCAAGAGAGAAACGACCCTTAGATTCGCCACTGCTTTTTAATGGAAGAAATAATTAAATTGCTGAACTACTTGTAAAAGGAAAATACACATGAAAATAAAAATAGAAAAATAATCCCATGTGTGCCCCTCCCCCCTGTTGTCGTATTAAAAAAGTAATCTAGAATAAATAAAGTATTGGTTAAAACGTATTTTAATCGATACTGTTATTTATTCAATCTTATTTCAAGGATTAGATTGTACTGTAAGATAGCTTGTAACTCTTTAATTAAAACTTTATTTTTTATATTTTCATTTATGTATATGAAAAAGGGTGTGTGTTTTCTGTATTACCGCTCCCCCCCCCCCTAAACTATAAATTTCAGATTTAAAATACATATTTTCGCGATTTATTTTGAAGAATAAGTTAAGATAAATATTGTGATCATTTTGCCATTCAGTGACATTGTTTCATTGACTGAAAAAACTCAAACAGTTAGCAAAGAGATCTACGTGAAACTAATATTTATAGTTACCTATATATTTCAGTGTCTGCATTTTTTAATTTGCATGCAAAAATAAAACATTTCATAAGCGTTCCAACGTTGCTGTTTTTCTCCCGCTTTCCGCAATCCCTCTTTAGAGCGGGGACCATCCTCATGATATTTTCCGAGAGTCTAGATCTGCAGGGTCACGGAATAACCCTTCTTGAAAGGGGGTCAAATTGTTGACGATCTTTTGGCATGCCGATGTGTGGGAAGTGTTCCTTTGGTGGGCATACTCTATATTCTGGCTATTGATGAAAACTTTATAACTCTTAACACTAAAATGGTTTAATTACGACTTTTTCTTGGCTCTTTACTACAAAGCCGGGGGAAAAAAGTTGACGTTTTAATTTGGCAGTAATACTGTTGACCGTTAAATTATGGAAAAATATTACATCTTTTCATGGAAATGATCATGCTATAGGTCGAAATGCTGGGAGGTTCTTTTGACGTGTGCAGGATTGCCGGGGGTCAAGAGAAACTGAAAAACCTGGAGTAGTGAGGAAATTTCACTTTAACAGAAAATGTCAATGGAAAATAGCGAAATTGGGTTATAAGCCTGAAAACTCTTAAAGTGTGACTCGGAAAATTACCTGAAGTCTGCATTTATAAATTAATTTTACATTTTTCCGTTGGTCTGAAAAAAAAATAAATAAATAAACATAGCAACTTGGCATAGTTGCGCAAAAGTGGAGGATACAGTAGCTTTTCTTGGGAGGACCTTGTTTTTTAAAAAAGAAAAGGCTAATTCAACCCAGAACAGAGTGTAAAATAAAGCAAAATGATACCATAAATCAATATTTTAATAATATTGCTAAAATAAATAAATAAAAAATGAAGGACCATTCCACGAAAAAAGTTAATATATTGATGTTAAATTTTCAAATCTTATTTGCGTTGATTTGTTTGGTGATTATTGATAAATAAGACACAAAAGTTTCTCCTTTCTGAAATGGCATCACAAAAACTTAAAAATCATATGTTGTTCTAAGGAATGTGTTGAACTGTCTAAAATTTGCATGATTACATTCAATAAAGAAATTCAACAGCAGCTTGTATCTTTAATCCTATAGGTAAGTTTAGTAATCGTTTTTTTATATTATTAAACTTTAAAATCTCTAATATTTTTTTATAAGCTTGCCAGCACAAAAACTAGTAGTTTTGTGTCTTGCATGTGACAGAAAAATATGAGTTTTCTCACGTAGGGGAAAGAAGGAAAGCATTTATTTAGCTTGAACATCTCATTTCTAAAGCACATTAGTGCAGTAAACATATCTTAGAGCAGTAACAGAACGTGGTTAAGCCTTTAAAAATATTATAAAATATTATGTCCTGCATGTGATATAACTGTGCGAGACATACCTTCCATTTATAAATTTTGATAATAACTTATGATAATAACTAATTATGCAACATGCTTTGAATTTTTTAGAGGTCGTTTTGTTCATGAAACATTATAGGGACACTGTCCCCTGCTCACCAACCTCCGAAAATAGCTTTTGTGAGTATTTTGATGTGATCTGTGTGGCTTATGTGGTCCCAGCAGCTTGCTTTGGTTCGCCATAAAACTTTCAAATTTTCCCAGATAATTTCTACAATGAATGAAAGATAATTACATAGCAAATCTAATGGTTTGTACGGTAGAACGAAAAACAATAGCCCATTTTATATTAGGAGAAATATTTTAAAAATTAATTTAACCTTATTAATAATATAAATTAAAGCATGGAAATAACATCTCTGATTAATCTCATCAAATTAATGGCACTTATCATTCATTCATTTCTATTGGATTACCTTAAAAATGATTTTTTGGAATTTCCTGAAACTCTGCTACATCGTCTATGGTAATTTCGATTTATTATATAAACTACCTGACTTAAATTCATTTAAGAAACTTTTTAAAATTAAAAAAATCAGCATAACAAATCTAACTAACGTGTGTCAAAATCTCTCATTTGAAAATGTTGGCGAACTGCGATTTATAGATCGAGCATTTTTTTTAAATTTGTTAAATAATTGAAATATGCATTTTATTTTATTTGGAAGAAAAAAAAATTGAAATTCTTTCAGAATAACTTCGCATTTGCGTACTCTCCATTAATTTTTCACTATGTTGGAAAGTGCATCATAATACACGCATGGGCCGCATACGTTTTACTTGTTTCATTATGCTGGAAAGTGCATCATAATTTATGGGTGGGCCCTATTTGACTTTCTTGCTTTGTTGTATTGGGAAATGTATCATAAACTGCGCTTCAGCCCTATTTGTATTTCATCATGTTGAAAAATGTATCATAATTTATGTATCGGCCCTATTTGTCTTTTTTTTTCTTCATTGCGTTTGAAATGTGCATCATAGTCCCCGTGTCACCCCTATTTGCTTTTCATGTTGCATTACGTTGAACAATGTGTCATATTCCATATGTTAGCCATATTTGCCTTTCTTGCTTCTTTTTATAGGAAACTATATCGTAATCTTAGGTGGGCCATTTTTTTCTTAATTATGTTATAAAGAGTATCATAATCCATGCTTCAGCTTTCATTTCATCATGCTCATTTTCAATTTATTTGGCGTGAAAAAGATGTTGAAATAAATTCTTTGGTACGATAAAATGTGTAGTGAGTATTTTTTAATGCATTTATATAAAAATTTCAAACATCCAGAAAAGGTTTTCTTCAAAACCATTTGTAAATGCCCCACGTGTGACCACTGTGACCGGCAGATTGTACATTCTAATTTTATTAAAAAGTTTAAATTCTTATTTCTTAAAAAATAATGATGTTACCTTTACATTGAACTCTTAGCTTCTAAAATATAATTTTTGTTTTATAATGGCATGGTTAATGGAACAAAAATGTTATTTGGTTCGTACAGTGAATTACAAATTGTTGACACATTCAATTTAATAAATATTTTAAACAGTAATTTAAGGATAGAATAACTTAATCTGAAATATCTTTGTATTGAATATGAGTAAAAAATATATATATTCTCATTTCCAACTTGTGCAAATATTTATAATAAAATTTCAATGAAGTCATAGTATCTGATTACCTAGTATGTGTCCCGAAATGTCCCGGAATAATTGGCAAAACTTCATAATATAATAATAAAGTCAAGTGATTAATGAACGGAACACTCATTATTTATCATTTGCGAAATGATTTCTTGACTTATTGCATATCACATGACAATTGAAAACAAATGTTTCTTTTTATCAAACATTCTCTCATATAATAAGTAATTTGGTGAACTATGAAGATTCTACATGTTTCATTTTCTGTCTCATCAATTTCTAGAAAGATGCACTTCTCTCTAAATGGATACATAAACAAGGGATTGAAATTCAAATTTTCAAGAACTAGAAAAGTGGCAATTCTAAGCTATTATAAAAGGATAACGTATATTTATGTGAAATAAATATATATTTAAAAAATTATTAACTATACATTTAATTATAATTTAAAACCTTTTTTTACCGGACATAGAAATAAAAAGAGCTAAAACTCATCAAACAATTTAAAAAAAAAAAAACTTTTCCTCCAAAGTAAAAAATTTCAAACAAATGTTTCATTAATAGTCACAGCAAAATAATAAAAAATTAATAATCCATTGAACTGAAAAAAGAATTCATTTTTAAAAACAGGAGAGCAAAAGAGTTCCTTAATTTAATTATTTTTAGAAATGTATCGGGTGAGTATTTTTATTCATTTCTGGAAAGGGAACAAATTTTCCCATTATTTTAAAAACTGATGTAGAAAATGCGTGTCGATTGATTATTGATTAAGCTCTAACAAAGAAATACAAAACGTATGTACTAAAAGAATGAAATCAACATTAAAGTTTACTAACTGATCGGTTGAGAGCGCGGCTACTTTCAAATATAACTAACTCTCTTCCAAATAAAATTATTTTCTACCTGGGGCACCAAACATGTCTACTGTTTTTCCATGAAGCTCTTTCAGGAACCACGGTGTCAGATGAATATATAAACCAGGTTCACCACAGCCACCAGGTTGAACTGTATACGGTGTATCGTTGTACTCTGGATTAGGCGTGTCTACTCTAATGTGAGCATTAGAGAAAAAATTGGCAGGTAAGACTTCATACTCAGGCCTTTGAGACCACGTAGAAGGCACGACTATTTTCACTTCCTTGAAGAAAAGAGTGTTCTTCGTCGAATTATACAAAAAAGTTGATGCTCGAGAAAAGAGAGTCTAGAAAAAAATTTAATTTATATGAGTATGAATCAACTTTTCATTAAAAAAGTAAATGAATAAATAAAATAAATAAAAATTAATCTTTAGCATAACTTTACCGTGAGCATTCCATTTTCAAATTTTAAGGACTGATAATATATTGAAAAAGTTCATTCAGCGAGAAGTGCGACTGTTAAAAATAAAAAAAAAAACTTTAAAAGTCTGCTGAAGGAAATTCTTACATAAGTTAGGTTCACACGGAGTAATTGTGGGTTACTCTTTTTCCAGGGTAAATAATGGTTACTAAATTTATAGCTTTAAAAGTAGCAGCATTGTAAAAATATAGGAGTTTTGTAAAAATGTTTTTACAAGACTGCTAAATTATGCCAAGTCATCCTTATACATTCTATTTTCTTATATCAGGTTCAAAAACAATGTAACTATTTGGCAAAGACTTCTTACACTACTATAAAAAATCTACAAAAAGGATTGTCTTTGAAAATCTTAAAAGATTTGATGTCTTTTAAGATGTCTTTGAATATCTTAAAAGATTCATATCAGTGAAACATTTTTGAAAAAGCAAATTTGTTGCTGCTGTTTTTTAATTATAAAGGATCTAAGCTAAGCTTTTCCATACCTACATTCTTCTTCACTAATTTTTCTTCACTAGTTTTAAAATTAATTTTTAAAGTATACTGATTTATCCCCCAGTTTACAGGGGTAATTCTTGGCCACTGAGGTAATTCCTGGTCAGGGATACTTAATTTACTTCCGTGTAAATAATAATAGCATTTATTTTAACTGTTATACTTAACTGTAAAATTGCATTATACTTTAGCTCTAACATACTTTAACTGTAACAATTATTTCTACTTTATCAATTTTTCATGTTCTCACATTCTTGTTCTTTATTCGATTTAGCCCATTAGCCCCGCAAACGCTGTTCGAATAGTATTCACGATTTCTTTCCCTAGGCAGGAGACCAGGGACTCTACCACCATAGTATCGGAAAGCTTTCGCTAGCGAATATATCGAGCCTTCTCTTCTCATGACGTCACAATCCGAGAAATATACGATATGCCCTACTACGATCGTATCGTGATAGTTTCACTGTCGTATTGACTATCGGAAATATTGCTGTTTTTTCCCGACACGTTGGATGAAGGCGAAACTCGCATTCCGGTATCGGGGAGTACGAGATAGATGGGTTTTTATTGTGTGGATCGTGGAGTGTCAAGTACTTCCACAAAAGGACCCCTCTCCCAGGGCTATAGAATTACAAGGGCTGGGTCATCCGTTTGAGGGATAGCTTGCCGCTTTGAAGCAACTGACCACCCCACGAAGGATGCTCGTGACGTCACCTGGTTCCCTCCGGATGGGAGATAAGAGAAAAAGAACTTTCTACTGCATTTACACAACGCGTCTTTTCTTTTTGCGTATTATTGATTCACCAATAATTAATTTCTTAATTTTACCAGCGTTAAATGCACTTTTAGAAATGCCATCTTGTGCTGTTGTGACTTGTAATACGTATCGTAATACAGAAAAGATAGTTTTATTTCATCGGTTTCCACAAAACTTGGAATTGCAAAATGAATGGGTCCGCAGATGTAAAAGAAAAGACAATGTTAACCCCAAAAATGCTCGAATGCGCAGCGAACACTTCGAAGAAAGCCATTATATTGATGACTTACAAAACAAACTTTTAGGTTTGCCTATAAGAAAAATATTAAAAGATACTGCTATTCCTACTGTTAATTTACCTTCTTTTAAATTGGAAGAAAAAACAACCTCTAAATCAGAAAGGCAAAAAAAAAAAAAAAAAAAAAAGAGGAACGTTTTGGAAGATGCTTTCAGTAGACTAAGTAATTTAAGTCCTAAGAAAATACGATCAGAAGATAGAATAAATGAAGGTGATGTAAACTTGAATGAAAGTTCAACGACAGACAGTTGTAAAAACTGTGATGCATTGGAAGAATAACTCAGCAGTTTAAAAATTGAGTTAGAGAGTGCAAGAAGAAAAATCGTTGTTCATTTAAAATCATGGCACAGAAATTAAAAAGAACCCTTCTGTATAAAAAAAAATAAAACATCTGAAATTGGAAAATTAAAAAGGAAAGTATGCATCCTGGATAAAGAGAGCAGAAAATTAAGGAATCTAAACGAAATATCTTTTTGTTTTATTAAAATATTATAGAAAGTACTTATATAAATTGTTTGGCACCCTTAAAAATTATTAGTTAATAAAGTAAAACAATAAAATTAACTATTTCACATTAAATCTTTTAAAAAATATCAGCTTTAAGCATTATTGAAATCGATTTTACAGGGGAAAAAAAGTTTAGTTTTAGTGTTTTTATCGGCAATCTTCAATTGGTCTTCCGTTTCAAAAAAATTATCATCTTCAACGCTTTTAATAAGACGGTGAAAAGTTTCTAGTTCTATTACAGCAACCGGAAAACTAAGAATTTCTGAAACCTCTTATTCAGTTTAGCCCATTTCTTAATTTTCCGTAACCTCATGAATTTCATGCACTGTTAGCATTTCACTGGCCAATGCCATAGTTTTTCAGTCCTAAAAATTGATTTTTCAAACAATAATAAGAAAGGAAAAAACATTAAAAACAAAACAAAACAAAAAACGAAAGTCACGTGTAAACACGCTCTGAATGTAAACTTAGAAGTGAAAAAAAAAAAATTTTAAGCAGGAAACTGTTTGGAACGAAACTTTTTAAACGGGTTGTTTTAACATTGTAAGAACAGAAAAAAATTAGGAACCGCAAATAAGAACTTTTTAAGCGGGAATTTTTAAAAATGGGTTTTACTGTATATTTTAAACATTTAATTTCAGATAAATCTTATTTTCAATTTCCCTCCATGTTTATTTTTTGTATGGTTGTGCTTCTGTTCTTAAGAACGGGTGCATTTTGAAGTTTACTGTAAATTGTTTTATTATCTATGTGTACATTCTCTTAAGAAATGTATTTAAGTTCAAGCCAAACTGCCTATCTTTTTCTGGTAGGTATTAAGACACACACACACACACACACACGCATATATATATATATATATATATATATATATATATATATATAAAGAAAGTTGGTGTATCATGTTTTATTTCGAATGATTATTTTCTTTCTTTCTTTTTTTAGAAAACAATCCTATATTCATTACTTTATCTCAAAACAGAAAATCTGACTTCTACTTCAATATATTTTTGAGAGCCTATGTATATTATATATTACTAATAGAAAGGGATTTACAGAAGCAACTGTATTAATTTTTCTTAAAAATATATCACCCTAAATCTTCAATGCCATAGATAACATTTTAAGTGAGAAAAATCTAATAAAAGTCATTGAGAAAACATTATCTCCACGACTTCTCGCACGCGGGAACCATACTACGTCATCAGTTATCCCCCCTGTCTTCACTTCTCGCAGACGATTGACCCAGCCCTTGTGATTCTATAGCCCTGCCCCTCTCCCTAGCATGTTGGGTCTGTCGAAAACGGGCTTCCACTCGTGATGGATGTCTCCGGAGTCTTCGGAAAATCTGAAGACAACGCCTTCGTTTAAGAAAAAGGGGGGAAAGCCTAATGTTTTGATTGGTTGATCGCTCTGAGTGTCGGATAGACCTCTAGCAAGCACAAAAATACTCGCTTGTTTTATTCGACACTCATCGTGGTAGCGCCAAAAGGAGAGTCGCAGCTATTTATTCGAAGTATCTGACTATCCGTGAGCGAAAAATATCCGTCACGGATATTCTACGACACCATGGTAGTAGAGCCCCAGGGACTCTACCACCATAGTATCGTTAAGCTTTCGCTAGCGAATATATCGAGCCTTCTCTTCTCATGACGTCACAATCCGAGAAATATCCGATATGCCCTACTACGATCGTATCGTGATAGTTTCACTGTCGTATTGACTATCGGAAATATTGCTGTTTTTTCCCGACACGTTGGATGAAGGCGAAAACTCGCATTCCGGTATCGGGGAGTACGAGATGGATGGGTTTTTATTGTGTGGATCGTGGAGTGTCAAGTACTTCTACAAAAGGACCCCTCTCCCTAGCATGGTGGGTCTGTCAAAAACGGGCTTCCACTCGTGATGGATGTCTCCGGAGTCTTCGGAAATTCTGAAGACAACGCCTTCGTTTAAGAAAAAGGGGGGAAAGCCTAGTGTTTTGACTGGTTGATCGCTCTGAGTGTCGGATAGACCTCTAGCAAGCACAAAAATACTCGCTTGTTTTATTCGACACTCATCGTGGTAGCGCCAAAAGGAGAGTCGCGGCTATTTATTCGAAGTATCTGACTATCCGTGAGCGAGAAATATCCGTCACGGATATTCTACGACACCATGGTAGTAGAGCCCCAGGCTCGTATTCAGAGGAGGAGGCTGAGGGGGCTGCATCCCCAATGTAATATTTATCGTGCAATTGAAACTTAGTTAATAATTTGACACACAGCCACCCCCCTCCGCGCATTCCCCGATATAAAATCCTCCATCTGCTACTGCATGAGTCCCGAGTTTTTAATGAAAGCTCCCTCCGTTAACCGAACAACCGACATCTCTCTCTCGTGATCATTTAAAACCATTAAATTCAAAAAAGTTCAATCATCAATTCATTCTAATTCTAGAGTCATTCTAATTCTAGAAACCCATAGCTCAGCATATAGCATTCGAATAGCATCGGTGAAACGATTAATCGTGAATACAACTCGAATAGTGAAACGAGTAATCGCGATTAATCGTGAATACTACTCGAATAGTGAAGCAAGTAATCGCGATTTATCGTGAATACAATTCGAATTGCAAAATCACGATTAATCGCGAATACTATTCGAATAGTGAAATCACGAATATTCACTATTCGATTAATCGATTATTGGCAATAATCGACATCGATTAATCGATAATGAAATCATTACCAGCCTGGATACGTCCCTCGCCCGAAATGACACTGAGCTTTTCCGAGCTTCAGAAGCTAATAGGGCACTGAGAACTAGAATTACACTTTTGATTATCTTCCTCTGAATACGAGCCTGGGTATCTACCACCATAGTATCGGAAAGCTTTCGCTAGCCAATATATCGAGCCTTCTCTTCTCATGACGTCACAATCCGAGAAATATCCGATATGCCCTACTACGATCCTATCGCGATTGTTTCACTGTCGTGTTGACTATCGGAAATAATGCTGTATTTTCCCGACACGTTGGATGAAGGCGAAAACTTACATTCCGGTATCGGGGAGTACGAGATGGATGGGTTTTTATTGTGTGGATCGTGGAGTGTCAACTACTTCCATAAAAGGACCCCTCTCCCTAGCACGTTGGGTCTGTCAAAAACGGGCCACTCGTAATGGATGTCTTCGGAGTCTTCGAAAATTCTGAAGACAATGCCTTCGTTTAAGAAAAAGGGGGGGAAGTCTAGTGTTTTGATTGGTTGATCGCTCTGAGTGTCGGATAGACCTCTAGCAAGCACAAAAATACTCGCTTGTTTTATTCGACACTCATCGTGGTAGCACCAAAAGGAGAGTCGCGGCAATTTATCCGAAGTTTCTGACTATCCGAGAGCGAGAAATATCCGTCACTGATATTCTACGACACCATGGTGGTAGAGTCCCAGGGTCTCTACCACCATAGTATCGGAAAGCTTTCGCTAACGAATATATCGAGCCTTCTCTTCTCACGACGTCACAATCCGTGAAATATCCGATATGCCCTACTACGAACCTATCGTGATTGTTTCACTGTCGTGTTGACTATCGGAAATAATGCTGTTTTTTCCCGACACGTTGGATGAAGGCGAAAACTCGCATTCCGGTATCGGGGAGTACGAGATAGATGGGTTTTTATTGTGTGGATCGTGGAGTGTCAAGTACTTCCACAAAAGGATCCCTCTCCCTAGCACGGTGGGTCTGTCAAAAACGGGCTTCCACTCGTGATGGATGTCTCCGGAGTCTTCGAAAATTCTGAAGACAATGCCTTCGTTTAAGAAAAAGGGGGGAAGTCTAGTGTTTTTATTGGTTGATCGCTCTGAGTGTCGGATAGACCTCTAGCAAGCACAAAAATACTCGCTTGTTTTATTCGACACTCATCGTAGAGCACCAAAAGGAGAGTCGCGGCTATTTAACCGAAGTATCTGACTATCCGAGAGCGAGAAATATCCGTCACTGATATTCTACGACACCATGGTGGTAGAGTCACTGGGAGTCTACCACCATGGTGTCGTAGAATATCAGTGACGGATATTTCTCGCTCTGGGATAGTCAGGTACTTCGGATAAATAGCCGCGACTCTCCTTTTGGTGGGACTCTACCGCCATGGTGTCGTAGAATATCAGTGACGGATATTTCTCGCTCTCGGATAGTCAGGTACTTCGGATAAATAGCCGCAACTCTCCTTTTGGTGCCACCACGATGAGTGTCAAATAAAACAAGCGAGTATTTTTGTGCTTGCTAGAGGTCTATCCGACACTCAGAGCGATCAACCAATCAAAACACTAGGCTTTCCGAACTTTATCTTAAACGAAGGCATTGTCTTCAGAATTTCCGAAGACTCCGGAGACATCCATCACGAGTGGCCCTAGCAGCAATCTTTGCTCGGGCTTTACCAGGCCTATGATCGGTGCATCGGCTATTCATCGCCTGATCATTACTGATCATCCTTAATTTTTCGTATGTTCACCTTTTCTCGATCATCGAATCTTTACACTGAGATCTGATTGCACTGAGATCAAGATTGCGAAGGGTAAAGCGAGCAAACAGGTTTATATCGGTCTTTCTACCAAGTAGCTGAACGGCTGGATATCTCCGTTCCTTCATTAATGTGCAAAGAGCATCATATGCACACCATATGTTTGTTTTAAGGTTGCTGATTGGCTAAGCTATTACGCGGGAAGACAAGACAGGCGACAAAATGCTGAATCATGTTGTCCTCTTCCTGCTCTTAGCTTTGTCGTGTTCTCCTGTATGTATCTATCTTGTGCTAGCTAAAAGGGCACCTTGCCTTAGTCAATCTCTGTCAAAGAGGGGAATATTTTTAAAACAAAATTTGTCAGCGACTAAAAATTCTGGAAGTTATTAGGCAAGTTGGAGTGTATAGGCTGATTAATTTTATTTTTTACCAACTATGCGAAAAATTCCAGAGCTGGGAATCGAACCCAGGACTGCCGCATAACGCGCGGGTGCTCTACCTCTGAGCTACTCTGGGACGATTCCCAGATGAAATTTCTCGCATTAGAGCCGTTGGCATTTATCATCTTCCTCTGCAAACCACAGATAGAACAGATGAAACAATTAATTCGCGACAACTCCATTACGCCGCGGATATTATACATTTTTGGAAAGTGATTCCATCAACCTTTCAAGTTATTAGGCAAGTTGGAGTGTATAGGCTGATTAATTTTATTTTTTACCAACTATGCGAAAAATTCCAGAGCTGGGAATCGAACCCAGGACTGCCGCATAACGCGCGGGTGCTCTACCTCTGAGCTACTCTGGGACGATTCCCAGATGAAATTTCTCGCATTAGAGCCGTTGGCATTTATCATCTTCCTCTGCAAACCACAGATAGAACAGATGAAACAATTAATTCGCGACAACTCCATTACGCCGCGGATATTATACATTTTTGGAAAGTTAGGCAAGTTGGAGTGTATAGGCTGATTAATTTTATTTTTTACCAAATATGCGAAAAATACCAGAGCTGGGAATCGAACCCAGGACTGCCGCATAACGCGCGGGTGCTCTATAGAGCACCCGCGCGTAAGAAATAAAAGAACAATATATACAATAAAAGAAATGAACAAGCTAGTATGCAAATCAACGATATATGTGCCAATTTTTATCGATTGCTCAGTTTAAAAGTTTCACCAAAGGTCATAGGCTTCACATCCTAAGTTGCAAGGCGTTTGCTCTTCCGAGATGAATATACCCAGCTAGAAATGTCTTCACTTTTTTTGCAAAAAAAGTATAGATTGTGTACAATTTGTGCATAAAAAGTGGATATTTTTTAATATTTTGAAAGCACACACTTTTTGTGCAAATTATATACAGTTTTTATGCATACTAAAATGTGTCAAAAATTGTGCACAAATGTGTATACTTTTCAAAGTATTCAAAATATTCACTTTATATGCAAATTTTTTGCACAAGAAGTGCAAACATTTTCTAGCTGGGATTTAAGCAGTTTGAAGAGTTTTCGCAAAATCTCAAAATCTAATCCAAATTTTAAACTTTAGGGGCATAGTTTAAATTGTACGACCACCTATCGTGTCACTAAATTTTGCTTTATTCACTTAAGTCGTATGTGATGCGCCGACAAAAATTTACGCAGTTTAAAACGATTTTCAGAAAAAATCTCAAAATCTAATTTTTTTTTTAATCCGACGATTATAGCTTAAGGTGAGTGATTGCCTATCATGTCAGTAAATTTCATTCCTTTCGCTTTAGTCACTTTTACTTGATGTGCGAACAAAAATTTACGCAGTTTGAAACAATCTTCGAAAAATCTCAAAATCTATAGAGAGATTTTTAAAATATTCATTATAATGAATATTTTTAAAACAGACAAACTTTTTTTTTACGGCCGTACGCAGGTCCCAAATGCTTAAAACGGATAGAAATCGCAAAATCTTTTTAATTTTGAGTAGTGTACAGGAAAAGTCTAGTTTTATTTAATTAGAAACTTAAATATTCCAATTCGGAACTTGAAACAACAATCACTTCAAATTTTAGTCTCGCCAATAACGAGTCAGGCCCCCGTCTAGTGGTTAGAATGCCGGGCTACCAAACGTTAGTTCCCCAGTTCGAAACCAAGTCTCGGAAGCTTGAAAAATGAAGTTCAGATGGCAGCATTCAAAGAGAAGAGGAAGAAGTTAAAATTTGCTTTTTTTTACTCTTAAAAAAATTTATCTAGCTGGGATATACCCCAATTTTTATCGATTGTTCAGTTTAAAATTTTATCAAAGGTCATAGGCTTCACATCCTAAGTTGCAAGGTGTTTGCTCTTCCGAGATGAATATAACCCCAATCGCATCGGCTTTACAACAGCTCAACGCCCAATTTCCCCCCCCTTGCCGATGATCCAACCCTACTATTCGGGAGAGGACATGCGCGAGCAAATTCCGAGATAAGAGCCCCCGACGCGATGAAGAACCTTGCATGGCGCGCGCTGCTCTTCCCACCTGTCCGATCATCGGCATTTCAGGAACCGATGACCGTTTGCTGCTAGGGGGAAGCCCGTTTTTGACAGACCCAACATGCTAGGGAGAGGGGTCCTTTTGTGGAAGTACTTGACACTCCACGATCCACACAATAAAAACCCATCCATCTCGTACTCCCCGATACCGGAATGTAAGTTTTTGCCTTCATCCAACGTGTCGGGAAGAAACAGCATTATTTCCGATAGTCAACACGACAGTGAAACAATCACGATAGGATCGTAGTAGGGCATATCGGATATTTCTCGGATTTTGACGTCATGAGAAGAGAAGGCTCGATATATTCGCTAGCGAAAGCTTTCCGATACTATGGTGGTAGAGCCCCTGGTCTCTTGTCTAGGGAAAGAAATCGTGAATACTATTCGAATAGCGTTGGCGGTTTCACTATTCGAGTAGTATTCCAGATTTTGAATAGTATTCGTGGTTTTGACTGTCATGTACTGTTCAAATGCTGTCTGCGGGTGGATTTAAAAAATAGGTTTTTTCACACAAATGAATTCACGACTGAACTTTTTTGAAAGATTGAGTTCGATGAGGTCTGATCAAAAATCTGGGCTTCCGGTACAAGGACAAAGAAAAAAAAAACTTTTCGGGTATATTACAATAATGGATTTGTTCTTTTTCCTTTTGTTTAAGTTTGCGGATTTTGATATTGATTTTTGTGTTAAAATTGAATGTGTACAGATTAGAGATAAGACGGGCCCCGCCAGAGCCCGATCCCGGGCTCTGTAATTCACGATTGCGTTCTGGCTCGGGGGTCGTGAAAAATTTCTCCTTTGTTGAACACACTCCTCGAAACAGATTTTAAAAAGTGATTCATGAGAAAAATAAATGTACTTATTTTCTTAAGCATCTTAAGCTTTCTTTATTTAAAAGCAGCACGGGCGCCTAGAAGGTACATGAAGCGCTTTGGGTATTTCAGAACGGCCACGGCGGCTTATATTGCTTAATTAGTCATGAGATCGGACATTATTTGATAAACATGTATATAAAGAATTAGAAAGTGCATTAAAATTTTGCAACTATATTTGTCTTTAATTTGCACAATTGGCAAGATTTATTGTATTCTATCAATTAAGTAATTGAATTTTATTTATCTTTAGCTGAAATTTCGATCTCGGGCGGGCTCGGATTAAAAGTCGTCGGCCTCGGGCAGGCTCAGGCTTCAAAATGAGCCCGAACTCATCTCTAATACAGATATCGAAGTTGCAATGATCTTTGAGTCTTAATGGTGTCTGGGTACTTAATTTTCACGTGACTATCGCTTATAGACTCCTTTTACCGTTTAATTTTAAATAGTACGCGTCTCATATACGCATGTTTCTGTTATTGATACTGGATCACGGTGTGGCGTTACTTTCTCTCGCTCCCACATACTATCCGTGAATAGTTGGGTTGTTAATTGATTTTTTTTTCACTTTCTTTCTCTTTTTTCGCGTCATTCGTTCATCATTTGTTAGAGAGATTGAATGTTGAAGAGAAAATTCTTCTCACGTTATGTGTACGTGCTTGTATCATAGTGGCTATATGCACTACAAATTTAAAGTATTTCTATTATAAAGATTATTTTGGTAAACTGGTGTTTCAAGAAACACAATTTAAATTTAAATACAGCTTCTTTGATATAATGTTCGGAATTTTTCTGTTCCTTCTTTCTTTTTTTCCAGTATTATGTTGCTTGAATTAAAAAAATAGATATCGCTTTAATTCAAATAAGTTATAAGCATAACAGTTATAACGAAGCAGGTTTTAATACGTACTTTATCTTCTAACGCACCCACCCAAAAAAGTCAATTAGATTAATGATCTCGAAAGTGCTGTTGTGTTGCCTATAGTAACGGGCACTTCTCTCAACTGGTCCTTTTCTGTGATGCCCTTGGGATATAAAATCCTTCGATTTGTGGACACAGAGAAAACCTATAATAGCGGATACACGTTTCAACAGGTCATTTCCTTTTACACAAGCAGTCGGCTTAAGAAGAAACTAACAGAACTAAAATTCAGAAGTATTTTAACTTCTGAATTTTGGAAGCATTAAAAGCCTCTAATAATAGAAACTTCTTGCTCCTTTTATTTGTTTTACTGGGGTGGGGGTGGTAGCCCAAGGATTAAGACATTGGCTTAGATTGTGAAGATTAGGGGCTCGGCTCCGACATACCACTGAAGGCCACCATGTACATGTTGTGTAATCTGTGGTTCCGAAAGTCCCCTTAACGTCGTCAGCAGTCGCTTTACAAGGGGCGCGAATATTCAAGACCCCTCCTTCTGATGAGGACCCATCTTGTGTGGGGAAACTCTAGAAAGGTCGGGTGTACCTCTGAACGACATATCCGATGACGTGAGCTGTTCTCTCCTGGCAAACAAACAAAACTGTCCATTTTTTGTTATCCTGTACACTACTTGGTATTAAAAAAATTGCGATTTCTATCCGTTTCAAGCATTTGGGACCCCAGTACGACCGTACAAAGAAAAAAAAAATGTTTATATATCTGTTATTCTGTCAGTGACGCTTTTTTTATTCACACATCACGTAAAACTGACAGAAGCGAATAAAATAAAATTTGGTGACATGATGGTGGTCACCCAACTTAAACTACAGGCGACGAATTTTTTAAAAATTCATTATATTTGAGATTTTCCGAAAGTTGTTTCAAACTGGGTAAATATTTGTTCGCACATCACGTAATAACGACTAAAGCGAAAGAAATGAAATTTGGTGACATGATAGTGATCTCTCAACTTAAGCTATAGGCGTCGGATTAAAAAAAGTTTTGATTAGATTTTGAGATTTTTCTGAAAATGGTTTCAAACTGCGTAAATTTTTGTTTCAGTGTGCATAAAAACTGTATAATTTGCACAACAAAGGTATACTTTCAAAAAATTCAAAAATATCAATTTTTTATGTACAAATTGTGTACAGTCTATAAGTTTTGGAAAAAAAAAAGTGCAGATTTTTCTAGCTTGGTAGGTGCTATAATTTTATAATATTTATTTTAAAAAACTGTACTTAATTTGGATTGCTATATAGTTATTGTTCAATAAAGTTAATTTGATAATGTTAATGTGATAAAGTTAATGTGATAATGAAGGTCCCGGGTTCGGGACCCATCGCCGCTGTCGATCAAACGGTTTGGAGTTTGGGTAGGTTTTCTCCAGATGTAACGTGAATACGTGTTAGAATCCCTTAGAAATTCCTCCCACCAAGGCACACTCTGTCCTTGACATATCGCCCTATTGTAGCGTTGCCATAATCACACAAACAAACGAATTTGAATAATAAAACAATCATTGATTACAAATAAATAGGATTGCTGTTCATTACAACGAAAGTACATAATTATTGATAATTAATAATTTCAAGAACATAATTATTGATTTAATCGAACAAAATCCAACACGTGGAGAAAAATGTGTATCGCTGATGCATACCATGCGCATATACTAGCTGTGTCACGTTGCGGCCTGTGAGCGCGCTTCCTCCCTCTTTTTAAATTTTAAATGTGCACACAAATCGGGTGCGAAATTTGAAGTGTAATTATATTAAAAAATCAAAAATTTTCAATGCTAACCAGTGAAAATTGAGTTAAAATGTATACAAACATACAAAAGTATGTTAAATTATGAGAATATCATAAATAAATGTGCAATACCCTTACAGCCTTAAAAAAACATTTAAAATTTTTTTACAAAGATTTTCAAATGTATAAAAATAAAATGTGAATAAACATTCATATAATGTTTATTTTTTATTAATAGAAATACAATAATAGTGAAAACCGGTTAAACTGCATAAATATAAGTTTAGAAAGCTTGAGAAGAAGTTTTAACTCCTGACGTGCTCAGTGGCAGTGTAACTGAGAGTGTGACGTCATTGAGATCAGCCCGGTTGTTGATCCAATCATTTCCAATCTGCAGAAGCCGTCCAATCTTCTACGTAAGACGTCCACAAATGCATGTGTTATGGATGTCATTCACGCACCCTAATAGATTTGTGGCTTTGGATGGTAATTAAATATTTATGGGACAACTATTTCATTAGCTACATAGGATGTCTACTGATGGATATCATATAGATGTCATAAATACGTTTCCAATAGATTTCTGCTATCGTATGACTATTAGATATCTACTATAAGCCCTCTAATGATATCTTATAGAGGTAGCAATTTAGATGTGTCCTACCCTAGTAGCAAACGGTCATCGGTTCCTGAAATGCCGATGATCGGGCAGGGAGGAAGCGCAGCGCGCCATGCAAGGTTCTTCATCGCGTCGGGGGCTCTTATCTCGGAATTTGATCGGGCAGGTCCTCTCCCGAATAGTAGGGTTGGATCATCGGCAAGGGGGGGAAATTGGGCGTAGAGCTGTTGTAAAGCCGATGCGATTGGGGTTATATTCATCTCGGAAGAGCAAACACCTTGCAACTTAGGATGTGAAGCCTATGACCTTTGATAAAATTTTAAACTGAACAATCGATAAAAATTGGGGTATATCCCAGCTAGATAAATTTTTTAAGAGTAAAAAAAAAAAAAAAAGCAAATTTGAACTTCTTCCTCTTCTCTTTGAATGCTGCCATCTGAACTTCATTTTTCAAGCTTCCGAGACTTGTTTTCGAACTGAGGAACTAACGTTTGGTAGCCCGGCATTCTAACCACTAGACGGGGGTCTGACTCGTTATTGGCGAGACTAAAATTTGAAGTGATTGTTGTTTCAAGTTCCGAATTGGAATATTTAAGTTTCTAATTAAATAAAACTATACTTTTCCTGTACACTACTCAAAATTAAAAAGATTTTGCGATTTCTATCCGTTTTAAGCATTTGGGACCTGTGTACGGCCGTAAAAAAAAAGTTTGTCTGTTTTAAAAATATTCATTATAATGAATATTTTAAAAATCTCTCGATAGATTTTGAGATTTTTCGAAGATTCTTTCAAACTGCGTAAATTTTTGTTCGCACATCAAGTAAAAGTGACTAAAGCGAAAGGAATGAAATTTACTGACATGATAGGCAATCACTCACCTTAAGCTATAATCGTCGGATTAAAAAAAAAATAGATTTTGAGATTTTTTCTGAAAATCGTTTTAAACTGCGTAAATTTTTGTCGGCGCATCACATACGACTTAAGTGAATAAAGCAAAATTTAGTGACACGATAGGTGGTCGTACAATTTAAACTATGCCCCTAAAGTTTAAAATTTGGATTAGATTTTGAGATTTTGCGAAAACTCTTCAAACTGCTTAAATCCCAGCTAGAAAATGTTTGCACTTCTTGTGCAAAAAATTTGCATATAAAGTGCATATTTTGAATACTTTGAAAAGTATACACATTTTGTGCACAATTTTTGACAATCACTTTTAGTATGCATAAAAACTGTATATAATTTGCACAAAAAGTGTGTGCTTTCAAAATATTAAAAAATATCCACTTTTTATGCACAAATTGTACACAATCTATACTTTTTTTGCCAAAAAAGTTAAGACATTTCTAGCTGGGTATATTCATCTCGGAAGAGCAAACGCCTTGCAACTTAGGATGTGAAGCCTATGACCTTTGGTGAAACTTTTAAACTGAGCAATCGATAAAAATTGGCACATATATCGTTGATTTGCATATTAGCTTGTTTATTTCTTTTATTGTATCAATTAATTCATGTACTTTCATATGCATATATAATTTTATAACTGCAAGTTTTTGAATGAAATGTCATTTAAAATTTACACAAAGGAAAATTTCTTATATATATATATTAATTTCGCACTTTTTCAGGAAACTTCCAGAATTTTTAGTCGCTGACAAATTTTGTTTTAAAAATATTCCCCTCTTTGACAGAGATTGACTAAGGCAAGGTGCCCTTTTAGCTAGCACAAGATATATACATACAGGAGAACACGACAAAGCTAAGAGCAGGAAGAGGACAACATGATTCAGCATTTTGTCGCCTGTCTTGTCTTCCCGCGTAATAGCTTAGCCAATCAGCAACCTTAAACCAAACATATGTTGTGCATAGGATGCTCTTTGCACATTAATGAAGGAACGGAGATATCCAGCCGTTCAGCTACTTGGTAGAAAGACCGATATAAACCTGTTTGCTCGCTTTACCCTTCGCAATCTTGATCTCAGTGCAATCAGATCTCAGTGTAAACATTCGATCATCGGGAAAAGGTGAACATACGAAAAATTAAGGATGATCAGTAATGATCAGGCGATGAATAGCCGATGCACCGATCATAGGCCTGGTAAAGCCCGAGCAAAGATTGCTGCTAGGGTATAGATATATATTTTTCTCCGCATATAAATATCCTTTACATGTCCTAGATGCTATAGATCAGTTTGGATATCTATTAGACCCAGTAGCGTAGCCAGAAATGTTTTATGGGGCTTATGCAACTCATATATTTGGATACGTGTGTGTGTGATAAGGGAGTGAAGAACATACATTTTGTATGGAAAAAAATTCCTCATGGGGGAGTGACCCCCCCTATTCCCCCCTTGGCTACGCCACTGATTAGACCTGATTTGGACATAGTGCGCTCTGTGACTTTCAATTTTCAAAAACGGGAAATTGTTGGAGTTCCTGATTTTTTAAAGTAGCTGAAATTCTTCTCTATATTAATCTGTGTATATTGGTCAAAATTCCTCATCGGTTAGTCTAAACGGTGTTGAAAACGATTTCAAAGTTGAAAAGTCGGGTAATAGAAACAATTTCAGGTTTTTAAAGTTTCTAAAATTTGTCTTCTATACTTTTCTGCAAAAATAGGCAAATTTGCAAACTGATTGTTCTAACGATGTTGAAAACGTTTTCGAGATCACAAAAAATCTGGGAGTGGTCGGATTTTCTGATTTTCTCCATCAAGCTCATTTTCCAACAATGCAGATCTTTTTGCCCAGGAAAAAAAAAAAAAATCTGTTGTGTGCAATTTCTCAGTATAAATATGGATTGTATGTATTTAATTGTAAAATTGCAAATGATCTCAGCTTTTTAAGATAATTTTTAATTCGATTTTATCATGTAGAACGGCAGTTTCTACGATTTACGCAGCCAGCCCAACCAACCAACCGTAAAACTTAGCGGCACTTATATATACAGCTAACTTTTCTATTTTCAAAAGTGTCTCATCTGGATCTCGGAATCCACTCTAACGAATTTTTTACAATTAATATATGATTTTAATCGGTGCCAAATTCGATGAGTGACGTCGCCGGTTAAGCTAGGAAAACTCGTTTTTTTTTTATTTAATCCAGTTAAAAGAGGGAACTATTTAACCCGCGTAAGGAAATAAGGAAAATGATCTTGTTTCAACGGCGGTAAACAAGGCAGGGAGTAGGAATACAGTGCTGTAAATCCGTGACAAGATTTGTACAAGTTACTTTATATCCTAAACCAGTTTCCTCGTAGACAGCTGGTGGGAAGCGCTTCCGCGTTCTGTCCAGAAAACTTAGGTTCTGTACCCGATGTAGCACTTTTGCGAGATGAGTTTTTTGTTACTGTCGTTTTTGTTTTATTTCATTTTAAAAAATAATAACAGATTATTATATACTTTACTTATTTTTTCTGTAATTTATTTTGCTATAATTAATAATTAAAAATAGTTAAGACTTTGAATTAAAAAAATAATTAATTTAAGTATTTTTTGGTAAAACTCCTTCCTAACTTTTTCTTTAAGTATTTCGTTTCCCTAATATTTTGATATCTATTTCTAATTAAAGTAAGTCTTTATTTTTCTAATATTATTAATTCTATTTGGAAAATTCAATATGTAATTAATATTTCAATGACATTTTTTTTTCTTCAGAAACCTCACATAATTAATAATAATTATTTAGTATTCAAAGGAAAATAAATAGTAGTTTTACATACTAACTAGTTTTAATAATAATTCTTTTACTCTTCATGTATATATAAAATTTATTGAAATTATTGGATTATAATTTTAAAACCAATATTTTTTCCAAATCTTAGGTTTTTCTCACTTTTATTTTGTATTCCTTTAATTACCAGATTTAAAATTTTGTTCAATACTTTTCAGATAGAAATTTGATTAATCTAAATTTATACATGCACTATATTTTGTATTAGACATTTGAAGGCCGGAGATGGCATCTAAAACAAGATGTTGTGTCCACCCGAGCCGAGTTGATAAGATACTGAAGATGGTAGATAACTGAAGTATAAATGTCCAGGGTTCTGGTCTACCGGATGGCTGATAATCTAAAAATTCGGAGTTTGGGGCGGTTTTTCTCACGATGTAACGTAAATACGCTTCAGAAGCACTAAGAAAGTCAACCGCGCAAGACCCTTATTCTTAAACTGGTACTTCATCTAAACGTTCTCTAAAAAAATGAAATTATCAACTGATAAGAAAACAAACATAGTACGAAGTTAGTTTTCTAAAAAGCGACACAAAACCAATTATAAACAATATTTTGAGTAATTTTCTATTTTATTAATGATTATAGTCATTAATTAATTTAATCAACAATTTTGAGATGTATCATTAACTTAGTTAAAAACTTAGTGTATCATAATATAGTTAAAAATTTAACTTAGAGATAGCTTTAAACTGAAAGCAAACATTGCATTAATAGATTACATTGCATTAAAATAATAGAATGAGTAACAAGATTACATTAATTAAGAACGAAATTATTAAATTAATAATTTTAACGAAACTTAACTTACGGTTATCGTTAAACTGAATGCAAATTAATGAATCACAATGCATTAAAACAATAGAACCAATAGTTATATATTGTTTTTGTTATTCTAGAATTACGGCCGATTATAGCTACACGTAGGCTCTAAGCCGAGACGTGGGGTGCCCTCCGTGGGGGTCTTTCTAAGGGGTCCTAACCCGTATTTACGCTGTTTTGGAGGAAACCACGGAAAACTCCGAACGATTAGGTCGGCGGATGCAACTTGGTTTCGAACCAGGCACCTTCCGTCTCCCAGTTCAGAGCGCTATGCGCTCGGCCACTGATGGGGACCAATAGTTATATAATTATAGTGAAAATGTTAACTTACGTTTAGCATTAAACTGAATGCAAATTTATGAAATAAAATCAGAGATGGTGGCAGGGATACTAATCTATACTCGACCCAAATTATAAATAGAAAATTTCTCAAAAAATTAATTATAATCAGTATTATGTCTCTTAATATAAAATTCTAACAAAAATATGTCAATTTTCTGTTACATGTTACAAAAGAACTTGCTGTGACTTTTTTAATCGAATACTCTGATACTGCATGAAAACAGATTTGTATATTTATTTACATAACTTTATTGTCAAGCAAACTTCCGAAATTCGCCCTTGGAACTAATTTTTTATCTTCTGACCATACCTTTAAAAAGTAATGATATCCACATGCAAAAACCCTTAACTGGTTAAAAATTTGTGACGCATCATTTTACTTTATAGCTCTATGAATTTTAAATATGGGTCTTAAAAATAATGATATCAAGTTTTGAGTGACGCCCTGCTGGGAATTTTAAAGACTTGTTTTTAAATTCCATTACAGTTACTTTCGTTTTATTTTTTAAAGAAGATTTACGCATTTAAGAAATGCTGTTAATTATGAAATACACTGTCAAATATATCACACTTTCACTGAGTCTATATAATGTATTCAAATGAATTTATTTCAATAATTTAATTTATCTTTTGCGTCACGCTATCCAAAAGGGCATGTAAAGTTTACATAAATATTTAGTTAGTGTCATAGTAACCAAACTAAGTGCAATGTATATGAAAATTTTGCTTGCCCTTTTGGATAGCGTGACGCAAAAGATAAATTAAATTATTGAAATAAATTCATTTGAATACATTATATAGACTCAGTGAAAGTGTGATATATTTGACAGTGTATTTCATAATTAAAAGCATTGCTTAAATGCGTAAATCTTCTTTAGAAAATAAAACGAAAGTAACTGTAATGGAATTTAAAAACAAGTCTTTAAAATTCCCAGCAGGGCGTCACTCAAAACATGATATCATTATTTTTAAAACCCATATTTAAAATTCATAGAGCTATAAAGTAAAATGATGCGTCACAAATTTTTAACCAGTTAAGGGTTTTTGCATGTGGATTCTAGATAATGTTAAAAAATATGCTTCAAAATGTCGTAAATTCATTCAGGAGTCAGAGAAGAAACAGAAAATTATCTGTATTGGAAAATAGAACTTCCCAAATAATTAGAGAAATTTTCTCAAATTTTAGTCGAAAGAAATAATTCAAAAATAAAAAAGGAGACTTCAAAGATAAAAGTGCCTTAAAAGTAAAGGCTCTAACAATAAATTGTAGCTCTTCAAAAATACATTACAGCGCTTGAAAAATGAAGTGCTGCAAAAATACATTACAGAGCTTCAAAAATGAAGTACTGCAAAAATACATTGAAGTGCTTTAAAAATGGGTGCAGTAATTTCGTACCCATTTTTCAAGCACTCCAATGCATTTTTGGGGTAAAATGATGGGTAAAATAAATTTGTAAATGGGTAAAATAAATTTATAAAAAAAAATCTCTTGCATTTAGCAAAATTAAGTAAAGTTTGCTGCAATGTGCATTTTTAAGACTGAAGACTTAAACCATTTGTAAACAAATACATGAAACTAGTTGTAACAAAAGAAAACGACGAAAAGGGCAGTGCATAAAATGTGATATGTAGTTGTTTTGATAATGACTAAAAGAAGACACGAAATAACTGTCATAATGGATGCATTTTTGGGGTAAAATAATGGGTAAAATAAATTTGTAAATGAGTAAAATAAATCCCTAGCATTTAGCAAAATTAAGTAAAGTTTGCTGCATTGTTCATTTTTAAGACTGAAGACAGAAACCATTTGTAAACAAAAACATGAAACTAGTTGTAAACAAAAGAAAACGACAAAAAGTGCAGTGCATAAAATGTGATATGTAATTGTTTTGATAATGACTAAAAGAAGACACGAAATAACTGTCTTAATGGAAGGAGAATTTCCCTAAGAACTGTTGGAGCTCCATTCTCCAAGAAAAAGATCATCACCGATCTGGTAACTATATATTTAGATTATATTTGTACTACTTTTTACACTCATGTCCATAAATTAAGGATAATTCAGAATCACAGAGAAACTGATCTCTAAAATAAAAATTTCACCTGTGGAATGATCACACACATCTTGAAGAAGAATATGCAAATTACAGGAAACCACCAGATGGCGTGGATGGTACGTCACAATGACGAGAGTGTAAGAGAGGGGTATATAAGGAATAGTGGCAAAGAAGTAAAATTGTTCACAAGCGCTGTGAAAGCCTTTCAGTGCAAAAACCGCATAATTATGGCACAAAGGAGGCATTTGGATGATGTTTTACGTGGCAGAATTATCGGACGACTGGAATGTGGACGTACCCAGCTGGAAGTATCCGAGGAACTTGGAATCGCCCAGAGTGTCATCTCCAGGCTTTAGCAACGATTCCAAAATGATGGTAATGTGAGTAGACGTTACAGCACAGGTCGCCCCCGAGTTACAACGCCGAATGAGGACCGCTATTTGGTAGTTACTGCCAAAAGAAACAGACGGAGTACAGCATCAGACCTGTCTCGTCAGCTCCCTTCAGCTACCGGTACGACAATTTCAAGGCAGACCGTGTACAGACGCTTAGGGCACATTGGTCTATATGCTCGTAGGCCTGTCAGATGTGTTCCACCTACCGCAACTCACTGTCGCCTGCGATTAACCTGGAGTAGAGAGCATGCATTGTGGACACCGCAACAGTGGTCTTGTATGATGTTTTCCGACGAGTCCAGGTTTAGTTTGGAGTCTGATTCTCGCCGGACATTCATCTGGAGAGCGCCAGGTACCCGTTACCACCAAGAGAACACCTTTGAAAGACACCGTTACGGTGGTGCAGGATGGCTTGTTTGGGGAGGAATTATTCTTGGTTCCAGAACTGACCTGCATGTTCAGAGTGTACCAATGACAGGCCACATCTATCGGGATGTCATTCTGGAACAACATGTACGTTTGTTCCGGGGCGCCATGGGTGCTGAATTTGTATTTATGGATGACAACACCCGTCCTCACCGTGAAAACATTGTAGACGAATGCCTTCAATCGGAGGATATCACCCGTATGCATTGGCCAGCATTCTCACCGGACTTGAATCCAATAGAGCATGTGTGGGATATGCTTGGCCGACGAATTGCAGCCCGTCAACCCCCTCCCACCTGTCTACCGGAACTTCGGAGTGCATTGCTTGATGAGTGGTGTAATATTCCCCAAGATCAGATTGATCATTTGATACTCAGCATGCCTAGGCGTTGTCAGGCCTGTATTGCATCGTCCGGGAGACATACTCCGTATTAACCATCCTACTAACCATGTTATACTGTTTTTTGTAAATAGGTTCTTTTTTGAAATTTGGTCAAGGGAGTAAAACTTGCAATTTTTATTAATTATGTCAAACATATAGCATCTTTTTTGCTCTTTACTTTTTGTTTAATAAATAGACTTTACAAATAAGTCAAATTTGTTTTGCTTCTTTCTCTTTCTTTGCCTGAACTTCATTATCCTTAATTTATGGACATGAGTGTATTATGATTTACTTTCATGTCATTCATATAGAAATAACCCCAATTTTGCAATTTAACTTGATTTTAGAAAGATGATGGGTAAGTTATAATAAGAGATAAAATGCAAGAGTATAGAACACAGGGCCGTTAAAATAGGAAGGCATAGCAGAGCAAATACTGGGGTCGCGACTTTAGGAGCTTCACAATCAATTTGTTTAATCTTCCATTTTCTGTTTAATTACAGGAAAAATTAACTTTTAGAGCTAAAATTACTTTCTTTGTTCCCGTTTTTTCCCCCTGTAAGCCTCACATTCTTTGTAAGCCTTTATTTTTTAACACTTTCTAAAGAAGTTGAAATGTTTATGCTTTCAGCTTGTCTGGCTGCTCGTGCTCCAACTGCCGTAAATATGCATCGATCGAATTTTTATAGAATGAAATGTACCAAACCATGTACCCTATTGTAAAGGTCTCCTGAAAAATCCAGGAGAGCTGGCAGGTATGCAATAGTATATACGCAAATAAGACAGTGTTGAAAAGAGAAAATCAGTGCTCTCGTTATGACTTCCTTTCCTCTTTTTAAGTTAATGTAAAGACTCCATTCAGGGTCACCGCAAATTCCTTTCCGCCAACCCAAACTACGGCGCACTGACAGTTTTGTCAAGCATACGGATAGGCAAATATTTTTTTTCATTCCTGAGAGAGTATTTTATGACTAAATTAAAAGTTATGAATATGCTATGTAAATTTAATTACTTGTAACAGCGTCAGGGATATAACCATCTCTGCAATGAAAACTGCAATTTTTGTTCCAAAAGTGATAGTAATCGAGCCTTTTTGTGGAAAATTCTGCATTTTTCATTCTCCTCCCAGCAATTTATTAATGTAATACGCTTTATTAATATAAAAGCCAGGTTGGTCGTCAATGCGTTAATAATGTGAGTTGTCTGAAAGTCGAACTTTTGCGTCATCCTCTGTACAACTTACAGATGTATTTGTGCCATTTTTATGTTATGGGCACGTTCTGTTCCCCGGAAAACTATCCAATATCAATATATGAAGGTGGTCCAACTTGGGAATTGAATCGGCAAATCTACTTTTTCAGTCGACAATTTACCTCTCTTCACCCTCCCCCCTCAGATTTTCTTCTGGGATCGGCCCTGACTGCATGAAGTATTTTTTCGCCGTTTGTCGATCGAAAAAGACGTACATTTTGTTCAGTAAAATGAAGGAGACATACAGTCCACTGCAAAAGCCTACCAAAGTTTCAGTTTCCAAATTCTGAATCATACCACATTTCCATGAGGTATTAACAGATATGACGTCACGGTCAGTTGTTAGCTGTTCAGAAATATTTCTTTAAATCCCTTCAAAATATTCGATTAAGTTCGAAGAAATTTGTTGCTTTGTGCATGCTACTCGGTGAAATGCTTAGATTTCCTGTTAAAAAACTTTAGTGGTAATGATTTTTTTTTTGAGACCTTTCCAAACTCGGCATGATTGAATCAGGTCTGGTGCTCCATGCACTTAGACTCAGTTGCACGAATGATAAACAGTACATATCTACGTCAGTTGTCCAAGGTGACTTAACAGTACTAAGAATGAAATTCCAACAGCGCGATCAACAGTTGAAGGAACTAAACTATCCTTTCTTTTCTTCTGTGCCGGCCACAAAGCGCTAATGTTGCATTTACGTGATAAAGTGCATTTTTCGTCAAGAATTGCAAAATTTAAAGTGCGATGGGAAGACAGAAGATATTATTTGATCGGAAAAATAATTTAGGCATACATTATTAAACGCAGTTGGCTCATTTCCCGCACTATTAGAATAAGAATAGGGAAAAATAATTATGTTTTTTGTGCCGAGTGAAAAGTGCCTATTTTTATCCAAATTCCGAAATTTCAAGGCCGATGCGGAGGCAGGAGATATTATCCCATCACAATAATATTTTACACCGTTTTTATTGAACCCAGAGAAACCTTTTTCGCACTATTAGAAAAGTGATTTTTAAAAAATTTTTGGCCCACCCTACCGGCCATGTGTTACATCACATATGGGCAATCTCTGGCCCACGAAACGTACCAAAGCCCCGTATAAAACACATATAAGCCAATCAAAATCCCATATAAATCTCAATTGTATGGCCGGCGACTTCGTTAAGATCCTGAAGTTTGGCCCGCAACTTTTCAAAGGTTGCCCATACCTGTGTTACATTAAGGATGTGCTTGGAAAGTCACATCTAGTGAAGTGAAGGCAAATTTTAAATGGAGGGTCAATGTCACCCTACCTCACACGAGGGTGGTCGAATATATTTGTTCGTCGAAAAAAAGAACTTCCTTCTCCCATTTATCCTTAGTTTAGGGAGTGTCATAACTGGCCAATTTAAACATGTATAATTTCACATTCTTCAGGTGTTATTTTGGATTTAGCTTACTCAAAAAGATTGTAACTTCTCTAGTTTGGTAGTTGCCGCTCCTTTTTAAACATCTTGTATTTTGTAGCATCACCAATATATTTTCCTGAGTGTGCAAAAATCTTATCTGAAAACACCACTATCTTCAGTAAGAATAGAAATGCACTTTTGAGAAGGATTTTATAATTTCTCATTTCGAATCATTAAAGAACGCTAAGGATTTCCGTCTTTTCCCAAACGCCCCAAGTCGAATACGATTTTTCTTGGATCAGAGATACATCCTTTATAGTGAGAAACAGAAAAAAAAAAGTTGCACTTCCACATTTATTCATTTCCTTTAACTAAGTTATTTCGTCAGTGTTGTTGCAATTTAGCGTCCGCCACGGGTGTGGTGAAATTGCCTTACTAGGCAAGAATTTCCGTTTCTTCATTTATTATGGAAATTCTTTCTGAAGTAAGAAGTAGGCGGATGACAAAATAAAAATTCACATCTTGTATTAAAAATTGTTGTTCCTAGAAAGTAGATGTCTGCGCAGCCGCCGGGTTCTAAGCCGGTGCGCCGCGGCCATAATTTCATAGAAAAATTTAATATAAGCTATCAACAACAGGGATTTTTTTCTTTTATTTTAATAGAAAAATCAACAGTTTACTTCTGCATTAGAAATTTTGATATAAATTAGTTATTTAATGCTTTAGAAATCTCCTCATTAAATGATGTTTCAACCTGCTTTACCAGGACGCAACCAGGATTCCGTTTAGGAGTTGGCTGAAAAGTCAAAAACTGGAAAGCAATAGAGTCGACAAAAGTCAAAATAACCCCCTTTTTTTAAAGGATTAATATTTTATTTTATTTTTACTTAAAAGTGTTCATAAGAATGAATAAAAAAGAAATTGATAAATAGAGTTTAAAATCTTTGCCGTTGGAAATGCATTTAAAAAAATCGGTATGGCCCTTACTTCATTTTGGAGGTAGGTGCAGTCCGATCAGTCACCTTTGCCTACGCACCTGTTAAAGATTAGTACATTAAATCGTGTAGGTGTTGAACGAAATTGACACCGTTCCTCTTCTGACTTTTGCTTATTCAAGTGTCCATATATTTTGCTCAGTATTGTCAAAGTAAAGGGTATTTTCTTCGTTTAAAGAGAAATATTTGCTTTGCTACCAGCGGGGAAAACGGAATCAAGTATTGCTACTACTGAAGGCTACACGTGCTTTTTATTTTGTTACGATGAAATTGGGCATATTGTCTGGCTAGTTACTTTTGGGGATGTGAGTTACAGAAACAGTAACTGTTATTGTTTACTGTAAGAGGTTATTCACCGAACTTGTGCCTGCTTAGATATGAGATAGTCTGTACCGAAAATGGATTATCTGGTGTGCAATTTCGATATTAAATTGAGTTATTCATATCTGTATTACGCAAACATGAAAATATGCTTAAAATACAATTCAGCAGTTTAAAACTATATGCATGTTTTTGTTAATTGTAAATAAATAAATAATTGCTTTCTTCACAATTTATACTCTGCATTGTTTTTACTCGAATTTGTAATTTAACTGTAGAACACTGATGTTAAAGATCTGCCCTCGTGAGGCGGTAACAAACAAACTGCAACAGAAGGATTTTTCACTAGTTGTAGTCTGCACTCTTATTAATATAAAAATTTTAAAAAAGTATCTCTAATGCATTTTAAGGGGGTAAAAAAAGGCATTTCATTGCAAAATTTGCCTCTCTTTCTAAAAAAATTAAAAAACTTTGGCATTTACTATTTAATAATTTTTTCCTGGATACTTCATAACGCTGCTAAAGATATAATTAAAATTTTTTGAGGTAGTGGCGTAATTTGATTGCTTTAAAAAGTGTATAAACATTGCATTATACCTTAAAAGAACATAATCTTACCGGTTTGGAATAGTTCTGGATTAGATTATGAAGGAGAAAAAGCTAAAAAGTAAATAATGAATCAATCATGTACCGATAACTACACTCATGTCCATAAATTAAGGATAATTCAGAATCACACAGAAATTTATCTCTAAAATAAAAATTTCACCTGTGGAATGATCACACACATCTTGAAGAAGAATATGCAAATTACAGGAAACCACCAGATGGCGTGGATGGTACGTCACAATGACGAGAGTGTAAGAGAGGGGTATTTAAGGAATCGTGGCAAAGAAGTAAAATTGTTCACAAGCGCTGTGAAAGCCTTTCAGTGCAAAAACCGCATAGTTATGGCACAAAGGAGACATTTGGATGATGTTTTATGTGGCAGAATTATCGGACGACTGGAATGTGGACGTACCCAGCTGGAAGTATCCGAGGAACTTGGAATCGCCCAGAGTGTCATCTCCAGGCTTTGGCAACGATTCCAAGATGATGGTAATGTGAGTAGACGTTACAGCACAGGTCGCCCCCGAGTTACAATGCCGAATGAGGACCGCTATTTGGCAGTTACTGCCAAAAGAAACAGACGGAGTACAGCATCAGACCTGTCTCGTCAGCTCTCTTCAGCTACCGGTACGACAGTTTCAAGGCAGACCGTGTACAGACGCTTAGAACACATTGGTCTATATGCTCGTAGGCCTGTCAGATGTGTTCCACTTACCGCAACTCACTGTCGCCTGCGATTAACCTGGAGTAGAGAGCATGCATTGTGGACACCGCAACAGTGGTCTTGTGTGATGTTTTCCGACGAGTCCAGGTTTAGTTTGTTGTCTGATTCTCGCCGGACATTCATCTGGAGAGCGCCAGGTACCCGTTACCACCAAGAGAACACCTTTGAAAGACACCGTTACGGTGGTGCAGGATGGCTCGTTTGGAGAGGAATTATTCTTGGTTCCAGAACTGACCTGCATGTTCAGAGTGTACCAATGACAGGCCACATCTATCGGGATGTCATTCTGGAACAACATGTACGTTTGTTCCGGGGCGCCATGGGTGCTGAATTTGTATTTATGGATGACAACACCCGTCCTCACCGTGCAAACATTGTAGACGAATGCCTTCAATCGGAGGATATCACCCGTATGCATTGGCCAGCATACTCACCGGACTTGAATCCAATAGAGCATGTGTGGGATATGCTTGGCCGACGAATTGCAGCCCGTCAACCCCCTCCCACCTGTCTACCGGAACTTCGGAGTGCATTGCTTGATGAGTGGTGTAATATTCCCCAAGATCAGATTGATCATTTGATACTCAGCATGCCTAGGCGTTGTCAGGCCTGTATTGCATCGTCCGGGAGACATACTCCGTATTAACCATCCTACTAACCATGTTATACTGTTTTTTGTAAATAGGTTCTTTTTTGAAATTTGGTCAAGGGAGTAAAACTTGCAATTCTTATTAATTATGTCAAACATATAGCATCTTTTTTTTGCTCTTTACTTTTTGTTTAATTTAAGGTGCTATCACACGAGAGCTCTACGCACTGCAAAATGCACGTACAACACTTTTGTACTGCAGTTTTGCCCTTCAGTCAGGCGAAAACCGTTGTGTGATAGTATTTCCCCTGACACCGGACTGTTTTGAACAATGTTGAAAAATGTTTGGTATGAATGGCGAAATCAGCCAATCAGAGCTCTAGACACTGTCCACGCCTTCATTCAAGATGGCGACCTCCATGCCTGCAATGTGGATGGCGGAAATAGAAGCCGATTTTATTTCCGAAGTGCAAATCAAAAACCATTATAAACTTTTTTACTGTATTTACTTAAAAATGAACCTTCGAATTCCACCGTCAATGTCAATGTGGGGCGCGACAGGACGAGTGATTTTTGTGACAAAAACAGCGATGACGTAATAACTGTTTTGTCACAAAACGAGCGATAACGTCGCCAAATCGGCAACCCCGTGCCAATCCAACAGATCCTTTTCTTGCCTTGCAATACAACCCTATACCTTGCTTTTGACAAGGAAAATGAAAGCCGAAAGAGTTGTACGAGCATTTTGAAGGGCGAAAATGCGTCGTCTGATAACAGCTTTATAGACTTTACAAATAAGTCAAATTTGTTTTGCTTCTTTCTCTTTCTTTGCCTGAACTTCATTATCCTTAATTTATGGACATGAGTGTAAATACATCTTGAATGTGCAATATAAACTTCATAAACCTATTAGATTTCGAGAAAAATCTATTCTTTCTGTTTTACAGTAGAAATATTTTAAAGGTGTACCAGAACGGTAAGCTCATACTCAAGACTAATTTTTATAGTCTTTAAAAAATCTCATTTAACGTCGATTTTTTTTGTATATATCTATATGTATTTATACACCCATTATACACCCATTTTCACTAAACTCAAAACTTTTCTCAAAACTTTTCCCTCGCCGCAACGCACCGCCGCCGCAAAATTTCTGTGCGGCTCAGACCTCTACTAAAAAGTCGAGATATTTTAGAATATGTGTGTTCTTTCTAAGGGCATCCATATCAATGGGGCCTGGCAGCTGAGGGAGAGTCGTTATCCTCCCTTAGCTTCCAGGAAAAATACATATTATCGTAATGGTTTATAGTTATAATGGTTAACATAGAAGTGGTTCAACCTTAATAACTTTCTGTTGCAAGAGCCCCTGACTTGCACCCTCCCTCTACAAGCAATGATAATAGCGCCCAGGATTCTTTCATTAATCATAAAATTAAATTCTTAAACGCGGATGTTAACAAGATATAGTCAGTTAGTCAGATATATTACTCGCATGCATTCGATCCGATCAGCAGTATCCCTGCTCCCCCCATTTACTTTATTTTATTTTATTGATTTCTTTTTTTTTTCGTAAAGGGAGTGCATTATAGTGGGGTACAGTTGTGAGTACCCCAGTTAGCAAAATATACCAGAGAGTCGAACTACACCGTTCCTCAAAATTGTGTTTTATCCCCCCAGCAACTATAGTTTAACTTTCTTTTTGAATAATCAGAAAATACGATAAAAAAAATGTATTTGGGAGGGTAAATTTAACTATTTTTTGAAAGTATGCTATCAATTGGGTTTACCTAACCAGGTCGAAAAAAACTAGAGGGGGAGGGAGTTGTTGTTCTAAAGGGGCTACCGTACTTTCCGAGGAAAAAGAAATTAATGTAAAAGATCCTATTTTACTTCCATAAAATGGGTGTATATGTGAATCTTCCAACTAACCGCTCCACTAACGAAATTGCATTAATCCATTAGTCCGTAAGGGAAAAACTAACTGAGTATAAATATGAATAATGGAATAATTTGAATTTAATATTTGGAGCTTTTATATAGTAAATGAATTAATCCGATGTGAATATGTTAAATGCGTCCAATCTTCATCATTGTTAGAGACTTGGTCACATTCTACCTAACGATTTATCGATCCATCTAGGTGTTTTGACTTGGAAGACAATTTATTACAATAGACACAGTCTGTTCTGTTTAGTCCGACTATCAAGTTTTGATGTTATCCAACAACATCATTTAATAGAAAAGAAGGCGTAACATATTTCAAAACTGATGAGAAACCTGAATTAAATTACTTAAAATAATAGCTGAAAGAGGTGTTATCGAATGTTTAACTCCTCTAAATTAAGACTTAAAGCAAATGAAATATACAGAGCAAAATAAGTGGAAGTCAAAGCTTTTCGAAGTTTCCAATTCATCGGCTTCGACAAATAGATACACTACACTGTTTCAATGGCCAGCCAGTGCCGGATTAGCCATATAGCAGATGTAGCAAATGCTACGGGCCCCGCGCCTTTAGATTGAAAGTTCTCGTTTCCTCCCTCCTCCCAAGATCCCTTTCTTTTCTTTTCTTTTTCTTTCTTAAGACAATTTTTGAAGCTCTATTATAGAACTGTGAATCAATTGTAGATAACTCATCGAAAGAATGTATATAAACTTAATATGGCTGTTGCACACCTGCATTATTTCGTCAACTGATTTCCTTGAAAAAATGAATGAGTATTCTAAAGACAGCAATAAGAGACACACACAAGAGTATATTTAACACACTGTGGAACAAAAAATGCTGTACACAGAAAAAAATTTAAGAGAGGGTCCAAACGATGGGAGAAGCAGAATTAATAAAAAAGAAAAAGTCTTCAAAATTACATTTTTTGACAAAATTCGGAACTCGGAGGAGGGGGTATCCAGGCCCTTCGACCACTCACCTAAGTGTATGGCCTTTAAAAAGTTATTTCCTTAACAATAATGTTACGAGTTTGTCTTTATTTGATGAATGAATCCAGAAATAAACAAAATATAGAAAGAAACTAAGTGCCCGAATGAACAGAGTCAGGGCCGGATCAATGGCGGATTAAAGGGAAGGCGTTGGAGGGGGCGACCGCCTCTCCCGAGAAAAGAGAAATTAATGTAAACACAATACTATTTCGCTTCCACAAAATGAATGTACATGTGAATCTTCATCAACTAACCACCTCCACCCACAAAATTGCATTAATTCGTCTGTGGGAGGCTTGCTCATTATGTGTGCAGGCTGTAGCCTATCGGCTCCGATCATTTTAGGGGCTTTGCATTAACAAACCAAATGAATTTTTTAATGAAGTTGTAATCAAACTTTTCAAAATGACTCAATATGCAGAAAATATTTCTGGCTATTTCTGAAGGTTTTCTCTGGAAAGAGAGTTGAGCTTCTACATTTCCCCGAGAGCTGAAGTCCATAGGAATGTAGGAATAAAAGCGCCCCATAAAATAGACATTCCCACGGAACAATAATTTTTATTTAAACATTATACATAAATTTATTTTGTTTTGTAGTAAATGTGAGGATGGTATTTAATCGGATGTTGGACTGTCCCAAGTTTTTTTTTAGTGGTTTTTTTTTTTTTTTTAGAATAAATGGGGGGGTTGGCTTTGGCGAAATTCGAAGGTGTCTGGAGTAAGGAGTAAGCCATCTTAGAAATCTTTTGGTATTTGGCTTCCTTTAATTATTTATTTTTTTACTTTTTACAGTATTTGAACGCATGTGAATTATTATTTCAAAAAATAATGATGTATAGAATGCAAGCCATTTTTTATATTTTGAGAATCCACAATTCTGATAAATCATCATATTAATCACGGAAATTAATCGCTTTAAATATAAAGGAATTGCTTTCGGCCGGTCGGAATCACAGGTCAAGGTCGCGAATGTCAGTAAATTCGTTCAGATAAAACAATTATAGCGGGGAGGATTTTCCACAAAGACAAGACGGTCGGGGTATCCGGGAAGCAATAACCCCAGGCCAACTGAAAACAAAAAGGGTTTTCTGATACTCTTGCTCCGCAAAGAAAATCACAAAATACTTGATCACATTCAAGATTATTATGTGTTGTAAAAACATTTGAAAATAATATGATAGTGAATGTTTTTTCCGAATTCTTTATTTATTATATCGATATTTAGAAAAGATACAATCCTCTTATTGAGGTTTTTTCAAAGAAATAACTTTATATCATTTTTACGAGGGTAGGTTGAAAAGTAATGCACAAATGCTTGTAGAATACGAACGAAATGGCCTTTAGAAGTGTTCAAGCAGTATTTGGAAGTAGCTGCCCCCCTCTATACGCATGTGCCGTTTGAAGTCATTCCGTTCGTGCAGTGTATTTTGCATAGTGGCAATTAAATCCGTCTATCCTCAGTTTGATTTCTTAAGCATTACCCAGTAAATAAATGAAGTTAATAGAAGTTCAAAATATGTAACCTAGTATTAGTAAAGACCTTCCACATAATGGAATAATTTTACAAGTATGTATTTTTACTGGAGAAAAAACTGTGTTTAAGCTCACAGTTTAAAGTATATTTTGCTTTCGAAGGTTCTAAAAATTTTATAGAAGCGATTTTTATTCTTTGTATGTAAACTTGTCATGTAAATTTGTAAACTTGTTGTTTGTATGTAAACAGGTATTTAAATATATGCAAACCTATAAATTATATGTTTGCATATATATATATATATATAAATATATAAATACCTGTATACATCGTCAGGCTCACTATCTATTTAGCACATCCCCCCCCCCAGCCCGCAAAAAAAGCTTTTACTTTCAGGGCATTTTTACCGTACACCAATTTGTTTGTAGAAATTCATTTTGTCTAGTTTTATCATAAACCCCTTCCAAATCTAACGCGTGGGAAGTTTTAGTTTTATTTACATCTAATTAGCATTAGTAATACCATTAACTAATTAATTAGATCTAAAAGTAAATTATAATTAAATTAGCACAATTAATTTTCTCAGTTAATTTTCTCCGTTGATTTAGCTATTCTACTTTAGTGTGAGGGTAATTACCTCCCCTCAAAAATCAAAAAGATTTCTGTGTGCGTCACTGAGCATAGGACCCCTTGGTGACATTTGCTGCAGGCCTCGCACTGTCTTAATCCGGCACTGGGGCCAGCCTAAGGCTTGTGCGACGTGTGTGGCCGCACACGTAAAACTTTGGGAGGGGCGCCGAAATGTGAAAAATGACGAAAAATAATCTGGTAAAAGCTATAAATATTTTATGTAAATGCTAAAGGAAATATAACCGTTTGAATATATATGAATTTTTGTTCAACTAATGTTACCTGTCCTCTCTGTTGTTAAGACAGAGCTGAGCAGTGTTCGATACTGAGTCACAATCGCTATCACAGGTTTAGTTCATTTATTAGTATATTAAAATTGATATTAATTTTTCCATGAATATTAAATCAAATAAAACTTTAGTTGTAGTTATGAAATATGTCTGTTATTTTCTACCTGACGTAACAATAAACTCAGTAAGGACTTTGTTAGGAGCTTTGCTTTTTAAGCAAATAAAGTACAGTACGCGTTCTGGAGTTTGGAAAAATCAGTTAAAAGAGTTGGTGCTAAAATTAATTATTTAAAAAATAATAATGAAAAGGTACTAAATACTTAATTGTAATATTTACTATTTATTATTGCTCATTAGTGTTGGATTTTGGCTTTCAAATCCTTTAAAATGCCAAATTCAGGTATTAAATTCTTACAAATTTTAGTTATAGAGCTCCCATACCATTTTTTGGAGGGTTTTCTTTACCTATTTTCATTGTAAGGGGCGCCAAAACTCATTCTTGCGCTCACAGCATTTTGCTCTTAGGCCGGCTCTGACTGTTTTTCATTTAAAGAACGATTCTATACATGGCGGCTATCTGCAACTAGTTCTATGTACTTTTTTTTTTTTTTAAACTAGCGGCCAACGCCCCTAGACTCGCTACGCTCGCTTTTCGTATGATGCATTCGACCTCTAATAAGGCTTATTCATAAAAAAGGCATAATTTCAACAAACAAAACCCAAAGGTTGGATTTGATAGAATGTTACCCTGCTACACACTGCTTAGTTCTTGCATGTTCCTTGGAAGATAAAAATTTATATTTCGCACTATTTTAAATTATGTGAAACCCATGGAGTAATTGCGTATTAGCCAATTATGGCAATTTTTCATAATTTGGCGACTTGCGTATATGCATAGTTAATAATTAGCTCTAAGAAAACAATACTTCATGTGTTTTCTTTGATAATTACTACGGAACAGCTAGGATAGCTTGCCACCTAGCATGGCGACTTTTCGTTATTTGGAGATTTACACATGCTCACAACGTATAATTACTGATCATGCAAGGTTCCCAGAAAACCGTTATCCATATTTTCATATACATAATCCTTTGCAGATCAGCATATTTACCACCACGAATTATATCATCTCGCCGAGCTGGCAAATATGCAAAGTATACTATAACTGCTATAATGTCCTAGTTAAAGCCACCACATATTTCTACTGGTAGCAAATACTCCAGCTGGACCGAACTGGCTTTAAAATAATCTGCATTTTAATTATTTTTCATTTTCAAGATACTGGATTCTAACATTTTGAAACTCGCGGTTTAGATTCACCCTGCTTGGAAAGATACTATTTTGCCAGATCGTACCTAATGCCATGATGGCGCTTTTAAAATCAGTGACAATTAGTTATTCTATTTTGGAAAAACTAATAATCGCTAATTCTAAACTCCTGTTGTCTAAACGAACTTACTATTTGAAAATTGTCAACTTTGTGTAACACACTTTGAGTTATTTATTTCATATACGTTTTAATTTGGAATAAAATGGGTGTAAATCTACTTCATGTTTGTCAATTTCACGCAATTCTACGTAATTGGAATTGCTTTGTTGCAAAGGAATGAATGATTTTATGCCAAATCTGGCAACCATTCTGTTTATTTTTTCAGTTTTTTATTAATATCTGCTAAAATAATTCGATTTTCGAAATTTAAGTCAGCTTATCAGGTTCCTCGGAATTTTCTGAATCCGTGGACACTTTAGTTAAAACTCAAATCCCCGCGGTTTAGGAGGACGTAGCCGAACAAGCTCTTGAGAGCGGCGGCGGTGACAGCGGCCGTTACTTTTTTCCAGAATAGAGAGATACTGCAGCTTTAATTTAGTTATAACTGCCGATTTTCCGTTTTATCCGCCTACTCTGTTTTGGTCGACTTTCCTCTACGTCTTTTTTGTCCCCAAAGATATTTTCAGCCGGAGTCAAAGTATTGCGTTGGAACCAGTGCTAAGTAATTTTAAAATCTGAAGCCGGAGTCTCAGCTGGAATCAAGTTATTTTCCCCTAGTATTCTAAATGTAGTCTCTAAATATTTGATCGATTACTTTTGCATTTTGAATCGTAGTAACATATCAAATATCGAATTTAACTTTTACAGTATTAAGTTTTTCAGAAATGCTTTAGTAAGGAAATTCCTGTACGCCCTAGATAAGAAATTTCAATTGAATTTAGATTTCAAACTAAAACAAAATTTGCTTATTTAGAATTGCATATACAGTCCTAGAACTTCTAACTCTTCCGCTGCCATTCTGGGAATCGTTTCCCTTACACTGGATGCAAATTAAATTGGGATTTTTAAACGTAGCGAAAGAGAAAGGCAGTCTACTAAATTGAAATTTGCAACTATTGCCAAGCAAGCATTTTCTTATTGTCAGAAAGAAGTGAAATATTCGTTATTGCAAAGAAAGTTTTTTTTTTTTTTAACAGCAATTTTGTAATAAGTTATTTATTTCTTCTGTAACAAATGAGTATAACTAGCATCTCTAAGTAGAATCATAGGTGAGAGCAAATATTTAGTACGCGAGAAAAAAAGAAAAATAATAATAAAACCTAACCGGTGTGATATTTTGAGTTTCAGTTTTCAAGAGGAAAAAATCTGTAAGCCTATGCTTATGGTTTAAGGTTTTCTACATATCTACCTAAATTAGTATTTTTGAAAGGCTGTCAGCATACTTATTTTTTCTTAATTTGAATTTTCCTAATAAAAATTGTCTTCTTCTTCTTTTCCTTTTCTTTTCTTTCTTTTTTTTTTTAATTTTTTTTTGGAGGGGAGGGGGAGTTGTTTTGTTATTCGTTTTTTGAAGTCTCAATCAAAACAGGTAAGAAATTTCATTGCTTTACAGGGAAAACTGAGTAAGTTTTCCATTGGGGAACATATCAATATCGCCGCTGTTATTAAGCAGTATAAAACAATGCACATGCCGGTGGGATCTAACAAACGGCCCCTTGTGCTGTTTGCTTTAGAGTGTGGTAACCCAGTTAGCACGATGTTCAACTCGAGTTGAATCCTGGTTGATCGAAGACCACAGTGTAAGATGTGTATCACTTACACTTTTAATTTGTGGGGTCGTATATCCCATCGCTGCGTAAGTTGGTAGTTGCGGGTCCACAGTAATCTTCGTTCCAGTGATGCTCTAAATGAGGGACACTGCGAGCTTCTACGCTCTGGAGGATCCCCGAGGATAACAGTCATAGCTTTAAAGTAATCCATTACAGCTAAGCTGGAAATCTTCAGCAATAACACAGTCCCTTTTAGTACAAAATACAACTTAGAAATTCCCCAAAATTGGCATTTACTCTTTAACAGTATTCTACAGGGTGTTTCAAAAAAACGTGGACAAAATGACATGGCAGATCTGTCATACAACAAGGATCAAAAATCGAATAGGAACAGAGGGTCGCAAACGCCTATAGAGGGCGCTAGAGCCACGAGAGGGCGTTGCGATACAAACACGAGCTGAGCAAACGAAGATTGGCTTCATTCTATCCGTGGATGCGTAGGGCGTAACATGGCTAGTTACACGCACCGCGAAATGGCTGACATGCATTTAATTTATGGCATGGCCAACTGCAATGGACGAGATGCCTTGCGAATGTATCGTGAGAAATATCCTTCTAGAAATGTGCCTAGCCGCTCATACTTTGCCACTGTACATCGACGATTGTGTGAAACCGGCTCGTTCGACGTGCACAAGCCGGATGCTGGTCGCCAACGAATAACTCGGACAGTTGATGCTGAAGAAAGAGTTGTCCAAGAATTCCAACGTAATCCTTCAGCAAGTACACGAGTTGTATCCCGAGAGACCCATATCAACACGCTACCGTCTGGCGCATTGTACACGACGAAGGACTACATCCTTATCATTTACAACGCGTCCAGGCACTGGAACCGAGAGATTACAATAATCGCATGGATTTTGCGCGGTGGTTTTTGCAAGAACATGCTGCAGACCGAAACTTCGCAGCAAGTGTTCTCTTCACGGATGAAGCTGCGTTCTCATTAGAGGGTGTGATGAACTTTCACAACCTGCATACGTGGGCGGATGAAAACCCGCATGCTACACGTGCGCACGGCGCACAACGAAAATGTTCCGTTAACGTGTGGGCTGGCATTGTAGGAGACTGTTTACTTGGTCCGTACATTCTCCCAGAAAGACTTAACGGTCCCATTTATCTAACATTCTTGCAAGAGGTTCTGCCAGAAATGCTGAATGATGTCCCGATGCCTATTCGTGGACACATTCGATTTCAATACGCCGGAGCCCCTGCACATTTCAGCACAGACGTCAGAGCACATCTGCAGGCTACTTTTCCTGGTAGCTATATTGGTCGCGGTGGACCATTCGCATGGCCACCACGATCACCAGACCTGTCTCCCTTGGATTTTTTCTTATGGGGATTTTTTAAAGGAGTAGTGTATGAAACACCGGAAGACTTGGTAGGAAGAATCGTTGTGGCAGCCGGATGTGTTCGAGATACACCTGGTATCTTTGAGAAGGTGCGGCATTCCATGCAACGTAGATGCCAGGCGTGTCTCGATGCATCTGGCAAAAACTTTGAGCATCTCCTGTAGGCCCAACAGTTTGCTTGCATTAGTCGCATGTGGGTGAGTAATTATCAATAAAACGATCTGTCATGTTTTTGTTTCTTCTCTTTGTGTTACGTATTATTTTATACGCCCTGTAACGGCTCAGGATCGCAGTTGCGACCCTCTGTTCCTACGCGATTTTTGATCCTTTTTGTATGACTGATCTGCCATGTCATTTTGTCAACGTTTTTTTGAAACACCCTGTATATTACAATTTATTTTTTGACGTTATGTACATAGACATTTACACTGGAATCAAAACCATTCATCATAATAATTAAAAATTATTTTAGAATTTGTAAGGAATTATTAACATTACATGCATTAGAAACATTTTAATTGTATTATGTTTTTAAGGCAAACCTGAAAGAAGGGTATCTGCCTAAAGGAGGGTGTGTAGGAATTACGTGGAGGAATTTTTAAGGGATTCTAATGCGTATTCACGTTCTATTCGCTGAAAACCACCCAGAACTCTTTCCGTTAGATGGACAGTTGCGCGGTAGGCCAGAACCCTGGACCTTTACACTTCAGTCATCCAGCATGTACACCTTCCAAAAAAAGTATTCGGGTAAAAGATAAATTTCCTATTTTATATTTGCGAATAATAATTGAGTTTTTGAAAAACGCCCAACTTGACAGAAATATGGAAAGTCATATTTATACATTGCCTAACTCATATTCTATGATACATAATTTTTAATATACGAAACCAGCGTAGGAAATTTATCTCTTACTCGAATACTTTTTGGAGGGTGTACAGCATATTATCCACTTGGCCATGGTGAGGTTTCAAATATATTCAATAGAATACAACATTCACAATCATTTACAGAAAATTTCGAGCCATCAAATGACTGGGAATCTTCTCAGTGCAATTTTGACCTGGATAGATGTACGATATGTCTGTGTTATGCAGCTTTCAAAAATAGAAATTAATAGATATATTTCATACATTTTGCAAAAGGTTCTCTTTTTTACCCTCTAAATAAAATTGAAAAAAGAAAAGTTACATATGGGAAACACTTTAATTGAAATTAAAGTTATGATGAAGAGTTGCTTGTATTGCTTCATTTTATAATCATGAGGTAACCGCCCAAGATACAAGTCTTTTGAATGTTTTTAAAGTTATAAAATAGAGAAAACTCATTTTGAGACAGGATATGGAATTTTACTCTAAGCAAAAGTCGCTTTCTTACTATAACTAATGGCTTTCTTTCTCTCCAAACTTTATCAACAAATCAAAATACTTGCATGAGTTAAGTAAACTACGGACTACAAACAATTATAAGAATGGATTAGAATTTAAAATACAACTCACGAATTTATATAAATAAAGGGGTATTGATTTGATATGAGTAACCTTAAGCTAAGCACGTAGCCTGAAAAATTTTTCGACAAGTGCCCAAAAGGTAGAATATCTCACTAAAAGACTTGATTATTGATAGCACGTAGGCTCCCTGGCTACTTTTCTGCCTTAAGCTGTCCTGATTAATGTTTTTTAATTTTTCAATGCACATTGTGTGATCACAAAATTGCGATCTTACAGGCCCGGACTGGCCATGTCGGATGGTCGGCGATTGCCGAGATCCCCCGACCCAAGGAGGCCCCGTAAACGCTTCCCAAAAATGGATATACTACTTTAGAATCATTTGATATATATCAGAGTAATATAACAGAGTATTTGATAGTCTCATCATACTTTGTTATCGCTGAGTATTTTGTGGAAATCGGATTTATTATTTGAGAAATTAAAACTGGAAAATAAAATAATGCTTAAATATTTTTGCGACTCACAAATTTTCCGACCGTCTAAAAATACATCGCTGGGCGTTAATTAGTTAAAACATTCAAAGTAAAAAATTTATATAAAAGGTACAAGTAAGTAAACGAAAAAAAAATACCTTGATATTCTCCAATAACTGCAAGTCTTCTGGTACATTTTTATGGATGGCCACTACTATTCCTTTGTATCCGTTGTCTTGCAATGTTATGACAGACGCATAAGGTAGCTTCACAATGACGCACCCAATTAGGCAGTAAATGAAAAGCGAGGATAAATACATGGTTCAATGGGTAGAAAAATTAAAATATTGACAATGCTGAGAAGGAAATGAAAAGCATTGAGCTGGGATTTGTTTGTTACTCCTTGTTAGCCAAGAAGAAAAACAGTTCTGGAAGTAAGCCAAAGCGGGCGCGAGTCATAGGGGAAAAAAAAAGTTCTTTTATTTGCTTTGCGACGAAACTCCCACTAAAGTGTTTAGTGTTGTGCCCAAACACTCCTCGCCTTTTCGCTTCCGCTCATTTTCCAACAATTCCTATTTATTAATAGAAAAGCAGACATTTCGGATGAAAAGCGATTTTTTTTATTCACACTTCTTATTAATGAAATAGGCAACAAAGAAATATTAGGTGCTGCTTTTGCATTAAGAATCTGAAAAAAGTTTCTTGAATCATGAACACGGAAGCAGAGAACCGAAATTTTGATACTAGTCAAATGAAGCTAAAAAATGTCCATTCAGATCCCCAAAATTCGAGAGTTTTTATATTTCCGCTTCCCCAGTTTTGGTTAAAGGGGGCCTAAGACATTTTAAACCTTCAAAAAAATATATCCCTGCTGCAGGGGCGTAGCCAAGGGGGGGGGGGTTAGGGGGGTCATAACCTCCCCCCATGAGGAATTTTTTGCCATACACAAAATGTATATTCTTCACTACATTGTCACACCCACGTATACATATATATGAGTTGTAGTAGTCCTAACCCCCCCATGAAAAATTTCTGGCTACGCCCCTGCCCTGCTGTATTATGGTCTCCATCCTGAAAGCTTAAAAAGGGACCCTACATAAACTTCTTCCCATTGCTGCTCCGAGTTTCGTTCGAGAAATTCAAACTTACACTGTGATATTTGGAATTCGGAAGGGGGAGAGTGTTTTTTCCGTGAAACCTAATACAGTGAAACCCCGATCTATCGTTCCCGCATCCATCGTTTTCCCGTATTGATCGTTTTATTTCTGTGGTCCCTGCACAACTTGTATTTGAATAACATTAAAGGAACCCGCATGTATCGTTCGTCATAAATTGACTTTCCCGCGTCCATCGTTGTAAAATTTTTCTCCTAAAACGAAATTTAAGGTTAAGTGGAAATATGGCATACAAACTGTAATTGTTTCTTGTTATGAGTTCTTGATCTGATGATGATCAGATGAATAATGGTTGCGTGTTGGAGAAGTTGTGTATAGCGGGAAATTTAATAATTTTTTCCATTAATCAAGAAGTTGAGGCATGTGGTATCCTAAACATGAAAGGAAGGTGTGATAATGCAAAGTTAAATTAGTTAAATAATGTGGTCTTGAATAAAACTATATTCCCAGTTGTGAATTGAATTAAGCCGGTAGATTTTAATATCATAATATCAAAAGTTTTCCATGCAAATGATGCTAATGATTAAAAAATGTTACCAAGTTGCTAAATGGTTCTATATCTCCATTAATACATTGGATTCTTCACAGACTAAAATGTATCAAGCTCATAAAAAGTGCATTTTCATATTCTTAGCTGCAGTTTCCTTTATCATAAACATTCAGACTATCAAACAGTAGAAACAAAATTGTTCTGCATAAGAGGTTTAATGATCAAAATACTAAATCTCTCTTTTTTTCTTTTAATCCGTAAATGTATAAATCTCATTATAGTAAAACCGTACTTTGTATTATATAGTTATAATTTAATTAGTTTTATACAAAAATGTTATCAGCAGGTAAGAATGCTGCCGATACCCATGGTACAATAAAAACAACCGCTACTGTTAATTCATCTGTTTGCTTATATCGAACATTCGTCAACGCTTTAAGTGAATTATTTTTTACTGGACGCGCCTCGACAGTTTCTGTGTAGAAATTCTTTTCAAACATTCTGTATAGAATTTTTTTTTAACATAATAGTTTAGGTGCCACGAACTATTTCAAACACAAATATTTCTTTACCGTGAATTTTTACGTTATGAAAACCTGTTTTAAAAAAACTTGTATAATATTTCCTCAGCTGGACCGGAAATACCATTAGGCGAACCTAGGCGACTACCTAGTGCCGCCGATTAAAGGGGCCGCCAATCAAATAATCTTCAATAAAAATCGAATTGCATTTTTTTTTTCAATTTTTCCAGTTTTAGACTTGGGCCGTAATAACTGATTCTTGAAAAAACCTCTTTAACGATCTCGAAATAATTGGCATCCGTCACATTTTTTCTACCCAGGTTTTCTTTTGTCGGTGCATCTCCTATACACAGAACACATATACAGTACACACCAGTATATCGTCGTTGTCAGACAAATATCTACACGCTTAAACCAAACGAGCGAAATTCGATCTGTCGGAGCGATTTTCGGCCCAGTTTTCAAAAGTGCGCTACTCCTTTATATATATATATATATATATATATGCCCATATCACATCTTCTCCTACGTTCAATCTTCAATTCAATGAAGTTGTTGTTGTTGTCGTGTCCATGATAGACGACGCTATCCATGGAAAGAGGGGTGCCAGTGCCCCCGAGGTGGTTGGACTTCTATTTGTTGGTCCCTAATTTTGAACCGATTCCAGATGAGGGACCAACCACCACCTGAAATCGGCACCCCCAGAGGTATCGTTTAACAACTTGAAAGATATTGGAGCCACGACGGATTTTACGTGCACCAGCTCCCATTAGCGTACACGGTTCCACAGCGGACGAGTAGAGAGGGAGATGACCCTCCCAAGCACTGGCCAAGCCGGATGCTGCTTCACTTGCCGTGTTCTTATGGGAACGGAGTTTAGTGCCCAGACCAATTCGGCACAATTCAATCAAGTATTTCGTTCAACTTGTTCGACTATTTCACTCAACTGGTTTGACTAGAAAAGGGAATGAGCGAATCTGTGATGTCACTGCAGCCTCTCCATTAGCTTGTCTGTGATTGGTCTATCGGGGAAGTTGAACAAGTTAAATGAAATACTCAATTTTTCCCGGACCGGCTGGTAAAAGTTGCGGATGCTGAACATGCATATCGTACGCGGCTTTACACCAACCGTTGTGGAAAACAGTCGAAGGAAGTGTTGCTTGAATTGAAGATCGGGAAGGTGTGATATGGGCTTTAGGATCGTTTTTCGATCACAAGAGCGGAGCAAAATATAAGAATAAGCGAGATGGGGAATTCTCAGAAAAAAGACTACTTAAAGAGCACTTTTGCAGAAATACTGGTAGGTTTCCATGGAAACGGATCGCTACTCAATGTATCTTTTTTTTGGGGGGGGGTTTAAGCGTGTACTATGTGGAACACGTTTATTTATTAGTAGTAGTTATTATTTGACTATATTCTGGCTGATTCACATGCCATATTTTTCTTAGTCATCATATAATGCTTAGAGCCACGTAGCAGTCCATTTGATACGAAAATTTGATTAGTAAACTAGTCATAATAGTCAGAATGTCGAAATCTCTGAAAAGTGCACATAGCAGATATTCATTTGACAACGATGATATGTGTTTAAGATCAAGCAAGGTTAGTTGGACTGTCTTCATTATAGAATTCATATGCCGTCAAATGAAGAAAAAATGATATTGTGCTTTCACTCAATTACACTGATTTAATGGATGAAGTTACAAACAAAAGTGATATCCTTGCAATATATTAGCAAATCATCAAAAAATAAAAGGATATTTACGAAGAATTCAGTATAAGATATAGCATTAAACAATGTTCAAACGAAGATTTGATGCATTATTGTGTTTTTAATTCTTTAGTGGAGTTCAGGGAAGAGGCTGGTACCTGGATTAGAAAAAAAAAAAAAAAAAAACTGAATGATGAAGCTGTTATATGAAACTCCAGGTCTCAGGTTAAAAAGCCAGTAAAAGCCTATTTATAATGTGAACTTATTTGAGGATTTTAAATATACGTCCCCAACGAAAAAGATATAAAAGAGGGGACACAGACATTTAAACAAAATACTATGCTGGTATTTCACTCGTAAATTTAAGTTCCCTTTACCTATTTTGTTGAATTATTTCATTATTTCATTATTTATTTTTCCTTTTTTTTTTTGTAAGTCTTTTTATCAAGTTTCATTTTTTCCTATAAATTACTTGAATTTTAATTTGTAGCATTTGTAGCAATTTTGTAATGGATTTTTAAAAATATTTTTATACGCACTAAATTATAAATACCATAAGGGGACCTTTTAAGCCGGGAGCCCTGGGAAAGTCATGATTTAAGGCCCGATAAGATGCGATAATAAGGCCCTGGTTGGATGAGCTGTCAAATGAATGTGCTAACTCATCAAGTCTGTTATAGACTATTCGCAACGTCCCAGACAGCACAGCAAACTTGAATCAAACTTGCAGCAAGCTTGATTTATCAAGTCAATAAACTTGAATTAAGCTTAAAAATTTCAAGCGTGTAAGCTTAATGCAAGCTTGAATCAAGTGTTCTAGTTTACACTTGCCCAGCTTGCATTAAGCTTGACATAGCAAGCTTTAATCAAGCGTGACATAGCAAGCTTAATTTCAAGCTTAAAAAATTTTCCTTAAAAAATTCTAGATACACGAGGCGAACGCGCCCCACATACTTCATTTTGCCCTCTATGCTGAAATTTTAAGTTATTTTAATCTGTCTCCATCAAACGTCGGCGGCTGGGTTCGATCCCGGGAACTATGGGCTGGGAGGCCCGCGTGCTAACCGTTCAGCCAATTCGCCTCGGGCAGATAGGACTAAAGTGACTGTTGTCACGCCGTTTTCTGGCCAGATCGATAAGTATGGGCGATGCTGATAAGTTTCTTTTATTCTTCCATGGGATGAATTAAAATTTAAATAATGTTATGTGTGATTTATAGACTCTACTAATAGGGAAATAAGCATAATATAAACTTAAAAGCAGGACACGTTTTAAAACTTTCAATATCGCAATACTGCTGGCCAAAATCGAGACAAACGACTGATTTTGAAATCAATTTCGTAGTATAATTGTATTTTATTTTGAAGAATTTCGGGAATAATACCGTAAGCGGGTGTCGGTTGAGTTGGCGACTTTTTTTTTGTCGCCAACATCTAACCTTGGCGAATTTTTTTTCGCGCCAATTAAAACATAAACATACGTTGACACATAAGTAACAAAATGAACCCAAAACTACAATACACTTATCTAAACACATAAAAACATTTTTAGACATATTTCAAATGCAATTATGAACAAAATTCACATAAACAAAGCACTAGCTCTGGACTATAGGTACGTTAAAAAATAAATAAGCCGTAACCTTCAAATTATGCAAAATATGTTTCTGCACATAATTATACAACAAAATTTTCCTTAAAACGTTAAAATCGCAGTTTAAAATTAATAGACAAACACTCAAATAAACCGACTACTTCCCCCCCTCCCCCCCACACACAATCCCCCACAAACAACTAAAATATACTTATATATTGAAACATATTTAAATTGAATACTTCGTGTGATTTCAAGATAAATATACTGCAAATATTTTAACAAAATGCTAAAAACACTCTTTATAAAATAACAGAGAACCAATATAATAAACCGGCTACCTCCTTCCCCCCCCAGTGATTTTTGCAATTTAATACCTTCAAAACACACAAAATTTACACTATTAATCAGAATTGAATGGAAACTGATCACAAACAACTCAAAACCATTGCATATTAATTCAAATTAAACCTAAAAATTGTACAAGAATTCTGCAAATCAGGGGCAAAACCATATAACAATTAAAATTAACCATCCCTCTTAAAACCTTAAAAATTTTACTTTTTCATCCCAATTCACAAAAAATAACACAACATACTAAAAACCTTACATAAATATGAAACATAAGATCATAAATATACTCAACTGTACACATGTGTACCGTAAAACAAGGAATAAACATTTAAATAAATAAAAGAACCACATACCTCAAATTTTATTCATCAACAACGTAACATTATTCCAAAATGAATCCACCTCGAACATTCAAATATCAATGTTAACTGTAGATCAACACACGCTATATATATTCTTCACATCTCCCAACAAACATTTTGAAACTTTTTGTCGAATTTCACTTTACAAAGAATTAATAAACAACGCCCCGGAACAACTACACAAATACGACAGCAAAACTAATAAAAATGACGCAGTAAGTCAAAAATCGAAACTTCGGTTCCCGGTTAAAAGTTACATTCCTTAAATAAATCATTAGGAAACTCAGGATGTGTCCTACATCAATCTTACCAACCAAACACCAGTCCCCAAAGTAATTTCTGTTAATTGGATTTTTTTGATTGAGATTGAGAATGAGAAGAGAAAGATTGAGAAAGACGACTATCCATCCGCAGACGACCTTATCGTCCGCCGATGAAGATGAACAAGAAGAAACAGAAGCACAGCCACTCCTTTCTTTCAATATTGCATCGAAGAGCTTACAAATAGTAAAAGACTATTTTTTTTTCTCATAAAGACCAGGGAAAGACATGGGCGCCCATAAGGGGGGCCCAAGGTAGGGCAGTCCCCTCCCCCCTAGAGATTTAGTACATTGTGCAATCATGTAAACAGAAGTGCATCACAATGCAAAATCGGAACCAAATTATTGCAAGTGTGAAATTTGCCCCCCCTCTAGAAACAATTTTTGAAGTTTGCCACCCCCCCTAAAAAATTTCTGTGGGCGCCCATGGGGAAATAACTTGCAAGTATTTCAATTCTGGAAGATGCTGCATTCACTTTGAACTCAATGACTAAAAAGCAATCCACTATTACGGACTATTTTCAACCTAAACTCCAGGATTCGCAACTAAATGTGTTAAAATGATCTTAAAATGGAATGTATAATAATGTTCTTTTCGGAAAATATAGATTGCAGTACCTTTTGAAAGAGTCATCTTTACTACCTTTATTTATTTTATTTTTTTTTTTTCGATTTGATTTTTTGCTTTCTATATATTTCCGGTATTTTACGTTTTTTTTTTTTTTTTTTTTTTAACCAAGTCGGGCTTTCACTGTATATAGAAAAAAGTTTATTAAAAAAAGTCAAGAAAAATACAGGAAATTTTCCCAACTAAAATTAAATATTGTCCTTGCATTTTTAAATATCTTAATGATTGCAGTTCAAATTATTAGTAGGAGTATTTTCTTTAAGATGAAATTTGTTGAAAAATATTGAAAACTGTCGCTGTTATCCATTAGTGCACTATATTAATTTTGATGACGTGAAATTTTGTATTATATATTTATTTGTTTTTCAATATTAAATAACTGTGTTTCATGAATTTTTTATTTTTATTTTACAATACATTATTTTATGCAATCACCCTGTAAAAATCATTTTAATGTCTGTAATACATTTTTTTGTCAAAAATTTCTGAAGAAAGAGCACTTTTTTGGGATTTCATTCCTTTAAGGAGTGATCCTTTTAAGAGGCCCTATTCACGCTCAGTCTGATGAAACAGGCCACCAGATTTCAGACAGCTCACGACCGGGTATGTCGCCAACCTCTGTCCTGCGATCGAAAAAAGGTGGATTTCTTCATTCTTGTGGTTTATCATTTGGCTGCATGATTTTTGATTTGGTTATCCGTCTTAACGATAAAATACAAGGGGAGGAGCAATCGTCCCTTTTTTTAGCCGAAAATCAGTGATCGCTATCTCCATTCCCTGCCAGATAAAACGTATGCTTCTCCTAATAGCCTGAATTGTGAATGTGGGTCCGAACAGGCGAATAATCCCTCAGGGTTGGAGACACAGTCTTTGATCTGTCTAGCAAACGATCGTAATCGATCTCTAGTGTAAGATCGTAAAAAGCGGTATCTCCCTACTACTGGCTTTGAAAAATGATTTTATCTCATTAAGAAACAGTAAAACTGTTACAACCTCCTCCAGTCAGAGAAAATGCCTGGTTCTGGTCGAGTTTTCAGAAGTTCAGTGGGCAACTTTTATCATATATGTGTTGGAATCCAACTCCGACAATGTCCGAAAGAAATGCTCACAACGCGAATGGATCATTGACAAATGCGCAATGTCCGAAATTTTGCATTATTTCGGAGTTGGTGCACTTGAATTTGATGAATTCGCGATGCAAGAAGTCAAAAGTGATCCAAGTCTGATTTCACACTTGTAGGATGGGCGAAAGACCCCGACATTGATAGTTTTAGCGCACATATAATCAGATAAATATCAGAAAGCAATCATTTTTAATACTAATTAGTTGACTAAATAAAATGAATGAAATAAGTTAAAAATCATTTTAACGATATGTATTGAATTATTTAATTACCTTACAGTTTAAAAAGTGTGTTTATAGTGAAAAAAAACTGAAAACGTAGTAAAGTAAATGATAGGAAAATTTATGAAAAATGCAATTACTTTTTCTTGCCGGCAGAACTCTGATGGCAGTTTAAGTTACATTCGATGCCAGTATATAGGCACTTGCATTTTTTGCTATCACACTGCTTTGTACAGTTGCATGGACGAAACTCTGTGAGCTTCCGGATTCCAGGGTAACCGTAGTTCGAAGTGAGTGTACGAAGTTTGGAATGTCTTTTTCAGATATGAAGGTATCTTCAGTCTGTTGGACTTCATTTCTGGAATGTAACATCCAATATTCCGGATTGCGCACCGAATTTGTATAGGCCATCATCGTTCACTTCCACTCTCACAGCTATCACATGTTCTGCCGAATTCGGTCATGTTCTGACCGCATTCAAGAGGAGGAAATTTAGTGTTATCGCCCCTTATAGGGCTATCACACTGAGAAAAATCCGACCAACTTTCCTTGCAAATCAAGTTTCCGGTCGATTTTCTCCGCCATTCCAAACTCGTTACCTTGACGACCGCGAACTCTAACTTTTTCCTTTCCGAAGGAAAAAAATCCGAGTCGGGCGAAATTTCGGCCAATCAGAGTACTTCTTCCTGCTACGTCATAAGCAATTTCGAGCAATGATGACTATGTTCGAAGCTTGGCAGCTTGGCTCGTTGTCAGAATCACATGTAAATAAAATTATGGCCGCGTTTAAGCGGACTTTGAAATTAGAGATTGCTGCCCATCCGATGTAAATATACCAGCGCACGATAAGTAAAATAAGAACCAGCACGCCAAATCAGCGATGCGATGACTATTTGGCGCCGGAGAGAGTTTGTTTACTTTTGCAACCCTTAAAGATAACCACGCCTTCAAATCCGTCGGAAAAGTTGGTCCAGCGCGAAGTTGCTCGGATTTTCCCTTTAGTGTGATAAGGCCATTAGCGTTTCGGTCACTTCCTTTGGCACAATCAGCTCGTTTCTCTTCAATTAACTTCTTCCTTTTTCGTAAGATGGACATATCAGAGTTTTCAGAATCTAGTGAATCAATTTCATGGTGACTTTTTACATGGTTACTTCAGGAATGTTGGCCAAAACCTCTTAAAGTTATTCTTCATTCTCAAGGTCCGTTGATCAACACAATTCCTGGGGAAATCCGTTAGTAATGAAAACTCCAAACAGAGCTTCGTATGGGTTTCTCGTTTCTGGTGATTCCAAGATGGATGGCACGATTTTTTTTTTTTTTTTTTTTTTTTTTTCCATTTTAACGATTCGCTTCTACTCACTGACTTGTGCGATTGCTTGCCGTCCATGCCACCAACATGTCAGGAACTTATTGGTGGCATGTTAGTTCTTTCATGATTTTATTCGAAAACTCAAGTTCGTTATCGGACTACAAAATACAGGGAGCTCCTACGATACGAAAAATATCCATCAAATTATAAGAAATTTCTTCTGTTTTTGTTTTCAGCGGCTGTAAAAAAAAAATATCAAATTCTTTAAGATGATCTTGATAGTTCAAGATAGTTCGCGATCAGGCTCTGATTGCATGTCAAAGAGGTCAACCTGTTCTCGTTCTCAAATTGCGTTAGTAAATACAGTCGAATCCCATTTTACGAAATGTTCAAGGGACCGGAGAAATCTTTTCGCTTACAAAATTTCGTTATACAGATATTGTATCTCTAAATTGTAATTTGATTCGGGGTTAACCAAAAACTTCGCTATAGAAAGATTTTCACTATAACGAACTTCGCTAAAACGGATTTGACTGTATTGCTTTAACAACGACTCTCTTGTTTTTGCCGATTTTTCTCAAGTGGAACTGTCCACAGAAAAGAAAGTACAGTTTGCTAGCTTATTGAAGCACATTACAATATTTTTGTTGCACTTTCTTTTCCATACATCTTATTCTTTTGCGACCCAAATCCAAATGAGCTTCATGAATAGCTTTAAAAGTTTCGTCAGTATGATAAAAATATTTTATGGTTTGGTCATCACTTGTCATTTTTAACACGCTTTTATTAGCTTCACCTGTATGTATGTTTGTATGTTTGCATGCTTGTATGTTTGTAACCGACTCCTTTAGACTCGATTTTGACCCACTTTAAACGGACAGATTTAATTCAAACTTTGTACATTTATCAAGAACCGGTGACAATACAATAATCTTATAAGACTTTCCTGATCAGGATCGCCAGGATTAAATAATTTCCTCATTTCTTATCCCGATTGAAAGTAGAACACTTCCAAACATTACAATCTTAAGAAAACCCATTCTGTGGCCGTGATCGTATAGTGGTTAGTACATTGCGTCGTGGCCGCAATAACCCAGGTTCGAATCCTGGTCACAACAACATTTTTTTTTTTTTTTTACAAAATATCGTCATCCATAACATTATGGAAGAGTTGAGTACAAGAATATGTTAAGGCCATTCTTTTTAACACGCTTTTATTTATTGATTAGAGACCTATTTTTCCTTTTTAGTGAGGAAGGTAGCATTTAACTGCAGGTTGATTTTGGTGCACAGCGGGGCGTAGCCGGAGGGGGGGGCTCAGGGGGCTACTCCCCTCCCCGAAATGGGGCCCTTTACTTAGCTTACAATTGAACTTTAGCTTTAAATTTGATACCCAGCCCACCAATAAAATCCTGGCTACGCCACTGGAGCACAGTGAAAATAAATTATGTCTTTGTACTTTCCAACTTAGTGCTCCTTTGTGTCTGATGAGAGATACTATGGGTGTTATACTATACTATACACAATTTTCATATACATTTCACTTAGTTTGGTTGCTATGACGCTAACTAAATATTTACGTAAATTTTACTTGCCCTTTTGGATAGCGTGACGCAAAAGATAAATTAAATTATTGAAACAAATTCATTTGAATACATTATATAGACTCAGTGAAAGTGTGATATATTTGACAGTGTATTTCATAATTAAAAGCATTGCTTAAATGCGTAAATCTTCTTTAGAAAATAAAACGAAAGTAACTGTAATGGAATTTAAAAACAAATCTTTAAAAATCCCAGCAGGGCGTCACTCAAAATTTGATATCATTATTTTTTAGACCCATATTTAAAATTCATAGAGCTATAAAGTAAAATGCTGCGTCTCAAATTTTTAACCAGTTAAGGGTTTTTGCATGGGGATATCATAACTTTTTAGGGGTATGGTCAGAAGATAATAAATTAGTTTCACGGGCGAATTTCAGAAGTTTGCTTGACACTAAGTTATGTAAATAAATATACAAACCTGTTTTCATGCAGTATCAGATTATTTGATTAAAAAAGTCACAGCAAGTTCTTTTGTAACATGTAACAGAAAATTGACATGTTTTTGTTAAAATTTTATAATAAGAATCATAATACTGATTATAATCAATAATTGTTTGAGTAATTTTCTATTTATAATTTGGGTCGAGTACATATTAGTATCCCTGCCGCCATCTTTGATTTTATTTCATAAATTTGCATTCAGTTTAATGCTAAACGTAAGTTAACTTTTTACTATAATTATATAACTATTGGTCCCCATCAGTGGCCAAACACATAGCGCTCTGAACTGGGAGACGGAAGGTGCCTGGTTCGAAACCAGGTTGCGTCCGCCGACCTAATCGTTCGGAGTTTTCCGTGGTTTCCTCCAAAACTTAGCGTAATTACGGGTTAGGACCCCTTAGAAAGACCGCCACGGAGGGCACCCCACCTCTCGGCTTAGAGCCTACGTGTAGCTAATCGGCCGTAATTCTAGAACAACAACAGCAATATATAACTAATAGTTCTATTGTTTTAATGCATTGTGATTCATTATTTGCATTCAGTTTAACGATAACCGTAAGTTAAGTTTCGTTAAAATTATTAATTTAATAATCTCGTTCTTAATTAATGATAATCTAGTTACTCGTTCTATTATTTTAATGCAATGTAATCTATTAATGCAATGTTTGCTTTCAGTTTAAAGCTATCTCTAAGTTAAATTTTTAACTATATTATGATACACTATAAGTTTTTAACTAAGTTAATGACATATCTCAAAATTGTTGATTAAATTAATTAATGACTATAATCATTAATAAAATAGAAAATTACTCAAATAATTATTGTTTATAATTGGTTTTATGTCGCTTTTTAGAAAACTAACTTCATACTATATTTGTTTGTTCTTTTATCAGTTGATAATTTTATTTTTTTAGAGAACGTTTAGATGAACTACCAGTTTAAGAATTCCCGCAAAAAAATATTTTAAAATATGAATTAAAATAGAATTACTCTCGAACCCCCCTGAAAGAAAAAGAAGTTTAGAATAAAATTTCCTTAAGGCTGTCAGTCTAATAATCGAAACTTACTTCACATCTCTTGAGTAGAAACCAAAATAAACTAATTTAGTAAAGGTTCACCCCCACCCACCCTCGAAAAAAAAAAAAAAAAGACCAGTGTCAGAAGAAAGCAGTTGTAACTAAATACATATATGTTTTCTCCAGCTTCAGAAGAATTTCGTATGTCCGCGAGATCAGTAATAAGCATGCTGTGGAAAAGAGACTGGGCGTGCTGACATAACCCGGGCGTATAAAGCTCGTTTCCACTTGTGTCTTTGCTGTCCCTAATTCTTTATTGACTCAAATGCCATAACGCTAAAGCAGAATTCCGTTTCCACTAGCTTTGTTATCTCTTTCAGAATCGTACGCTTCCTCCAACGGCTATTAGTGATTTCGCGCATGCATGTTTAAACTTTTATCTGTTTCCCGTTTTTCTTTTAAATATATCCCCCTTTGTTATTTTTAAATACAGAAGAATTTCTTAAATTTGGACTGCTAATTTACGGAATTTGAATTATCAAGACGAAATTAGACCTTAAAATAACAATAAATCCGTATTCGAACGAAAATGTTTTAGATTTTATTAAAAATGTTTAAAAGAATAGCATCTTTCTAAAGAGCAATTTTTCCGATTATAACGATTTTTTTATAACCATTTATAACGATTATAACGATTTTTTTTTTAAAATATAATAGTACAGGATTTTTATGATCTGGAATTTTGTGTTATGCAAAATCGGTAAAGTCCCGCCGATTTTGAATTTGAAAAATTCTACTGTATTTATTTAAGGTACTATCTTAGTTAGCACATTTTATATTTATTTTAGGATGATTTAAAAAAGAAAAAACCTTGGTGTCAATGATTCCCATAAATTAGAGGCTTTAAAATACTAAGTTAATTGAGCTGTTTTGATAGATTTAAAAGGCAGCCACATTTTGGATAAATTTACGTACTGCATGTTGTCTTTCACCAAGTAAGTAATTAATAGAATATTGATATCTGCATTTTGTGTGTTTTATAAATTTAAGAAATACATTATGTTATTAATGTAATTTCAGTTTTTTCTAACATACACTAAAAGCATATAACTATTTCTGAAAATGTTGTATTGTATTGTGTTATGGTAAACCTACACGAGGAGTATATCGTATTGCTTATGTAAGGGGGGGGGGTCTTGCGCGGTTGACTTTCTTAGTGCTTCTGAAGCGTATTTACGTTACATCGTGAGAAAAACCGTTCAAAACTCCGAATTTTCAGATTATCAGCCATCCGGTAGACCAGAACCCTGGACCTTTATACTTCAGTTATCTACCATCTTCAGTATCTTATCAACTCGGCTCGGGTGGGCACAACATCTTGTTTTAGATGCCATCTCCGGCCTTTAAATGTCTAATACAAAATATAGTGCATGTATAAATTTAGATTAATTAATTAAATTTCTATCTGAAAAGTATTGAACAAAATTTTAAATCTGGTATTTAAAGGATTACAAAATAAAAGTGAGAAAACCTAAGATTTGGAAAAAATATTGGTCTTAAAATTATAATTCAATAATTTCAATAAATTTTATATATACATGAAGAGTGAAAGAATTATTATTAAATCTAGTTAGTATGTAAAACTACTATTTATTTTCCTTTGAATATTAAATAATAATTATTATTAATTAATTATGTGAGCTTTCTGAAGAAAAAAAATTCACTGAAATATTAATTACATATCAAATTTTCCAAATAGAGTTAATAATATTAGAAAAATAAATATTTAATTTAATTAGAAATAGCTATGAAAATACTAGAGAAACGAAATACTTAAAGAAAAAGTTAGGAAGGAGTTTTACTAAAAAAACTTAAATTAATTATTTTTTAATTCAAAGTCTTAACTATTTTTAATTATTAATTATAGCAAAATAAATTACAGAAAAAATAAGTAAAGTATATAACAATCTGTTATTATTTTTAAAAATGAAATAAAACAAAAACGACAGTAACACAAGCTCATCGCGCAAAAGTGCGACGTCGGGGACAGAACTCAAGTCAGATATCGGAAGCGAAACGTAGTAGCTGTCTAAGACCAAACTAGTTTACGATATAAGTTAACTTGTACAAATCTTGTCACGGATCTACTGACATATGGGATAGCTGAGAGCGAAAAGCAAAAGGAAACAGAAATATTATTAAAAGAGTGACTAATTTAAACCTTAAGGGATAACATATTCAAAAGGAAGAATGAATGGAATTATTATGTGTGTATGAAATCGTATGAAATCATGGATTGAGATTGAGCTCCGAGTCATTTCCCTTTAGATTTTTTAGGTCAATTCTTTGCATCAATTTTGTCCAGAGCATATTTATAACAATTTGGAATACTGTGATGAAAATTGATGATTAATTGAAACCCCCCCCCCAAAAAAAAAAAAATTAAGAGCCTACTTATCCTTAAAAAAAAAAATTTCTCGCGTCCGGCAACAGCACTGTATTCATACTCCCTGCCTTGTTTACCGCCTCTGAAACAAGATCATTTTCCGTATTTTCTTACGCGGGTTAAATAGTTCCCTCTTTGAACTGGATTAAATAAAAAAAAAACGAGTTTTCCTAGCTTAACCGGCGACGTCACTCATCGAACTTGGCATGCATTAAAATTATATATTAATTGTAAAAAAATCGTTAGAGCGGATTCCGAGATCCAGAAGAGAACTTTAAAAAATAGAAAAGTTAGCTGTATATATAAGTGCCGCGAAGTTTTACGGTTGATTGGTTGGGGCTGGCTGCGTCACTCGTAGAACTGTCGTTCTTTATGATATAAACTGCTTACATTAGGCAGTTTTGGTAATTATAGTACTGTCTATAAATCACTATTAGGTTCTTTAGTGATTTAAAAAAAATATGTTAGGGCAAGTTTTTGGAGATGCTTTCTGTCTTGTGTGAGACCTAGAAGGAGCTTTTATGATTTGTGAATAAATGAATATTTAAATTTTTCAGAATGTAATGTGCAATTTATTGTTAGATTTTTTGCATGTTTTTAATCGACAATATTTAAACTTAAAGGGTACTTTTCCGTTTTGGTGACGCCATGAAAAAATTATCAAAATGTGCTATAACGTTCCGGAGATATGCATACTGAGGTAATATGTGATATGCATAAAGGCTGCTATTGTTTGCAACTCTTAACGTCAAGAAAAAAAAAAATTGGCCTCCAAAATTTCTCGTGGCACACCTGAAACGGAAAAGTACATTTTAAAAATATTTACATCCATACCATAAATTTTTGTTTAATAATTGTCATTATTATTATTATTATTATTATTTTGTATTATTAATTTAAATATCATTTTACAAATGCATTCATTCTGGGATATTGGTCAGCAGAAATTAAGACGAATGTCCTTCCATAAAAGAATAGAAAACTCATAATGGTATATGTGTGTATTTTAGAGATGGGGAAAGAATGAACATCCTGTTCTTTTTTACCTATTCTCAAGAAAGAACGGGAACACCCTGTTCAGTGGTCACGGCAAAAACATGTTATCAATTCACAGGGCCGGCGGAAGCGGGCCTGCAAGGCCTTCTTTGCAGGCGGGCGCCAAACACAGAGGGGCGCCAAATTGTCCCGAGAGCAAAAATTTTCAAAAATTTTTAAAAAATGGACAGATTTTAGGAAGATATGTTTTATATTAATAAGGATTGCAGTGTATATATAATTTGTTTATTTGTCTGATAAAATGTGTTGCAGGGCCGTAGCCAAGGGGAGGGGGGGGGGAGTCAGGAACATATATTACCAGGGCCGTACCCAGAAAATAATTTTGGAGGGGATCCGACATTTTATAGGGGGAGTGGGGGGAGGTCTGTTTGATTGAATATCATCATTTTATATATAAATACTCTCTCTTCCACACACACACACATATAGGATATATATATAATGTGATAATTTCGGGGAGAGGCAGGGTCCGGATCCATAGGACCAATCCCCTGGGTATGGTTTTGTATATTACTATATGTAAAATGGAAGTAAAAACTTTTAGAAACATATATTACTATATGTAAAAGCAGGGGCGGCCATAGGGTACGTGCCCCCCCCCCCCGCTGCATTTAATAAAATGGAAAGATCTTGAGGAAAATTTGAAAAATAAAACAACAATTGATTCCGAAATACAAGACATCTATGAAAATGAAAAAAAGCATTGGTCAAATGTATTAGGAAAACTGATTGAGATCACAAAATTTCTTGGCAACCAGAATTTAGCCTTTCGAAGCTCATCTGATGGGCTGTACCAAAAAGACAACGGAAACTTCTTAAAATTATTGGAATTGCTTGCAAAGTTCGACCCAGTTAGGGAATTTCATGTAGAAAGAGCATTACGACCTAAAGGTAGCAACAGTAAAGTTCATTATCTAAGCAAAGATAGTCAAAATGAAATGTTGCCAATTATTGGCAGTAGTGTAAGAGAGAAAATCTTACTATCTCTTCGAAAAGCCAAGTACTATTCTATAATTTTGGACTATATACCTGATGTTAGCAAAAATGAACAGATGAGTGTCGTCATATGTTTTGTCGTCTGCAGTGATGGAGGGACTGAAATCAAGGAGCCTTTTTTAGGCTTTATTAAAGTTGATGATTCTGCAGGTAGCGAAATGTTGAAAATGTGAAACATTCCTCAAGATGATATGAGAGGCCAGGGATGTGATAACGGGGCAAAATATGAAAGGGAAGAAAAATGGTCTTCAAAATAATATTCTAAAAATAAATCCTCGTGCTTTTTATGTTTCCTGTGCCGCTCATAGCTTAAATTTAATGATTAACGATGCAGCAAAGATGAATGCAGATACTGTTAGTTTTTTTCTTCGACAATTCAAGAATTATAGAGGAGAGGAGGGTATTATGGAATAGTCAGGAAATATGGGGCTCTATTCTGCCACGTACGTTAAAGCGAACGTTCGGATTTGTGACGTCATCCAAAACTTATCCGTGCCGCATCCTAGTTAACGAACGTTCGAAAAATTGGTATTCTGGAAGCCCTCCAAACGAACGTTCGAAACAGACCACAGCGTGCGGAAGGCGGAGCAAATTCCAAACTGTTCGTCCCAAAACGTCGATGTCACACAAACAAGAGTGATGATTTTTACGTCACTTCCTATTGATTATAGCCAATGAAAATTCGGCAGACGATTTTCGGAAAGCAGCGAAAACTTGTAAACTGTCGAAGTGATAAGTTACAGCCGGGTTCTGCGTACTCCAAGCAAACTTATTTCCCTGTTGATTTCCCAAAAGGTTTTTTAATTGTTTGATAACTTTAATATTCGACAAAAATAAGGCATTTCACCTCATTTTCAACTACAGTGCAGTAAGTTTTAACTCTTGTATGAATTTAAAGTAAATTGAATGACTATAAATATAATTAATTCTTTGATAATAGTTGAAATTGTCTAAGCCTAACGATCTGAGAACGTAAATAAACATTATGTACCCGTAATGCAGGCATTTATTAGTCCTATACTAGTGTTGTATTATATTTTTGTGTTTTTTAACTTGATAATGAATATAGTTGAACACAAATAACAACAAAATGTTTATTACTTTTGTTTCATAAATTATTTATGAATTTATTGTGTATTCTGGAATGTTTTATATATCATTTTACATGATTACTTGTTATATAATGGATTAATCATGTTTTATAAATAGCGATCTGATCAGCGAAGACAATATTTATACATTGAAGCGATTTTTTTCAACAATAAAAACTTTATTTAATGTATTTTCTTTATAATTATGGTATTTAATTTTGTAATGGGTGCTAGATTATTTAAATGCATAGTTACTGTTAAACTCTGTCTCAAGGTGTTCTTTTTCATAGAATGGACCTCATTTGAGAATTCTAAATATGTAACTTGTATTGAATATAACTATAGATTGCTTATTATCATTGCAAGTTTGCCTGTAGTTTGATTATTTTTTGTGAACTTCAAAAGATTAAAATTGTTTATTCACCTTATGTTTTTTAAATATACAGTATATCACTCGTACGTACATATACATATCTATTTCTTAAAACTGCTCAAGTACCATGGTATGTATGTTTCTCATCTCTTCATTATTTGTAAGATAAGCTATATAGTAGAATTCTTAAATTTTATTTTCTAAACATATTTTTAAAGGACTAAAACATAAGTGTCATGTAGCATGTTGTGTTTCAGTATTATATAATGTGTGCTTAGTTAAGCTAGATAATCTTTTTTTATTAAAATTTTTTCATAGGTAGGAACATACGGTGTCAGAGACGAATTCATACATTTGCTGCTTGATCAAAAGGGCTACCTATAGGCAGAACGAAAGCATCGTCTACTTTATTGTCTTTGTAGGTTATAGCCTTGTTAGCCTACTTAGAAATTCGCAACTGCATGTGTATGGTGTAGTATTTACTAGCTGGATTCTGATCGTTGGAGCAGATATTAATTTAATTCTGCTTCATGTTTGGAATTCTGCTGGTGTGTGGCTACTTAGTTATATATATATATTATAGATTAAAGAACCTTGCAGTTAAAAGTAAACTCTAGGTAAGTGATTTCATTTCTGTCAATTAATAATTAAATTGATTAAAATGCAAAGAGAAAATAAGTCTCGTTTAAGGAAAAAATTCATCTCTTTCATTTATAAAAAGTTACACTTTTGTAAATACCAACTTATGTCATATTTCCCCCCCCAAGGCAAATCAATATATTTTTAATTTAAGGATAAAAGTTTAGTTTAATAGTTAATTGTGAAATTCGTCTGTCATTTTATGAAAGATATTTTCTGACAGCTCAAAATCTTTTGTACTTTTAATTTTCTCTTTATTTTTTTATATTATTTTATTTGTAAATATAGATCATTAGCATTCTTCTTGAGTGAAAATGTATTTGGATAACACTGAAGTTCGAACTTTAGTTACCTGCTTTGAAAACTGTTAAAACTTCCTTTAGAAACGAATTTTCAGTTTGCGAAGTTTGATGAATGTGAGATTAACAACAAGAACAAAATAAAAAAAAATAAAAAAACATCTATAAACGGTTTATTTATGTTATAAATATAGAACATTTTTGAAGGTGATAATAACGTTTTGTTAAACTGCATGATACAAATAAGTAATTTTAAATAACATAAAATACACCTATTGTACAGCTCAGCTCCGGAAAAAAAGACACTTGCATTTTCGAAGAGGAAAGTTATATATACCAATCGTTTACGAATGACAGGCCCGCAGCCAGGCGATTCGACTAGATGGAGGCAGTATCCCAGGATGGCTATGTATTTTCAATTGTTTTTTTCTCCTCCCTTCCCGCCTCGGAGATCCTTAAAGTATTACGAAAGCACATCTCTGGCTATTTCATTATTGTTTTTACTAATTTAATTGCGTATATTAATAAAATTACAATGCAGGCAAAAAGTCCTGAACACGCGCAAGTTTTTGTGGTTGACTTAATTTTCATTATAAAATTTCCGTAATATCTTAACTATTGTTAGTGATTCTAATATGTTTTAATGCTTTCCAACAAAACTGAAAAGTGATTATAATTTCAGTTCTGTCAATCTGTTCTATCCGCCTGTCCGTGTGCTAACAGCCGTAAATATTCACCGACCACTACGAAGTTCTATATGTTATCCCTATGCACTGCGCCATGTACGGTATTGAAACTCTTGTATGTAGAATTCATAGAGCTTTTACAGGAGCACTCAAAATAAATGAATACATTTTGCTCTATGGGCAGTCATTCTTTAAAGCTTATTTTAGGGACATTCGGCTATTTCAAACAAAAGAAAATCCGACTATGGCCGAATGGATAAGACACTAAACATAGTAGATGACTGAAGTGTATAAGTCCATGGTTCTGACCTACCGCGTGACTGTCGAACAACTGTCTTGAGTCTTGGGCGGTTTCTCCAGATGTAACGTGAATACGCATTTGAACCTCCTAAAAAGCTTTTCACCCAAGACAAACCAACCCCCCTTTACAGATAGCTCTAGTGTAGCTTTGACTTAATTGCAAAACCGATCAATCAAATGGTCAAATGGAACAAAATTGTTATATTTTATTAAGAATTACAAAGCAGAGCTCTTCATAGCGCCTCTATTATTTGTAGTTCCTTTACAGGAGCGCCCAAATGTACTATGATTCTAGAAAATTGTGAAAGTGAAATAAAAAGCAATGGAATTTTTTATAAATGCCCATCTATCATGGAATCACGATGTAGATTTATGGTCAAGAAAAAGGGCTATCGGATTGAACATTTAAAAGATAGTCATATTTTAAGCATATAAACTATATCCGGCCTCAAAACGCTCTAAAAAAGTGTAAACAGCCTCTGTATTTACATCAGTTAGAACACTGACGGACAGACAGACAAACCAAAATAATAAACACTCTTCAGCAAATTTTATATTTCACATGACAAAATGTATTAACCACTCAATATTTAATTTGTAGTATTTTTTAACACTAGAAATAATACAAATATGATGTACTGTAAAAGCAATCTAGAAGATTGGTATGTTGGCAAACCGGTCACCAAAATCAGCGGCGCATATAGGTTTATACTTCGGGAGAGGGGGGGAGGGATTTTAATTTTTTTTAGAATAGTTAATATAAATGTTTTAAAATAGCTGATTTTTATAATTATTTTACATTTTCTGAGGGTGACCAGGGCCCCTCGCCCCCCCCCCTCGAATACGGCACTGAGAAAAATCCTCTGGGCTTTCAAACGGGCGGCTTGAGTTTTAAAAGTATGCTGAGGATTCTTTTCTGGGAGGGAACTGCCCGTAATTTTATCCCTCGCTGGCTACTGGCCTGACGTACACTTTAATTTAAAGTATGCGTAAGGAGCCATCATATTTAAAGACGCACCTACTTAATTTTTACAATAGCAGCAGCTATATTTCACTTCGTATTTATAAAAATTTAGCTCATTTTAACACCGAATAGCAATTTTCAATACCTTTGAAGTAAAAATTAATGAGTTGTTATCTTGTAAAATTTCCCTCTTCCTATGTTAAAATATTTTTTCATCCTATTAATATAATTTCCTATCCCTTCATGCCTCTTCGCGCTCTTCTATCACGCTGATAAAATAACATCTGCAAAGCAGCTGCCGCCCTTTTGATTTCAAGCATTTTCAGCGTACGGATTCTCTAACGCCACGATTTTCTTGGCGGGTTGAAACGTATGCTAGAATGTAAACATACGGAAGTTAGAATCCGCACCTAAAGCTCTAGCGTACCTTGCAGAATACCAACATACGGTAGATGGTTACGAATGACGTCAATATGATGTCACACATCCGAACGTTCGCTTAAACGTACGTGGCAGAATAGAGCCCATGGAATACAGAGTTCTTGGCTCTGTTAGTTGCTGTTGCCACAAGGGAATACCATGAACAATTCAAGAAAGATTCCCGTCTTACAATGCAGTAAGAATTGACCGCTCTCTGTTGCCGTACCACTCCCTACAGAACAAAGTATGTTTTGTGATTTTCAAGAGTTTTTGTAGATAAGTTTTCAAACATTTTAACTTACTAGTAAACACGTGACATAAACAGTGATGTTACGCATAATGTACACTAAGAGAATGGTAGTTTGTTGTACTGTGGTTATTTTTTAGATGACAGTGTTTTGCCAATTAGTTTTAAAGGTTCGTTTTCCGAGATGGCGTGTCGGGTATAATGGAATACTGGGTAATTGTAATGGATTTCATGTCATCCACTAAAGAACCGGAAAACAAAGACGCTGAATGCATCTTTTGTCACGAAAAATTCTCTAAAGATCAACGACGATAAGTTTGGATTCAAAGATCCAGCTGTTCTCTGTGGGCTCACCACGACTGTACCGGAGCAAAGAAAGAAGATTACATTTACAACTTTTCTAAATCGACTCGAAGCAGAAATGACTCCCATATAATGATTTTAACTACAAAACATAAAAATTTAGTTTTATAGTAACAAATAACTATGTATGAAGCAATATGAATTGCTTTTCATCGGTTTAAACCGTCTGTTATTGTTTGTATTACCTTATTCAAATTTGTATCTTGTCGCCAATCCGCTTCTGGCAACCCTATCGATGGGTTCTGGGTGGTAGCTGTGATTTTCGCCAGTCACAAGTAGTCGTCTCGTTTTGTAAGCCGTAAGCACGGCATCGTTGTACCCTCTTGACTCATTTAATTTTAAATAGTCACAGAATAAAGAAATTAATTGTTGATCATTCGCCTTACAGTCCACTTTTTTCGTATCGCAATATTTCTGGTCCTTAATCATCGCCGGAGGACCTATGGATAAACAAACTCTCGTAACGTTGAACAGGCAATTAGGCAGCCTGAAAACAAAGGTAACGAACCTTACCAAATATTTAGATGATTTTGTTCCGTCATCGGATAAAGCCATTGAACTCGACTTGAAATTGAACTCTTTAAGAAAAACACAAACCGATCAGTGCCGGATTAACAATATAGCAGATGTAGCAAATGCTACGGGCCCCGCGCTTTTGGGGGCCCCGCGCCTTTACCTTGAAAGTTTTCGTCTTTCCCAAGATCTAGCTTTTTTGACACTTTCCAACAAGGTAGAAAAGTATTTAAGATTTCGGTTTGTCTGTCTGTCCGTCCTTCATATAACTTGCGTCAATAGGCATCGATTTCTACGAAATTTATATATGTTATTCTTATCTGCAGTACCATGTACCCTATTGAAAAGGGTCTATGTAGCATTTATAGTTTTTCTACAGGAGCACTCAAAATATTCCCAATACATTGCCCTCTATGGGAAGTTATTCTTTAAAGCGTATCATCCTACTATACAGTTACGCTGAACCCTGACTTCAAGATAAAACTTTTATCCGCCATGACTGCAAAAAGATTACAAAGTCAAGGACAAAAAGCTTAACAACTTCTACATCGTTTGTACGATCCGCTTGAAATTTTTCACAACTATGTAAAAAAATATAGAAAACAATCTGTCAGTTTTAAAAATCTGAAAATCCACCCGTTCCCTCATTTTGAAGCGATTTTTCGCTATTTTCAGCTCCATTTCGTTTCTGAGAGTCAAGAAAAGTGAATCATTTGCGTGACAAAATGACCTATTTCAAGTGAAAATTATGTCATTCAATTGGGGGATTCCAATACGTTTAAAAGGATTTCTCCCGATTACACAGTTTATTATTATTTTTTCCCCCACAAATAAATCGTCTGCTGGATATTCGAATGTTTATGTATACAAAACGAAAGCTTTCGACTGCGAAAAGATTCCGCGCGTTTCCAGATGAACATGAAATTCGATTTGGGTCTGTAATAAAAATTGAATATGAACTTATTTATTTTAGGTGGATGAAAATTAAATATATTGAATGAAAGACAAATTTCCTTAAAATGTTTTTCTCGCGCCCATTGTAATTGCCTCCACAAAAGGCTTTGACTTCTAGTTTTAGAGATATTCTGCTCTTTGAAATGAAACAAAATTGGATGTTATTAAGGATTACAAAATGTAGATTTCCATCGAAAATAGTGTCTGTATAGTTAAAAGTTTTTCTATACGGGAGCACTCAAAATAATTTCAATACAATACGGTCAATGGCAGTTTAGAGACAGGCATCCATTTTAAGCATATAATACTATCCTACAATATGATTAGCGACTAAATAATGCGACGAAGATCGTGTGCCTCCCTCAAAATTTGCGCCAAAAGTCGGAAATGTTGGCGACAAATTGCCAAATAGGGTGCGAAAAAAATGCTTTGAAAAATGAACCGAACCCGGTCATTAACACCAAACTATTTTTTCCTCAAATTTGCTGGCGAATTGTTGGCAATCGTATTCCGAACCATCAATAATTTCATGTGTCCGGCATTTATCTTGGCGAAAAAGTTTCTCGTCTTGGCAGATCACCGGGATAATATGTAAGTACCTCGAAAAATGTCTAATGTGATTATATTAAGCTATGACGATTTCTTTGGGAATTTTGAAAATTCTTTACTCGCACTGTAATTAACCGATTTATTGTTAAGGTGTTTTGTTAAGGACTATATGCCTAGGAGTAGGAGGGGGTCTCCGACAGACGAAAATCTGTTAATGCATTAGAATCCAAAACGGGTTATCGGATTTACACGGTACAAAATTGTAAACTTTGATTCTTTAGCGCGTGGAAAATTAATTTGAGACTGTCAACCCTTAAAAGAGTAAATTTCTCGCGCTCTGTGTTCGTCCGATACCATTATGTTGTATAAAAGGATTATTTATACATTTTTAACCTACCAGCAAGTTTAAGAGGTCCTTATAATTTCGGTTATTTGTCTGTTGGGATGTCCACCCATACAGTGTTTTAACTGCTGTGGATATACATCGATTTGTGCGAAATTTATGTTTTTCTATGTACAGTACCATGTACCATATTGAAAATGGAGTATGTAGCATTTACAGTTCTTTCACAGGAGAAAAAAATCCAATGTATAGCACAGTCTAAAAAACAGAACTAAAAAATTAGGAGGAGGGGTTCAGAGGGGTCTCCCCCTGTATCTGTTGAT
>JAWZYV010012339.1:0-194619 GCA_038373885.1 Cheiracanthium punctorium | reverse complement strand
TGAGATGGAAAACAAACCAACAAACTTGTGTGCATTTTAACCAGTGCTATGTGTTCCTGGTGACACAAGACAAAAGTGACCACAATTTTTTACAGCTCTAGCGTCTTTCATAAAAAACCTATGGCACGAGGAGAATCCCGTCCCCTTTGTAGCCACTGACTTTTTGAACCATGATGGATGGTCATTATTATTGTTGTTGGTTTACAGAAAGCCAGTGTTTTCCCAAAAAGCGTATTTAAAAAAGGAAATTACGAAGGCGATTGTCAGCAATCGGGCAACCTTGCTTACGCAGAAAGTGGATCTTTTCGGGGTTTCCTTCAAATTCCCGAGAAATATACTCCGACGCAGTAATCAAATTCAGTATATGAATATCGAAAAAAACCAACAGAATGAAATGGAAGTGAACGAAACCTCTCGGTCGGGGAAATCGTAAAGTAAACTTTTTGAAGGAATTTTTTTATCTGGTTGCAAAATTTCCTTCGTTTTTCAAAACCCAACAAATTTCAAAAAAAAATCCCCGATAAAACCCCCCCGACGGGGGGCCCAGAACCCCCGACGGGGGGTGCATGGCCCCCTCGCCCCCCCTCGGGCGGACCCCTGGTCAGAACCCCCCCCCTAAAATTTAGCAGAGTTCTATTTTTGACAGAAGAATGCGTCCATAAGTAGATTTCCGTTACATCAGTGCCTAACCCCCCCCCCCCCCCAAAAATTTTTTTCGGGCTACGCTACTGATGCTTTGGGTATGCTTGGACTTTATAAAACAGTACATTTCCAGAAATTCCAAAAGATAAATTAATCTTTGGAATGAAATTAATTCAAACTAATGTCAAAAAAGTTCACTGCTTTCAAAAAAGCCCCCGTTTTTATAAGCAAATAACAGTGAAATTTTTTTTGTAATAATTTACAAAAAAAAAAAAAACTTTTTTAAAAACAGATGTTTTAATATTTTTATCTCGGAAAATCAGCAACCTTTTAAATACACCCCCCAGCCCTTAAAAAAAGTTAAAATGTGTGCTAGAAAGCGTAATGTAAAGATGTTGGGTTAGTGAATGGTTTTATTTTTTTTTTTTAGGAGGGAACCCAAATTTTATTGCACCCGGGCCTCTCAAGAGGTAAATCCGCCCCCTGTTTCATCGCCTCTTCTACCTCACAGGACAAAATTTGAGGGACCCAAAAACCTGAGGTACCGTAGCGTAGCCCGGGGTTTTATTTCGGGGGAGGGGGCTGGGTATCAAATTGTAAGCTAAAGTTCAATGGACTTTTGCATGCTTCGAGTTTTGAGGCTAAAAAATTTGTCTGCTGGCGGTATTTTTCATCCGCCAGCTCCTATTGAAATGCATTCAGTATCCATTTTATAATTCTGTTTTCATTATTAGAGCCGCTCGGAATGAGTTACTGTCTTTTTAATACTTAAATGGATGGTTTAGATGACGATGATATCGCCATTTCGCTTCCAAAACTGTTGTTATAAAAAGAATATTAGTGTTCTAAAAATTATTACGTTATTGAAACAGTATAAATAAATACATCTTTGATTTGATTTGAGTTTTCGATTTAAAAAATATTTCAAATTTTTCATTAAAAGCCCCCCATATTTTTTAAAAGTACGATCTTTTAAAATTATTTTTAGTATTTAATTATTATTAACATTTTAAATAAAATCTCACAATAGATAAAATTCATTTTAAAAAGCTATTATTGTTAAGATTTAATATTCTAGCTTTTTTTGTACAGCTATTTTTTACTAAAAGTGTAAAATAATCCTTGGGTCAAACGAGCTGAAACCGAAATAATCATTACCATAAGATCGTGCACGTGGAGTACAAATACCCCCGAGTGACGTCAGGCAAAATGCCCATTGTAAGCAAAATATCAAATTGAAAAGCTAAGTAAAGTGCCCCTTTTCGGTGTGGGGGGCGCAGCCCCCTTGCTACGCCTCTGTGAGGTCCTCAAAAATTAAACCCGCGACAAAAATTTGGGGGTAGGAAAAAGATGAACCTTCTCAAAATGAACCGCCCAAAATTTTGAGATGTCTCAAAATTTTTGAACCACTTAAAAATCAAAAAAAGAGGCATCAATCTTTTTTGCCCTTTGAAAGGACATTTGAACCGCCTCTGTTTGAGAGTAGTAGAAAAATGACGGTTCCACTATTTTATGATTCGAATCTCAACTCCTCTCACTACTTCGATGATTCGAATCAGTGATTCGAAAACTTGAATCAATAAACAACAATAAAGAGATATTTTCCCCTCTCTCTGCGCGAAAAGGCCGTACTATTTAACACCCTTCACCCATTCATATCCGGGTTTCTTCTCCGTTGAAGTTCTCGGGCAACTAGCATCTCTCTCTCCTTGCTCGGTCGAATTCAACACTGTCACACCACAGTTTGAGCAAATGAGCCAGTTCGTTCTCTAGTTTCTTAACTTCTCTAGCTCGCGCACTGTGTATAAGCAAGTAGAAATTTGTCGGCGGAAGGGGGGGGGGGTTGGGGAAGAAAAAATACGAAACAAAATACATTTCAAAAAAATCACTTGTTAAAATAAGATCTACTGTCTTTTTTGAAATAATGATAATAAAAGTTTTATACATTTTTTATTTGAATATAAAAAACTTTAAACTGGGAAATTTCTATAATAAGGAAACTTTCGTGCATTTTAATCAGTTAGTTGTAACACCTTGGTTAAAACCTAACATAAATTTTGCCACGTAATTTACACGAAGAAATTTTTTTCTAAAAATTTTCCCAAATAATTTATTTTTTTTTAAAAAGGTATAACAAAAGTTTTTAAAACAAAAACTTTTGGATTTTTTTTTCTTAATTACAATTATTAAAAATTATTTCGAAAGAGTTTTTTATAGTATGTTAAATAGTGTGATAGAAAATTCTTAATAAAGTTCTGTTACATTTTGCTGGAATATATAGAATAAAGAAAAGTTTGGGGGGGGGGGGAAAAGGCCCCCCATATGTTGCATTAAGGATTGGGGGGAAAGTCGCCCATAAAAAAGTAGTGAAAGGATGTTTTCCCGTCAGGACATTTGTAAAGAGCTCCCAAAATTATCCTTAAAATAAAGTTACAAATTTACACATTATTTTTTTAAATTTTAAAATACAAAAATACGGAATATGTTTTTGAAAAGCACAGAAGAATTTTAAGGAAAAAAAATTAAGTAATATAATTAAATATTATTATCCCGTATAATATTATCAAAAATTATTCTATTTTATTTTCCCATCTTGATTAAATTTTTTTTATGCTCTTATAACTAAACCTCTGTGAGTGTGAATGAAAGTTGTTCCAGGATATAATTTTCTTTATAGGGGCCCTTACTGAAACTTTTGCCCCTTTGGGGCCCCATTTTTGTAAATCGGCCCCCGGCTAAAAATAAAAAGCATTTTATAAAAAAAAGATCTTTTTTCCGTGGTGTGGGGTTTTTTCATTTTTTGACCCATGTTTTAAACCCACTCGCTCTCATCAAGAAAAGACCCCCGGAAGAAGCTCACCTTTACTAGTATTTTAGTATGTTGTAAAAATATTCATCATTTGACAGCTGAAAGTAGGGCCCCCCAGTGCCGGTTTTAGCTATTTTTTTAAAAGTGCAAAATACAAAAAGCGCCCCCCCCCTTCACACACACAGCAGCAAAAAGTTTTTAAAGGGGTTAAAAAAAAATTTTAACAAAATATGGGCACCAATTTTCTTTTAATATGATAAAGAAGGGATTTTGGCCTCCCCGATAAGTGGAGAGGATGGCGCCCGGTGCGGTCGCCCTTCGCTCCCCCTAGGACCGGTTCGGGGCCCCTTCCCCTCTTTGGGCCCCCTATGGGATGCTCTGCATATAAATCCCCCCAACTAACGGTTACATCACATGGGGGAAAAACTTAATTTTAATCTCCCCTACCCCAAAAAATGCAAGAAGTTTTTGGGGAACACTTAGACACAAAACCGGGAGAAAAAAAAAAATATTCATTTTGTCCAATTTTTATTTTTATAAAAATCGTCCTTCCCCTTTCCCTTTGGGAAATGATTTTTACGCTCTCTCAGTGCGGGCCTTGGGGCCGGGGCCCCGTTTCCCTTTTTTAGTTGCAGCGATGACCATGACCCTTTCACACATTCTTTTAAAAAAAACCGTCTTGTCTAGTTAACAAATTTTTTATTTTAGTGTAATTTAAACAAAAGATTTATATACTCAATGTGTTCTAATTTTTCGGTGAAATAAGAGCAAGTGTAAAAAAATAAATGGAATAAAAATATTTCAACTAAAGGGAAACAATAAAGTAACGAACACGAAGCTTACTTTATTTTGTTTTTTTCAATTTTAAGAAAACACCAGCCCGGTTACTCGTGCATCGAAAAAAAAAAAAAAAAAAAACCTTGATACAAAGATAGCAAAAAACCAAAAGTAGTAGTGCGAGACCAAAGCAAACAGTAAATTTCCCCCAAACCCCCGACCGGAGTTTTTCCCTGATTTCCCCGAAACTTGCGTAAATAGGGGTTTGGACCCCTTGAAAGACCCCCCCCGGAGGGCACCCCACCTTTTGCAGTTAATTGGCCTAATAACACAAAAACATCCCCCATGCCAAAAAAATACCAAAATTGTAACCGTTTGGAAACCCTCCTTAAAATTTCTGCCGCAAAGCAACCCTCTTCCCCCCCCTCTCCTCCCACCCTAGTACAACATTTTTCTTAAAAATGGTGTCTGGAATTGGTTTACAAACTTTTGATAGAATTACCATTTACTTTATGCTAATACTTTCAAAAAAAAAAAAAAAAAAAAAGTTGGAGGGAAATAAGGACTATAAAGGCAAAGATAACAAATAAATTCTTTAGACCCGGGCGTAGCAGGGCAGGGGGGTTGAGCGGTGCCCCGCCTTTCCCGGGAAGCTAAAAACAAATGTGAGGGGGGCAGCGAAAAACCCTGTCTAAAAATCTTAGAAAGATGGGCTGCAATTTGGGGGTCCCCCCGGGAGTCAAAACAGCGGCGTAGCCAGACGGGAGTGAGGGGGTATGCCCCCCCGATGGAACCCCTTTTTTATTTTTAGTGAGGAAGGTAGCATTTAAAGCAGGTTATTAATATTTGGGCACAGCAGGGATGTACCAGAGGGGGGGGGAGGGGCTGTCCCCCCGAAGGGACCCTTTATTACTTACAAAATTTATTTTTTTAATTTTTATATCAGCCCCCCCGAAAAAAATTGGCCCACGCCACTGGTCAATAACACTAACTACGCTACGTTTAGATACTTTTATTTTTTCTGAATTACGAAAAAAAAAATAAAATCTTCCCTTAAACGATAAACAAGGTAAAAAAATATTTAAAAGAAATCTGCGCAATAAAAATTTAAAACAAATTTGCTTACTGCAAAGTCCCTTTTGTGGGACGGGCCGTAGCTAACCCTTTTTAGGAGGGGTCAAAATTTTTGAGGGGGGCTGTCAAATTTACGCACAAGCAACACACTTGTGGGTGGTGGGTGTGATGCATGTTTAAAAAAATAAATGTTTTTTTTTTTTATTATAAAGGATTATTTTTTTTTTAAAATCAGCATTTTATATTAGCACTCAAGGGGGTTTAAAACGGGGTGGGGGGGCAACCGTCCCCACCGGAAAAAGAAATTAATGTAAAGGTCATATTTTACTTCCATAAAATGGATGTATACGTCAATCTTCTAACTAACCGCCCCCACCGACAAACTAACCACCCCAAACAAACTTGCATTAATCCGTCACTGCTAGCACTAAAAGATTGCCCGTTGTGGAAGCAATTACTACAGGGGCTAGAAAAAGCATTTCAGAAAAACATGTCTACACATAATATATTTAATCTGCGTCCACTTAAAATAAATATCCTCATATTCAATTTTTGTTAGATATCGAATTTCACATTCTTTTGGAAGCTTGCGGAAAATTTTTGCATTCGAACGATTTTTTTTCGCTGGGAATATCCCCTCTTATATCAATACCTCATGCAGAGTAAATCTTTTTATTTGTGAAAAAATAAATAAATAAACTTATAAATCTGGAAAAACTAGTTTAAACGCGAATTGGATTCACAATTTTCCCTTCAAAGCCTGATAACTTTGACTTCAATATGACATAATTGTCACTTGCGACAGCTCATTTTGTCACGATAATGATTCACTTATTTTACTCTCGGAAATAAGATGGAGCTGAAAATAGCAAAAAATCGCTTAAAATGAGGGAACTGGTGAATTTTCAGTGTTAAAGAAGCGCAGATCGTTTTATATATGTTTATACATAATTATGAAAATTTTCAAGCGGATCGTTTAAATGATGCTTTTTGTGCTCAGCTTTTTAACCTTTTTGGTGTTGTAATAGTAAAAGTTCTATCGTGGAGTGGTTACCTGGAATTGTCACAGAATCAGTGCGTCAGGGATCAGAATAACTATATAGTAGAATTTGGAATACAAGCGTTTAATAAGGGAATTTTGGTGTTATAAATTTTTTACAAAAACTTAAGATGATATAATTTCAATCAAGAATTTATATTCCAAAAAGTTTTGCTAACATTATATATGTGCGCACACACTTATATACAAGGTGTCCCAGCCAAGGCAGTGGACTCACTGGCGGTTTTACGGGGGGGTAATGGGGGTAATTACCCCTCTCAGGATTTTGAAAATGAAAGTGAAAAATAATTCTGCATGGGGAATTCACTGGGGTGAAATAAACGAATAACACTATCTACATGGCAAACATAGGAACTCTTCAAATATAACAATAATTTTGATCGATGGGTAGGGGGGGGGGGCAAAGATGCAAGGTTATTATTTTCGGTATTTACATACTTCATTAATTATGTGATTAATCAAACATTTATTTCACATTTGATAATTAATTAAACATTTTATCTTGATATATAAAGGAAGTTGTCCTGACTGACTGACTGACGATCATCGCCCAGCCAAATCTACTGGAGGTACAGACATGAAATTTTAGGAGCTTGTAGCTTTTGTGGCCGGCGTCATTTAAGAAGCGATTTTTAAAAATTCGAACCCAGACAGGGATGGCGGCCCAAACGTTCTTTTCACTTTTCCCTTCATAACTCAGTGTTAAAAAGAGATAGCCATACAATTCTTGCTTTAAAATGTAACAACACAAATAAATACTTAAAAGTTGTTTTCTGGGTTTTTAGAATTCGCACCCAAACGGGCGTAACGGTCGAAACGGTCCTTTAACATTCTTTTCACGTTTCTCTTCATATCTCAGAGGAAAAAAGAGACAACCGTAAAAATCTTGCTTTAAAACTAACACAGATACCTAAAAGTTGTTTTCAGGGTTTTTTAGAATTCTCACCCAAACGGGCGTAAGGGGCCGAAACGTTATTTTCACATTTCTCTTGACATATGAGAGGAAAAGTAGAGATGGCTTTAAAATTCTTGCTTAAAGGTATAGGGAATACAAATGCTTAAAACTCGTTTTCTGGGTTCTTTAGGATGCGCATGTGAAGGAGGATAAGGGGACAAAACGTTATATCGAATTTGCCATCCTATCTCAAAGGGAAATATAGTCATAAAATTCTTCCTTTAGAATGAGCGAACAAGGGTGCCTAAAAATCGGTTTCAGGGTGTTTTAGAATTCGCACCCAAGTGGGTGTAAGGGGCCAAAATGTTCTTTGACGTTCTTTTCACATTTCCCTACATATGTCAGAGGAAGAAGAGATAGCCTAAAATTCTTGCTTAAAAATATAGTGAACACAAATGCCTTAAAATTATTTTCAGGTTTTTTTAGAATTCGCATCATAACGGGATAAGGGGGTTAAAATGTTGTTTACAAATTTTCCATCATATCTCGAAGGGAAAAAGAGATAGCCACAAAATTCTTGCTAAATATAGCTAACACGAATCCATAAAAATCATTTTCAGAGCCTTTTAGAGTTCAAACTGTTGTGAGGGCTAAAACGTTATTTTCATATTTGTCATCATATATCGAAGGAAAATGAAGATAGCCATAAAAATCTTGCATTAAAATGTAACGAACACAAATTCATAATAATCTTTTTCAAATGTTTTAAAAAAATCGACCATTATAAAGGGTAAGTTGACAAAAAAAGGCGTTTTTTAAGTAATATTTAGCTCTCGGGTGCTGTAAATTTCAGGACAAAGATTTTTGTCTACCTGGTGAAAGGGCGAATCAAGTTTCAAGGGTTGCCAGATTAAAACAAGAAAAATCCCCAAGGTTTGCCATTTTTGATAATGTATCACGAAAATTGGCATAAAAGAAATAAGTCCCCGAAGCGATATCTTCCATCTTTGTCGAGTGCCCCACCAGTGGCCAAACGCATAACGCGCTGCGCTGGGTGACGGAAGATGCCTGGTTCAAAACCAGGTCGCGTCCGCCGACTTCGTTCGGAATTTTCCGTGGTTTCCTCCGGAATTTAGCGTAAATACAGGTTAGGACCCCTTAGAAAGATCCCCCCACGAAGGGCACCGCGCCATTCGGCCTAGAGCTCACGTGTTGCCAATCGGCGGTAATCGCACAACGCAACAAAACACAACCATCTTTGTCGAGAAATTGCCTAACCCTATTATTTATTTAATGGGGATATTGGTGTCTACACACTTAAACCCAAAAAGCGAAAAAAAACGATACATTGCGGAGCGATCCGTTTCCATGGAAACCTACCGGTTTTTCTGCGACAGTGCTCTTTAAGTAGTCTTTTTACTGAGAAATCCTCTCCTCGCTTCCTCGTTTTTCCGAGAATTTCTCCCCTCGCCTATTGTTATATTCCGCTCCGTTCTTGTGATCGAAAAACGCTCCGAAAGGAGAAGACCACTTTTGAAAACTGGGCCAAAAATCGCTCCAACTGATCGAATTTCGCTCGTTGGGTTTAAGCGTGTATATTCGAGTAAATAAAGATAAAGTATAGTTAGAATATACGTGGCGGAGATTAGGAGATTTTAACATAGATTTGAATTTTGAAGAACAAGAGGACAAATACGCGGGGAATAGGATGCACATTCCAAACAGTATTAAAAAAAATCAATTGTAGTTAGACTATGCCTGAAGAATATTTTAAAGCTGTTTTTGCAGGCGATTAAATATATAACCAAAATTTGTTTGATATTTATTTACATTTGTTGTTGTTGTCGTGTCCATGAATAGACGACACTATTCATGGAAAGAGGGGTGTATTGCCCTCCGAGAGGGTTGGACTTCTACTTGTTGGTCCCTAATTTTGAACCGATTCCAGATGAAGGACCAGCTATCACCAGAAATCGGCACTCCCAGAGGTATCGTTTAACAACTTGGAGGACATTGGCGCCACGACGGATTTTACGTGCACCAGCTCCCATTAACGCACACGTTTCCACTCCGGACAAGCCGAGAGGGAGATGACCCTCCCAAGCACTGGCCAAACCGGATGCTGCTTTACTTGCCGTGTTCTTGTGTTCTTATGGGACCGGAATTTAGCGCCCAGACCACTGCGGGACTATTTTCATTTGTATTTGTTGGTTTTGACAATATCCATTCCGTGCGAAGAATGGCTGCTTCAGCTAGTTTACATATATGAAGTGTATTGTACAGTCAGAAGGGTCCCCTTTCCATTGTGCGCCTCCCAGTAGTCAATCTTTCTCTGAGACACCGAGTTTATTTAAAATTATAAAATATCATTACCCCTCCCAGACTGTAATTCTAGAACAGCCCTTGCGTAGACTAATACAGTTACGAAAGAGAACAATGGTTGTTGCACAAACACATAATACTTTTGCTATAATATAGTCCGTCATGAACTTTGTTTAAGCACATACCCGAGTCTTCATCTGACTTTTTTTTTTCCTAACAGCGGGCACTTGCCGATTAGCAGGCGTTGACCACTATAAGGCTGGAATTGCTGGCTACTTTATATTGGAAGCACATAATAAATGGACCAGCGTTGCCTCCTATGAAAGGACGGACGAAATAACACTCAAGTCTACTCCAAAAATCGAACCCGGACTCATGGTGTGATACAACGAAAAAAATCTAGTTATTCTATAATATTAATTGATTTTTTTGTAATTAAACATAAATTTTATTGCTTAAAACTTAATAATTACTATTTATTATTTTTTAAGTGAATCTTCTTTTGTTTGGCATAAAAATCCCTCGATTAAATTAGTATTAATTTAAATCTATCAGTACGGGTTAGGATCCCTTAGAAAGTCTCTTATGGAGGGCACCCCTCTTCGGCTTTGATCCTCGAGTAGATAATCGGCCGTATCACCAAAATCAAATCAAGTCTATCAGCATGTGTTTAACTATTGGCTTAACTAGGTAAGTTTTTCTAATATTTCTAAGTAGTGGGCTTCATATACCAGCCAAAAGCTAAAGGGCTCCATCTCTTATTCTTACAATAGAAAGTATAATTTTCATATAGAGGGAGCTAAAATCTTTTTAGAGAGGGCTTATGACCTCTCCTCCCCTTTTAGTTATATAGTGTATGCTATTTACTAATAATTATTCATGATTTTTAATGTTACAGTAAAAGAACACCTTAATGTTACGATACAAAATTTTTCCTGCAACACGTAGCTTCTTTCCTTTGTTACATTTTATAAATTTTCATGAAATAAAAAAAGTTGTAAAGGGTTCATAAGTTTCTCTTTTTTCTTTATTTAACCTTACACTCAATACATAGTGTGCTAATGTCATTATACGTGAACACAAGCAATTTTTAAACCATAGTCTTAGATTGAAAAATAAAACTCATTTTGGTTATGTACCCAGGCAGTGGCGTAGTCAGAAATTTTTCATGGGAGGGGGGGGGGGTTAGGACTACTGCAACTCACATACATATTTACGTGTGTGTCATAATGGAGTGAAGAATATACTTTTTTTATGGCTGAAATGTAGGTTGTGACCTCCCCTACGCCCCCCCTTTGGATACGCCACTGTACTCAGGTATTTATCTTTAAAAATAAATATACTGTTGTACAGGGGCGTAGCCAGAAATTTTTCATGGGGGGGGGTTACGACTACTACAATTCATATGTATGTATACGTGTGCGTGATAATGTAGTGAAGAATATACATTTTGTATGGCAAAAATTATTCATGGGGGGGGTTACGACTACTACAACTCATATGTATGTATACGTGTGTGTGATAATGTAGTGAAGAATATACATTTTGTATGGCAAAAATTTCTCATGGGGGGAGGTTATGATCCTCCCAACCCCCCACCCCCCTTGGCTACGCCCCTGCTGGGGTATTTTACATCACTCCATATAACGTCGAAAAAAGAAATGGACCTTTAGAAAAGAAGGAGTGGGGGGGGAAGGAAATAAATTTAAATTGAAGACAGAGAATGTTTTTTAAAAAAGTGTTTCCGTATGCATCGATTATAAAACATTTTCCATTAAAATCTTGTTTTGCCGACCAGTGGCTGAGTGGATAAGACCATGAACACTGGGAAACGAGGCTGAAGTTCGCAGGTCCAGTGTACAGATCTCTCGATGCCAGACCAGTGGCCGAGCACATAGCGCTCTCAACTGGGAGACGGAAAGTGCTTAGTTCAAACCTAAGCCGCGTCCGTCGGCCTAGCCGTTTGGAGTTTTCCGTGGTTTTCTCCGAAACTTCAGTTAAATAAGGGTTATGACACCTTAAAAAGACCTACACGGAGGATATGCCCTTGGCCTAGATCACACGTGTAGATACTCGACCATTATCCTGCAAATCATTGTCCTGCAAATCATTATCCTGCAAATCATATACATTTTGTATGGCAAAAAATTTCTCATGGGGGGTTATGACCCCCCTAAAACCCCCCCCTTGGCTACGCCCCTGAGTGGCACCCAAAATTTGCTTAGACTTGGTAGAGAAAAAAAAAGTAATAACAGATAACAGACTGTTAGTGATAAATTTTAGGGTACTTGCGTATTATCCCGGCAGTCCACTAAGACGAGCAATTTTTTTGCCAAGAGAAATGCCGGAAATATGAAATTATTAATGGTTTTGAATACGATTGGGGCAACAGTTTGGCAACTCATTTGACGGAAAAATAGTTTGGCTGGAATGACCACCGGGATAATACGTAAGTACCAATTTTAGGTTGGCCATGGAAGGTAAATTTCCATAAAATTGTTTTTCTAGGGAAATCTAGAATTTAAATATAAAAAATCTGGAGTGACTTCACTCGACTTTCCGAACACTTAGGATTAAGATCATTACCAAGCATTTAAATAAATTTGAATCGATGAATAATTCAAACATACATACCAAATTGAAACTCAATCGAATGCACCGTTTAAACGCTTGCACACTTTCAAGAATTTCTCAACATATACCATTATTCCATAATATAAAAGAAATTTTTGTTGTAGCCTTGTAGAAAAACTATAATTCTTATACACAACTAAAACCCCCCTTGGCTACGCCCCTGAGTGGCACCCAAAATTTGCTTAGACTTGATAGAGAAAAAAAAAGTAATAACAGACTGTTAGTGATAAATTTTAGGGTACTTGCGTATTATCCCGGCAGTCCGCCAAGACGAGCAATTTTTTTGCCAAGAGAAATGCCGGACATATGAAATTATTAATGGTTTGGTTTATTAATACCGGTCTTAAGATGGTGATTTATAACATATATACTCAACTTCAGCTTAATCGAAGGTACCGTTTAAACGCTAGCGCACTTTCAAGAATTTCCCCCCATAGGCCAGAATGTAAAAGAAATCTTTGTCATAGCCCTGTAGAAGAACTATAAGTCCTATACACATCCAAATTAATATCGGTCTTAAGATAGCGGTTTATAACATATATACCCAATTTGAGCTCAATCGAATATGCCGTTTAAACGCTAGCGCACTTTCAAGAATTTTCCCCCCATAGGCCATAATGTAAGAGAAATCTTTGTCGTAGCCCTGTAGAAAAACTATAAGTCCTATACACACCAAAATCCATACCGGTCTTGCGACGGTAGTTTATGACATATATATCCAATTTGAGCTCAATTGAATGCTCCGTTCAGGTGCTATCGTGTTCACTCACATACACACAAACACATACACATACACACACACACACATACATACATACATCTCGTAAAAATAGCATAAATGGATTCAGAAGCCCTCAAAACGTCTAAAAACACCAAAATCTCGAAGTCGAATTTTTTCATGATTACAATACTTTCCTTACATGGTACATGTTCGGAAAGTAAAAATACAGTTGAGACAGATCACATGATCGAAGTAACAAATGACACTTTTATGTCATAACAGTGACTATTCACCACAAATGAATTCTCATTCATCAAGAATAAGCATATTGATTACTTTAGGAGTTAATTACCTTAATGTTATGAGTTTTTTTTTCCTGGTTACTGTTTCAAATTTAAATCAGTTAGTAATAGCACAGGTTAATACAATGTGTCATGACTTAAGAAAATCTGAAAAAGCAACAAAATTCAAATTTAACATCTGAGTGTTTTCTCTTACATTAAAACTAATTTCATTGGGATATTGTTTTTTTGTGTGATTGTGGAATGCTACGTTAGGACTATCTGCCAAGGATGGGGGTGCATTGGTAGGAGGACTTTATACGGGTTTCTAACGCTTATTCACATGTGATATTAGTAACAACTTGAATCAATTTAGTACTATGGTACTATACTATATCTTTCATTCTTGATATAAAAAATATGTATTTGTTTACTAATTGGGGAATACTTAAATTTGTTTACTATTCGGTTGTCGAATATTTAAGTATTTGGCCGAACCGTCACGGTATACTGTCGAATAGGTATACTGCCAGTATACCGAATATTCGGTGCATCCCTACATTGTACATTACCATACATAAAGAATTTGTTGATAGCTTCATTACAAGATGAGTAACACATGGTATACTCTTACTAAAATTAACACTTACATTATTGGGTCTTTCGGAAACCTATGATATTAGCTTTCAGGTTCTTTCACTCTAGCTGTGTCACAAAGGACACACTTAACATGGAAGGACTTCTTTTTTCTGTAGAAAGAAAAACTAATTAAAAAGAGGGTGAAGTCAAAACAAAAAGTTTTAGAAATGACAATATTGAAGCAAAATAGCTCGTACATTAACATGAAATATTTTTACAAATAACTTTTATCCGCAATGTCTGTAACCAAGGGTAGAATCTTGTGTTTTGTTTTCTTTTTGTGCTGCCCCTCGGGCAATCTCTGAAATTATTTTGGTCGCCCCCAAGTACAGTTTGTTGCCCATGCAACTTTTGCTATACAATTTTTTTTTTTTTTTTAATTGCGGCTGTTACTATGAAAAATGGATTTTTGACTACGTCTGATTTGACTATGATGGCAGAATTCTCTTGACGGTGATCGGCTGCTTGTAAACAAATAGGAAACGAGCACACTGAAGATAAAACAATAGCAGTTTCTTTCTTTCTACTCTTTTTGATAATTACCATGAAAGAAAATTCTTTTCCTTTTTGGTTGCCCTAAGGGCAACTGAATTCTTTGTTTTACTTGCCCGTTTAAAAATCTGACTGCCCTGGGTAAGCAGACAACTGCAACTTTCGAGTGCTGTCTGTAACTGAGTTCGAATAATTTTAGATTATGCAATTCTCTGTTAATAGTGTCCACAAGGCTGCTTTTAATTACAGCAAAACTACAAAGGTTGTCTGCGTAATGGGGGGATCAGGGGTGGCAAATAGGGGGTGCAGTTGCACAACCAAATGAAAAACTGAAATGCAACCCCTGGAGGGGGCGGGGGGAGAATGCCTTTAGGCCGAGAACTTTAAAGGAATATTCACATTACAACAACTGGAGAAAACCACGGGAAAAATAACCATATTTCATTATATGATAGATCATCATTTCTCATCTCTCCTATACAGTCGAACTCTTATAGCAAATCAAGTATATAACGAACTAAGGCACGTATCCAGCCAGGCTGGTGGTTAAGGCAACTGTAAGCCAGCCCCCCCCCCCCCGAATATCTGACTGTTTACTTAGCTTACAGACGAAACTTACGTTACAATTTGATACACAGTCCTCAACAAAATAAAATCTTAGGTATGGCATTCCATATCAAAATATCTCGTGACCAACCTTTCTAAAATTATAAATTTTGATAATCAAGATACAAGATATGTGTTACAAATTTCATTAACTAAAATTTGCTGTGGGTCATGATTGGGCTCCAGCAGAAAAAAAATTGAGATTTTTAAAGTAGGAAAAGTTATGTGATGGAAACAAATGATGCAGGCTTGGCTAGTTTTTGACGCATGACATTTTTAACCAATGGTTTAAACCATCATGTCAAAAACCTCAAATATTGAGTGGAAAAAATAAACAATACTTTTAAGTGTTTTACTTTATTGCAAAATAGCTTGTACTTTAATATCTGCAATGAATTAATCAATTAATATTTAGAAAAATAAAGCACTATAATCAGTAAAAAATGCTTATTTTGTTTACATCTATCAGGTTTATTTATTTTTAAGAAGTAAGACCATTATGTACTTTGTAAGGATGTGCTTACTCATAGCATTCAAGTCCCAAAATTTTTTACTAATTCTATTTTGAATGGAAAACTTTAGTATACTGATAGTTAAAACGACCTGATCTTTATCTCTTTAGTCTAAATGAGTGAAACTGCTATGCTATTGGCTATTCCTTAAAGCCTTCTCAATTTAGATTAAACCAAAAATAAACTTTATGTTTCTTCTAGGAAATGTTTACCCATACTTTCGTTTGAAATTTTTGAAAAACTGCAGAATATTATTCATTAATTACATATATCAGTGGCATAGCCAAGGGGGATAGGGGAGTCGCAAGCCCCTCTAATGAGCAATATTTTTTGTCATACAAGAAGTATATTCTTCACTCCCGTATCACACACACAATAAATTTCTGGCTGTGCCACAGATATATACAATTTTTATATATAATATTGTATAGATTAAATTTATAAATTTGTTATATAAATGGTATTAAACTAATTATTCTTAGTGAGCACAACTTATGTGCTAGTATAATTGTTGTATTTTAATATAATTAATTTTAATTAGGCATTTAGTTTAATGCAAAATGTAAATATAGTGCATAATTAGTTTGCATATTGTTCTCTTTCTTTTATGGATTAGTTTTTGACGGTTTAAACCAGTTTTTAATGCTTGTCATGTCGAAAAACAGTTTTTGAAGTCAAAAACCCAACCCTGAAATGATGGTATATCACAGGCAAAATGAAACTCAAAGTACGCTGCGAACTACTAGACTAACCACTGAACAAACAAACAAAAAAAAATAATTTGTATTTCCTCCAATTTTCTTAGCTACTTAATATTGAATATAATTCTTGGGCTCAGGTACTGAGCCAATTTTTGTGTTTCTTCACATTAATTTTAAACACATGAAGTTGAGCTTTAAACGTTTCAAAAGCTCTACACTCGCCCCTCCCAAAAAAAAATAGAAATATGTTCCGAGACTAAATTAAAACTTCTGATATAAACTGCGATGAAGATAAACTTCTTTGCTTCTAAGAAGCTGAAATCACTCCCCCCCCCAAGCTTCGATATTATATTTTTAGTGTGCACTATATCAAAAATAACTCAGTATTTTTTGTGCACTATAACAATCACAATAAACTTGTACAAGAATATTTCACATAATGTCCGCAACGGCAAATAGATTTACGTTCTCCTTCAAAAATATCGCAAACATAGAAATTGCAGACATAAACACCTTTCACGAAATATTTACACAATTGTAGAAAAAAAATACTGATTTGATGTGCAGCATATTCCTTGTTGCATCGTCATATAAACAAACAATACATATATCAATATATAAAAAACAATGTAAATGACAGTTAAATAAACATAAAAGATGTACCTACATTTTAGAAGATAATTCTATATCCTTTGCCATGACGATCAGCAAAATGTATCCTGAATAAGTTCATGTTCAATGGCGACTCCGACCCTCCGACTTCCCACGTTGTTGATGTTTGGAAATTCCTCCCGCCCGCCAAGAATAACGATTAGTACGCATGCGCGAGTCGAATGTTGTAATCATTTCTGCGATATTCCCTGATATTCACCAATGTTGGAAACAGAATATCATTTCTGCGATATTCCCTGATATTCACCAATGTTGTAAACAGAATATCATTTCTGCGATATTCCCTGATATTCACCAATGTTGTAAACAGAATATCATTTCTGCGATATTCCCTGATATTCACCAATGTTTAAAATAGTATATTGAAATGAGTATATCGCTAAAAAATTGGATTAAATGAAAAAAAAAAAAAACATTAGGATGTTATTTCTGAATGATAAGGTTATAAAATAATTGAAGAAATTCTCTTAAATGTTTTTAAAAAGGATTACTTTTAATTAATATCTGCCAATATCGGCAGATGTCGTAAATTCAATGTATGACATTCAGAGACTTTCAAAATATTGCCCGATATCGGTGGACATTTGTCAATATCTTTGTGCTACCTGGGATTTTAGTGTGTACAGACTATAATTGCTGAATGCATTGTTGAACCCATTTCACAGCCACCGTACAATATAAAATGTTCACAGCATGCATTTTCGCATTTTAGGATGGCATTAAATTTTCCAGATTAAGTAATTCCCATCCTTTTCTGTGAGGGCTGTAGTAAACCAACCACAATTGCTATTTACAACTATTATCACTATTACCTGCTATTTACAATTCGAGCTTTTTTAAAACCAGACCAGCTATACATTGCCAGGTACTCGCTTTGTCTGATATCTTAGAATATGTTTCACTTTTATAATGAGGATTTGTACCCATACGTCTGGGTGGTGTGGACAACGTATGAGAACAGTTGAAAGAATGAAAGCTGTACAAATTGTGGAGGGTTGGATTGTTCGTCTATGCTTCAGCATCACTTAAGGCCGATGCTAATTGCCGCTGCGTCTAACGTGACTGTAGTGGGTAAGAGGGCATTCTCGTCGCGAATTTTACGACTTCTTAATGGAAATTCGGGGTTTACCGATAAAACATTTCTGCACTAAACCGCAAACTCCGTCCCCTATAAAGTGGAGAGAGCAACGGAAGATTTCCCCCTCCACGTATCAGTGTGCCGTCGTCCATTCAAATACGGTGGAACCTGCTAAGTGACCACCTTGGTCAAGAGATCGTCTGTCTATAGTGACAACTTTAATGCAATTTCGCTTTACAACCATCACACTTTACCACCTTTGTAAGGTGACCCTCTTTATGAGGTGACCAGTTTTGTTCTTCCCAAGGATAGTCCCATTAGACAGGTTCCACTGTACAAATAAAACTGGGAACAGTGCTTCAGCTACTGTGGCGAAAGCGAGTCAATAAAATTTGCCCCTCCTTCTGTTTAAAAATAAAAACTTTATCATTTTTGTAAATAGAGAAATAATGTTTAGTCCACAAGGATTCAATAAGTATTGGTGTAAATATTCTTGGTATATGTATAAATATATATATATAGTTGGCTCTCTGTTTAACGACTTTCAAGGAACCGTGAAAATGTGAAAAATCGTCCTTAAATAGATATCTTCCATAAACAGAATTTGTAAAAGAATAACATTTCCCTTTTTACTTTGGAAGGTGCCCGGTTCAAAACCAGTTCGCGTCCGCCGACCTATCTGTTCGGAGTTTTCCGTGCTTTCCTCCGAAACTTAGAGTAAATAAGGGTTAGAACCCCTTAGAAAGACCCCCACGGAGTGCACCCCATCCATCGGCTTAGATTCCATGTGCAAGATAATTGGCCGTAATCCTACAGTACCAACACCAACCCTTTACACTTTACATTCTTAGGACTGTGAATATTTTTCTTGATATATTGGTGCGTTTAAAGATGTTACTTTTATTATCATTATATTGTCCACAAAAAATTATTTTAAGTTACCTTAAAAAAAGGTAGTAAAAACAAGCAATACAATAAAATTAGGTTTCAAGAAAATCGAAATGAGTCAGTTGTTTCATTTTTCGCCTTCCCGTTATTCTTTCTTCCAGATTTTCTCAAATGTGAAATGCGTCTGCTTCCGTTTTATGAATTTTTCTAGCTAACCAGCCGAAGCCTGAAAATTTTGCATTCCAAATTTTTCTGCCAGAATAACAGCTCTGCAGTAATTGGTTGATTTTATTTTATTTTGGTAATACCAACAATTATCTACATGAGGGATCTAGGCCGAGTACGGGGTGCCCTACGTGGGGGTTTTTCTAAGGGGTCTTAATCCGTAATTATGAAAAGTTTCGGAGAAAACTGCGTAAGACTCCGAACGGCTAGATAGACAGCGCGACCTGAGTTTGAACCAGGCACTTTTCTTCTCCCAGTTGCGAGCGCTATGCGCTCAGCCATCGTCGGGCTTCCAGAAATTGGAGTTATGTGGTGTGTGATGTTATGTGGCAAGCCTATACTAGAGGCATCTGTATTCTGCAGCGGTTGCCTTGGTTGGAGGATTTTTTTTCAGAGGTTCTAACACGTATTCACAGTGGCGGATTTCCCATAAGGCGTAATAGGCGTACGCCTTAGGCCCCGCGCTTTTCAACTTGTTTACCAATATTTATCGTTATTTTATGTAATGTAAAAAATACTTCACAAATTTCAAAGCACGCAAACCAAATTTGCCTTTTAAAGTCTTCGTTCAGCGCTTGTTTCTCGGGGGAGGGGGGAGCCCGACCGCCTGGAAATTCTTCTCGCCAAAGTGAAGCAATAAATCGCTCGCGTTGCGAGCGAGGTACAAACTTGATAAGAAGGAATCAGATTGGTTATACCTCACACAGCATTCCGCCAAATGCGCCAAACTGTCAAATACCGTTTCCCCACCTTCTTCCGCAAATTCTTCCACTCTAATTGCTGCTTGGACAAAAAAAAAAAAAAAAAAAAAAAAAACCTTTATAGATGGTCCCTTATGCTGGAGGAAAGGGAAACCGGGGAAGGGGGACAAAGAAGGGAAGTGAGGGTCAATTCTGGGGTAAAGGTGACGGTTGACCAGAAGCACTGGAAAAAAGACTCATTGTCTGCTTTGTACGTGTTTCGCTTTCCCAAGAAAATATCCCATCTCCTATTTCTTTTTGGAGATTCCAATTTGTTTCAAAATGAGATTCCGTTTGCTACAAATAGAGCTTTGCGTCGAAGTCAAATAAATATTAGTTTATCAAACATTCATAAGACTTTAAAAAATAAAACCCTCATGTAGATATTCTTTCTTTCTTTCTTTCACTCATTCCATTCCATAATGTTGTAATGATATAAAATTATTTTCGCAAGTAAATTCATTTACATGTTTTTCTAGGAGTAATTACTCAAATAAATTAATCTAACTTGTATTTTAAAATAATATCAATCGAATTAGTGAAAAGGATTCGGTTGAAATTTATTAGGTTTTACTGTATAATAATAAAATTTTGTCTTAAACGGAAATAAATGTTCTTCCATTGACGCAGTTTTCCATTAAACAAAAGTTATATCCAGTGTTGCATACAGGGAAAGGGCTAAGACGCTTGAGCGCCCCTCCTCCCCCTTTCCAAAGACATTTCTAAAGGGTAGCATTTTACTTTAATGTGCATTTTGCATAGGGAAAATAACCTTTTATTCTAAATTCACCCCTCCCAAAACAAATTACAATACTTTAAAGTGATATTTTGTTTTATTGCATATCGTCACAAAAGTTTTTTTTTTCTTTTTTTTTTTAAATTAGTCCCTTCTAAAAAAATTTCTGAATCCTCAACTGTTTATATCCTAGAGTAAGTATTCAGAGGACCAAGAAATATTTGATTAAAGAACAAGTTTCCGCGTAGTTAAAGATCCGCTTTAGACAGGCTTGAGCTTTTACTATGCATTATAACTTTAGTAAATTTCAAAATCTTCAAAAAAGAAGAAAAAAACCCTCAATTTTTAAAATGTTTTTAGTAACGGTCTCTTGAAAAACGTTATAGTTTATAAACAATGGTCCTCTATATTAATATTTCGTAGTGATAGAACTTGTAGGCTTGAAAAAAAAATTGAACTCCATAGGCTAATTTTACAGTATGAACTTTAAAAAGTAAACACCGACAATAAAACTACTTTTTTTTAGTTTAGTTTAATCCCCGGTCAGTTTTTAATGACTTAAATCACCTCATATATAATTTGTCTCACATTCTCGCTTTATTCACTTTCACAGTAACATGACAAGTAAAGATAAATTTTTGATTAAAAAAACTAATCTTTAAATGTATTTTTATTTTTTCTAATATTATTTCGGCTTAGCTGAAAAGTAAATTTGAAAATTATTTTATTTTTAGTGATGTGTATCACTAAACGATTTTTAAATATTTTATGCATTTTATTTTATTCATTTTAATATATTTTAAATGCTTCCAGATAAGTCATCATTATATTTTTTATCCGTTTTTTTTTTTTTTTTTTTTTTTTTTTTTTTTTTTTTTGCATAACTCCCCTCACACACACACACACCCGCGAAAAAAAAATTAGTGGATCTCACCATTGATGTGTTAAAAATTACAAATTAATAGAGTTAAAAAAAAACCTCTCCTGAACTATAGTTTTGTTATAATTATTTCTACTGACATCAAAATACAACAGAATATTACAGTGTAAAAAATTCATTCAGATAATACATGTTCTGTTGTAGATTAAGCATTAACAGAATATCTTTTTGATTTTTACATAAGCAAGCACTTCTTGTAAACAATCAATTAAAGAGATAATTAAACTCTTTACATTACTTAATTCATTATAATTTGTCAATTATTTCATTTGGTTGTTCTGTTGAACAACACACAGAATTGGTAATCCAGAACCGGCCCTACAAATTTAACGTGCACATTCGTCGCGTGTACAGGTTTTTCTTAGATCACAAGAGGACAAGACACAAGAGGAAAATCGCTGCACTCGTGCTTTGCAACGGTGGGGAGCGAAGCAGACAATAATTTTTAGGCATGTTATTCCTTGACACTTAATACACCCGGGCAACGTTTGTAACGGAAGTTTATCTTTGTGTGTGTGTGTAAAAAGGGGGGGGTTACGACTACTACAACTCATATATATGTATACATGTGTGTAATATTGCAGTGAAGAATATACATTTTGTATGGGTAAAATTTCTCATGGGGGGGTTATGACCCCCCTAACCCCCTAACCCCTGGATGGCACATATTCATAAAAGTCTATTAATTATAACTGAAATTTTCTGCTGCCATATTTATGTCCATTAAAAACAAATCTGAAAGAATTACATTTTCACAATTAATTCCCTTTCCTAAAAATTGAATTGATGGATTCTGTTGTGTTTTTCAGCATGCAACTGGATTGGCAGATGAATGGAAAAGGGTGTCATGAGCTAGTAATAGCCCGTAGGGCGTAGGCAGAGGTGGCTCCAATGGGGGGTCCGGGGAACTTGTGACCCCCCATCGGGGCTATTTGATTAATTCGTCGGGGAATTTTCATAAGAAGAAATCTATATTTTAGCTGAGTTTTAATTTTGATTTTGCGATTTAAAAAAAGTTAATTTTGTAATTTTTAAATACACATGAAAGACGAATGAGTATTGGAGATTGAAGTGGATATGTTTACATTTCTGGAAGGGGGGGGTATATTCCTCAGAACTTCTGAATAATGGCTAAAAGTACTTTCCGTTTTCATTCATCTCTTATCTCTGCGATCCTTTTCATGTCGAGAAACAGCCACTTCCTGCATCTTCCAATACTGTGATGTGTTGACGACGGCGGGGGAGACTTCAAATTCGAATAGTGTATACTTGAAATCTGTGATCCCACTCTCAGGAGGCATTTAACTGGATTTGCAGCAAGACATCAATCTTAAGGTAACAAAAGTGCCAGTCTATTCTTCAAACGACAAATTTATGAGACCACATGTGCGACCACTTTCTATTCGAGGCTCTTTTAATTGCTTAAACGATTGTGCATTTTGTCGCCGACACCGTAGAAAAGTACAATATGGGTGTGGGTGGTCGGGATGGGGGGAGACAGTGACCGTTAATTAGACCAGTCGGGTAGATAAAAAATTTCGAGGGAAGGGAAGTATGGTTTTCTTACACAAGCAAATGGGGGATGTTCTTTTTTCCAGAAATACGGTTTTTGTACTTTTATTGGTCCTCAATTGCAGAATGATGAGAAAGAAATGGTTCGTCGAAATATCCCGTGTATTTTTATTTTTTCTTCGCAAACCCATAGTACATCACTTTTCCAATACTTGTTATTGTGCATTGTGCCAGTGAGTTAGACAGAGTTTAGAATAGTGGGCGTTTTTTTTTCTTGTTACGGCAGCATAGCATATCATTGTGAAGTGTATAAAAGTTTAATTTCACTTTTGGCTTTATGTTTCCTAAAAAAAACATCGGTGGTGCCAAAAGCACAAGATATAAAGTACAGTGTGCTTTATCTCGGGATATTTTTGATAATGATTATGTAAAAAAAAAAAAAAAAAAAAAACAGGATAACTAAGCATTCAGATCTTCATAAACAAAATCGAATGGGGCCTGTTCAGTTACCAAATGGAATTAAGAGAAAGAATTCTTGGGATATTTATTCTTGCTCTTCGAATGTATGTTTATCTACGGAATTAGAGAAAGAAAACCCTTCAAGTTCAACAGATCCACAAACTTCAAGTGAGTTATATGTAAATTACATTCATATATTATATTTTAAATGTGTTTAAAAGCTTTAATGTTATTATTTAAAATATGGTCAGTTTATTTCTCTAAAGCATTGAATTATATCTTCTAAGCACTTGCTTTTTGTCATGTATTTGTACAAATATACTATGCCCAAGGGCGGATCCAGAAATATTTTTCAGGAAGGGTGCAAAGCTTGAATACCAATTCAGAATTGCATGAACATGCAATTTTATTTGAAGCGTATTTTTACTAGTGTAAATATTTTCCTCTCGAGGAATTCGCGCCCCCTGTTCCCTCGCCCTAAAACCACACTTGCCCCTCACCCCCCCCCTTATAAAAAAGAATTGAAACTAGTTTGAGCACAAATTTTGAATGAACACATTCTGCGTTATTTAAAAATAAAAATAATTTTTAAATAAGGCACATATTTCAAAAACTGAGTCACTTGTTCTGTCTCAGAAATTTTAAAATACTACTTTAAAGTTTATTTATTAACAGCATTTTAATGATACATATATATCATTAAATGTCCTTAGACATGGATGCTCGTAATGGTTTGGAGTGCACGTTTAATCATAGCTGCGGACCCAGAGTCATAACTTTTTGACTTGAAGCTGTAGTAGAAGTCGGACTTTTTGACCTCACATTTTGATTCTATGAAATGTTTTACAACATTATTGTATTTTAAGTTATATTAACTGTCTGAGTACTCTATGAATTAATCTAAATTTTCTCCTAATTGGTCTTTTAAACACTATGAGTACTTTTAAATGTGCTCTTGCTTTTAAACCATTGATAAGTAACATGTTGTTCACCCCATTATATGTCATTCCCGTTAAATTACAGGACAGGATTATACATTTTAAAAATATATTCTTTTGTTGCAATTTCGAATTGTTTGGTATATTTATCAAATACGATTTAGTAATTGGAGTGAGGACGAAAGGTATGTCTTTATAAACTTTCAAATTGCATTAATGCAAATTTAAATTAAACACAGATTTAATGTAATTGTATGTAAATTAACAGTATTTTAATTCACGAGTCAAAAGCTTTTGTGTCATAAATGTAAAATAAAATTTCCCATTGTATTACTTTTATTCATAGAGCTTCAAAATTTATAAGTCTTAATTGATATTTTTAAAAGCGATTTACGACTCGTGCGATAAGAAATTTCGGATTTTGTTTACTACGGAAACTTTATAAAATGTATATTTAATTGTGTAAAAATTTGGCATGACAAAATATTTATAAAATTATTTTACAGTTATTCATCTCTGGCATTCAAAATATGTATAAACCTATGAATAATTAAACGCTTTAACTAAAACTTTTCATTTTAATTAGAAATATTTTAAACTGGTCGTATTTTATTTATTTATAAGTTAGAGTGTTATGCAAAGTATTCTATGTCTTTAAAATTATTTTATCACAGTAATCCTTACTTGAACTCTTATAACTGTTGAGAAAGTAAGAAGATATTTTTATAACTAAGTGGTTAATTAGATAATTTAACTTTTAACTTCTTCCGAATAAAAAAAAAAATAGTACTTTTCTGTTTCTTAGATGGCAAATTTGAATAAATTCTAAATATACTTTTTATTTATAAATAGATTCAATCGAACACAATATGCACGATTTAATCTTTAATTTTATAAAAATTTAGCAGTAAGATTTGTTTTTATTTTATTTATTTATTTATTTATTTTTTTTTTTTTTGTAATTTAAGAATTAGTCAAATACATAGTTTGTTTATTTGGTAACATACTTTATACATATATAACGAGTGTGAATTTGCACTATATAGAGAAATCTAACTGGATTAACCGGCCCTGTTTAGCTGAGAGTTCATAGCTATGCACACCAAGAAGATTAACAACTGCAAGGGAATTAGAATTTATTACATTTTGCTTGGGGTAAAAAAAGAAAAGTTAATTTAAAAAAAATTAAATAATAATAATAATCAGCTCCTCTGATAGACCAAAGCCCTCTCCAGTCCAGTATGAAGATGGCTGTGGATAGATCTAAAAACGGAATATAAGTTAAAGAAAACTGATTAATCTTGACTGACAATTTAATTTTTATATCGTTGTGGAAAAAATAACTAACTTTTGTGAATTTTAATTCAGTTATTTTACTGCAAAGTAAATAAAAATTATGGTATACAGCGTCTATATCGTCTTCCGAAATTTTCCCTTTTATCCTGTAAAATAAGTAAATAAAATAAATACAATAAAAGTTTTATATTTGCGTGTAGATTTGTATGTTATATACAGTGGCGTATCGTAAGCCACCGCAACTTCCCTTATTTTGAATCTTTATACAAATCGCTATTGAATCCATGGATGGCACCAGCATTAATATAAACTATTAAAATAAACTAATAGTATGTGTTCTAAACTGATTTTTGAGTTACAGAATTATATGAATCAGAATTCAACTCTAAAACTTTTAATCAGATTAATATTATGCTTGTTATTCGCCTTATTAATTAAACTCTTTTTCGTTAATGTTGAAATTTTAAAAGTGACACTTTCACTATGAATTATTAGTAAATGAGCTTACTTTATAAAATTATTCATCACGTTTGTGGAAACCTCGTTCAAAACTATCTTGGAGTATTACAAAAAAGTAAATTTTTATCAAGGTTAGTTTCGCTAAAAATAATTATTTTTTTGTGTGTCTTGGCAAATTATAAGCTGTCCGATTATATTTTTCTGGCGATATTTTATTTTATTTTATTTTAGATTTTAAAAGAAAGTGGTTAATTTTCTTCATGAGTGCTTGACTTTATAAAAATATTTAATAGCCCATATATTTACGTTCTCTTTCGGAGATTTTTATAATTTATTATTATTATTATTATTATTATTAACTGAAGTTCCCAGGGGTACATTTCACAACAATTCTTTTCGAAATTGAGATACGGTGCCATCTCTTAGCTTTCAATAAGTACTATCACCACATGAATTATTATTGAAGTAGAATCATTTTAAAGCTGTAGAAACAAGCACTAAAGTTTCGGTATGCCACTTTACTGCGCGCCTTCAAAATCATTTTTCTCAAAAGAAAATTTTTGTTGTAAAGTGGTTCTACCTATAAACATTTCAGTTGCATATTTCTCACTTTATTGTGATTTAAAATATTAATATTACATAAATTAACGATTCGATTAATATTTTTACAGTAAAACATGTTAGCCAGAAACACTAGACTTTTTGAGATAACAAGTTGAAATTAAAGGGAATCAGTTTGTAAATGGAAATGTAGATTACGGCCAATTATCTACGCTAGGGATCTATGCCGGGAGTGGGTTTGCCCTCCGTGGGGGACTTTCTAAGAGGTCCTAACGCGTATTTATGCAAAGTTTCGGGAAAAAACCACGGAAAACTCCGAACGGTTAGGTCGGCGGACGCGACCTAGTGCCGAATCAGGTTCCTTCCGTCTCTCAGTTCAAAGAGCTAGCGCTATGCCACTGGTGGGGTGGAATTCAATTTGTAAGGGAAAACACATTTAATGAGATATCAAGAATTTCGATGTTCGAGATATCGAAGTTAAGCTGTAATTAAATTTACATATATCTCTTAATTTTATAAAAATAACTGCAATTTGTGTAAAAGCGTGCAAATTTAGTCATGCTTAATTTATAAAATAAATTTTCAGTGAATTTACAGCAATATTCTTGCACAAAAAACTTTTGTTTCTGATATTTTTTCTGCGAGGGAAAAAAAAAATGCGTAGAACTTTCTTCGCTGAACTTTTTTCAAAGAATTTCATTCATATGAAATATTTTAAGCGTTAACCTGAAGAACTCTTAAAAGTAGCTTTCGAGATTTTACAGAAACGTGCAAGGCCGTTACCAGGGGGGAGGATCATGTGGGTTTGACCCCCCCCTCCAAAATTTCAGTAAATGCATTATCAGTTTATTTGCGTTGATTCTAGAGATCAGTTAATTTAATTTTAGCACTACAGATCCCTTCCACCCACCGAAATTTTTTGCTTGCTGAGGCCTTGGGGAAATATTTGTGTAATGTAAAAGGATTTTGAGATACGTTAATTAGGGTCAGTTTAAATAATAATCTACCAGGAAAGATTGTGCAGTGGTTTTTGAAAATATCCGGGGCCTGGGTGTCCGATAATGTATGTCGATCCGATTTCTGGAAATATTTCACAAAACAAAACATTATATATCCTCCATCTCCTCTAAACTTATCTGGATCCTGGATATTTTAGTTTAGAAAATGATTTATTGTGAAAAAATCACTTTCGAAAGTAAAATATTTTCAAGTGGTGCAAATAGTTGCAAATTTCCATATCATACTTGGGGACAAAAATGTCATAAAAGAGGGAGGTCAAAGCCCCCTCTTGGATACGCCACTTAGCATATGTACATGTGTATTTGTGCCCCCTCGTCGGGGAGTTATGACCCCCCGTCGGGGAAAGTCTAGCGCCACCACTGGGCGTAGGTTGTACATCCCTGATTTAAATCAAATTATTTAAATCAAGATTAAAATCACCGATTTAAATCTGCTGATGTAAATCATTGACACCCTATTTAAAAACGAATGAAAAGTTGTATGGTTTCTTACAAGTACCACTTTAAAGCACTGTCTTCTTTCGGGATTTCCTAATTTTTTAAAGAAAGGGTTGCTAATAGAAATTAAACATTTTAATTAACACGTATTATCTTAAAAAGAAAGGCATGCTTGGCCATGAGGGGCGTAGAAGGGAGCGTTATATGCCCACTTCGACCCAAGCCACTGTTACTATGAAATTCTTGGGTTATTTAAGTATCATGTACATACAGTGCGAAATAACCGGTTATAACGGACCAGGGATCTAACGTACTATCGGTTATAACGTACCTAGAAGCTAGGTCCCGATTGAAGTCCTATATTTATATTGTTTAACTTCGGTTAAAACATACTTAACAAAAGTACGTACTTCGGCTATAACGTACATTTTATACCAAAGCCAAAAATAAAATCTTGCTTTTCTTAAGCATTTTATTTCCTTTTTCTCGGAAATTTCAGTACGTTCACAAACACTCGTTGTCAGTTTTAGAATCTCTAGTGAGATGAATTGTGTTTATCTTTTTCCCCTGCTAGGCAAGGCCAAGAACAAGACATGTTTTCTCTTTGTTATTCATCAATATAAATGCCTTCTGAAAAGGACTACTATAATGATCCTGATGATAGTGAAGTACCAAGCATACCCCACGCATTACATGCTGCTAAAACATTATTACGATTTTTTGAATGCCGAAGTGATGATGCGGAGACTCTACAAAAGTCTATTATGGATATCAAAAACGGTATTTTTAAAGTAGCATCTGCTGATTTAAAACAAAAGAAAATTAGAGATTATTTATCTCAATAAAAAATGTTCTGTTTTTATTTAATTTAAATTTAAAAAAAATCACACCTGTTTAAAACACACATTACAGTGAAATTATGAGCCCACTTTCTTTTTTTGTGTAACATTGAATCTTACTGCCGGTATTGCTTATAACGTACTTCGGCTACAAAGTACTACTTTTTGAGGTCCCGAGAGAGTACGTTTATAACCGGTGTCTACTGTACTAAAATGCTTGACATCCTGTTTTGAGGTTATGTAATATGATATCATATTCACTCTGATTTGTAATCAGTTATGGCTTGTTATTACTGGTTTTCTTTTCATAAGTGCAGGAATTTATTCTGAATCATGGTAATTTATCTTGTTAACTCTTTGGTTTTAAATAATAATTCTTAGAATGAATGATTTATAAGTATATATATTTACATAAAACTATTTTTATTTCTGAAAGTATTTAATTTAAATATTACTTCTTTTATTTTAGACATGCTTTTTTTTTCAGAATTAAATTATGGTATTAATAAGTCAGTTTAGAAAAACTTCCTTAAAAGAACTTTTTACATCAAATGTTAGTATAAATGTAATGTTTCTAAACAAATTTTCATTTCTAAATGCTAAAAATAAAGCTTTTTTAAAGGAAACTGGCTAAAAATTATTTGAAACTCATTTCTTAAGATGTAAAATATCGGCTATATATAACTGTATTTAAAATTAATTTTTAATTAGTTTTGTTGTAATAGTTTTAATAATTATATTTTTACCATTATTAGTATTGCAAAGATTATTCCCCTTCACCAACTTTGATTAAATATACGCACCGGAAAAAAAGCGCATAATTTGAATGGTTTCATTTTTGGGGCGCGAAATGAAAAAATGTGAGAAACAAGTGGGCGTCCAAAAGGGCGTAAAGAGAGGTACATTAGTGTATTCTGTATTCATCCCTATTGAAAATTGCCATTCAGATAACTTTTCCAGTAGCCCCATGGCCGTCCGAAACGCCTCAACGCCCTTTAGCTTTTGATAAAGGTTTTTTTTTTTTTTTACATAGAAAAGAAATTACTACACATCTGCACTTTTACTGGAAAACAAATTTGAGCCCAGTAGTCAAGTGAATGGCTTCACCTCCCTCTTCCACAAATTTGAACCCAGTATTTAACTGAAGGCTAAGTGAAAATACAAGTTTTTCCATAAGGGGGGCACTCAGAGTGTGAAGCATGTTAGTGTAAAAATGATACTAAAAAAAAAAAATTCACATACTTTAAAAAAATCCACTCCACCAAAAAGCGCACTTTCGGATGCCCACTCCTTTCTTAATTTTTTTATTTCAAGTGCCCCCCCCCCCTCACACACACACACACTCATCCGAAGAATTAAACCCCTTCAATATTATGCGGGTTTTTTTACGCTTTCTTCAGTCCACCGAAATGATGTAGTGCCACTATGTATAATTGAGTAATTTTGCTTCAAGGCTTTATTTTTTAAGCAAAATTTAAGATAAGTCTATGAACAATTTTGCATTAGAAACATTTATTTCTAAAAAGAAAATGTTTACAGCATCCCTTTCAAGCAGTCATAAGATTGTAAACAAGGAAAAACTAATGCACATATGAACAAACGCTACATATGAGCAAACGCTAGAAATAAATTTCTTTTGTTTTGTGGAAGACGATGAGGTCATTCAATGAAATAACTGAATAAATTCGTTTTGTAGCGATTTTTTTCTTTAACAGATTACATGAAGATATAAAATCTGTATTAAACTAGGGCTTAGTTGAAGCAGAGTGGGGTACGGCTCGGTTTTATATAGGTCTTAGTGAGTTTTTTATGGCATAATTAACGTTTAATTTTTTTTACAAAGTTTTTTATTAGTTTTACTTTTTCTCATTAATACTTCCTAAAATCATGGACACCCATACCATTTGCGGGGCAAGGGGGGGGGGGGGCTGCTCATCTCCAGATTTGATTTCAAATACTATTTTAGTACAAAGAAATTGAGTATGCTATAAAAATGTTCAGTCTATCGACAGGGATCGAGATCATCTTGCATCATTATATATGTACGTTGAAGCCTCAAATGAATTAGATTTGAAATTTTTTTTCCTCATGTATCATTTGAAATCCCGTGCACTTGTAAGTTTTTCGTGCGTTTTATTTAACTAATTTGTAAATTTTAAATGCTCTGAAATAATAGTTACCATACTCTTTTTTTAATATATATTTGGCCCCTCACCCCTAAAATACTAACTATTTATTTTTTAGTTATTTATTTTGTTATCAAAACGCAACGTAATTTAACATGGCGAAATATTCACATAAATAAGACATGATATCAGGCCGACAGGATTTTCGGGCCCCAGGACAGCCATTTGCGAAGGGAGACCCCTCCCCCCCCCCGCCTCTCAAAAAAAAATTATCCAGAAGAAATTTTTAAACACTTTACAGCTAGTGCAATTTGAATTTACCGTAGGCCATACACTGTAAAAGCACTTATTTTCGCACTGTAAAAGCATCTTATTTTCGCGAATTTTTTATACGTGAACCGAAAGCTAAAACATCACGAAAATACCTAAACATGGAACCCTTTTTGCATAAGGCATTTTAAGAAACTCCCGTTTGTTCGTACACTCCCCTCCCCATTTTGAACAGCTGCAAAGAAGCTGATATAAATGTAAGTGAATGAGCTGCATTCTATTAGTTGTATTACTGTACTGCATTCGTGAAATAGTTGTGTAGTATTCAACAAATAGTTTAAAGAACGAAAATTGTCAAGAGAGTTTGTAGCTGTAGTACCATCTTGAATCTATCAGACAACCAAACAAATATACGGCCCGACATTTCTAACGAACACATTTGCTATGTTTATGGAGCATGTATTCGATCTTCTGTCCAAATCTTAAGTATGGGGGTCAAATTAATGTTAAACGAGTAAAATGACTAAAGTTAAATTAGATGTAAATCTGATATTGTTGAAACTCATCTAAATAATACAATAATTTTGCAAGCATGCATTTTGTGTGTGTGTGTGTGGTTTTTTTTTTGGGGGGGGGTGTAACACTCGAAATATGCATATGAACTTAATATTCATCAAAACTATGGTGCTGACCTAAGTCTAATTAAGAATAACGGGTGTCCTAGGCTTACTATTTTTTAGGAGATTCTATATAGTTTAACCATGGAAAAAATATTTGTTCCAGTTTAAAATATTTTATGTAGTATTTGAGTCTTATAAAAGAATGCTCTTCGCAGACTATTTTTTATAGCATTTTAACTCTTTTGCAGGGACAAATATAATAATTGTCATAAATTGGGCTCTTAGGACAGATTAATATATATATATATATATATATATATATATATACAGTAAGGCACCGTTTATTTGTTTCTCATTTATACGTCATTTTCATGAAGTCCCGATTCATTACTATTTATTTTAATGCAAAAATGCCTCGTGTATACGACGCACATTATCGGTTATACGCAGTTTTAAATTTTCCTTAGTTTCGAAAATTTTGTCTCTGTGTTTATGTTACTCTTTAGGGAGAAATTGTGGAGAGTTGTACATTTAACAACCTTCTTGTAAAGACGAAGTTGACTTTTTAAAAATGTTTACAACTCACTTTGCCTATCAGAAGACGTTGGAAAAAGACTTTTCATGGACTTAATTCAATCCGTAATGCTGTAACTAATAATTAATGACAATCAGCAAATCGGGCGACTATGGATGGTTCATTAAATTCAATGTCTGTGCAAACAAAAATTACATCATGGTAGTCAATGTATATTACATGAATCGTAAATGTATGCAGTATTAGGTATTACCCAATAAATGTAGGATTTGTTTCACCTTAGTTTTTACCTGAAAACACAATATCTAACATGAACAAATTTACTATTACCTTAAAAAACATACAATTATTATATTTACATATTAAAATTTTCATTAGCAGCGTTGTTAAACATGTAATAATCAAAGTTGTTTATTAATATTTCATTTATACGTCGTTTTAGATTGCATCACAAAGACATGTCTTTGCAGCATGTTCTAATGTTTTTGCAGCATCCGGCCAAGGGATTGCTTTGGGTTTCCCCCCTTTCACAAAGCCCGCACGTGCATGGCTACGTAATAAGGGACCATATCTAAGGTTCAGGTCTGAAATTCTTCTAGATTTCGGTACCGTGCGGAGGCAATCAATCATTTTAATGGTTCTTCTTGCGTTGCATTGTATTCTCCCCTTTAGGTTTACTGGAATGCTGTGTGAGGGAACACCTGTTCGTACATCCATTAATTCAAAATTAGGGAATAAGAGTTTAATTATACAGAAAGCATATTAGTCAGATCTGTTGATTTCTTTCTTCTTTTTTAAATTGCTTGCTTTTATATTTTACTTGCAAAATTTTCCACTACTGAAATAGACATCAAAATACAAAGTTTATAGCTCCGTTTAAGATACATTTAATGTATTTTTAAAACACCTTGGCAATAATTATTATTGAGGAAGACAAATGAATATTTTTATAAAAATGACGTAACTGTGGAGTATCGAAACTTGAAAGTGCTTTTTATCCCATTTTAACTCCTTATTAAGAAGTTGATGATGAATCGTCTGTGATTTCGATTTGTCTGCTTGTCTGTCTCCTAATTGCTGTGGACATAGAATTAAGGGTTTGTACGAAATTTTAGAGATATTATGAAAGGAGAGTGGAAAAAGCGAACAATATTAAAGATGTCATTTTTTATGGAAAAGAACTTCCCCTGTCTTCTAGCGTTTGGTGTAGGGAAAGATTTTGTGGTATATTGAATTTTTTGCTCTATTTTAGCAATAAAATGCTTGATAGTCTGGAACAGAAACTTTTAAGTAACAAAAAGCGCTTTTAAAAGTACTTTTAAAAGCGCTTTTCCAATTCCCCTCCACCACATAATATTTACAATAATTTTAGAGGTATATTTTTTAAGGGGGAAAAAACAGTGTTTTGGTGCATATTTTATTTTGAAGGCTGTAAAAATCTTGCAGAAATAACAATTTTACATACGTAAGCCAGACAAATTGTGTGTCCGTATGCGAGGGAGGTCTGTTTTGGTTTGAGCTTCGGCAAACCTACACGAGGGAGATCTGGTCCATGGAGATTCCTTGGTCGGGAGACTTTTATTAACCTCACACCTGGAGAAAACCGACCAAAATTCCAGACAGTTTGATAGCCGGGTGGTAGGCCCTAACACGGGACTTCCATATTTCAGTCGTCTACCATGTTTAGTGTCTTTCTACGTTTAGTGTTATGTCTTACCATGGCACTCGAAATAGCCCATGCACGTTAACATGCATAAAGAAACTATGCGGTTAAAGGTCTAAATACTTCAAAACCTTCTCAATCACTCTATCACTTTACAGAGAAAGCTTATTTTTCTGGCTAGTAAAAGTCATCTCTGAGACACCCTCCCAACCACAAATGAAAATAACCTCAAATAAGTTCAATTTTTTGTAGTTTCCAGAATTCATAGAAACATACCGATCCCCCCCCCCCTAAACTTATTGAACTGCTGCGCTTCTGCTTACAGCAGACCCACTTATTAAAAAATGTGTGTGCGTGTGTGTGTGTGTATATATATATATATATATATTAATTTAAACAAAAATATTTCTGAAATTTTCTAACCTCGCTGGTCTACTACGGTCTTTGTTGCTGTGTTAAGCACGAGGACCATCTGATAAAGTAAGAATATCTTTGGCGAACGACATTTTAAGGGGTTCTAACACATATTCATGTTACATTTGGAGAAAACCGCCCGAAACTCTAGACCGTTAGATCAGCAAATGTGGTGTAATCCAAAACTCTGGACCTTCACACTACCTCACATCTCACATCCACCAATTTTCACTGTCTTATCCTCTCGGCAATTCTATGGAGATAAGAATGTGGTGGGCGGAAAAAAGCGCACTCGGAAAAAAACGCACGATATTGAAGGGGCTTATTTTTTTTTATATGAGTGGGTGGATGGGCGGGATTGGCGCTTGAAATAAAAAATGTAAAAAAGGAGTGGACATCCGAAAGGGTGCTTTTTGGTTTAGTGATTTTTTTTAAGTATTTGATTTTTTTGTTTCATTTTTATACTAAACTGTTTCACACTCTGAATGCCCAATCCCCCCTCCAAGTGAGGATATTCACTCATTGACTACTGGGCTCAAATTTGTTTTGTAATAAAAGTGCAGATGTGTAGTAATTTCGTTTCTTTGTGAAAAAATAAAAATAAAAAATTAATTAATTACTACACTAATACACTAATGTACCTCTGTTTACGCTCTTTTGGATGCCCACTTGTTTCGCACATTTTTTTAACTCACGCCGCGGCGCCCCCCCCCCCTCCTCTTCTCTTCCCAAAATACAAACCCATTCAATATTGTGGGCTGTTTTCCGGGTGCGCTTTTTCCGTGATTCTAACAATGTCCATTTGGAGAACGGGCCCCCTCATTTTTTTATAAGTCAGTGCCAGTGACTCTTAGATGGTCTCATCGGACATGATGGCAACGTGGAAATCAAACAACCACAATCATGCGAAATCCTATGCTCAGATGTTGCAATACAGAGTCGTAAGTGTGCATTCTAGGGTTTGAAGGGAAAGAACAGCGATAAAAATTCAAAAAATATATATTAACTTTAAAAAAAAAATGTTTTAAGAAATCCTTGCGAGCTTTTGCTCGGAGGATAAATGACACGATCAAAAAAAAAAAAAAAAAAAAAAAAAAAAAAAAAAAGAAAGTGCCACAAAGCAAAATTAGTCCATGGAAATAACATTTTATAATGTACATGAAATATGATAAAAATGGAAGTTTTTGGCGCAAATGCTATAGTGCAAACAATAAGTGATTCCGAGCCCGCGTATGCTCTTATCCCATTTATGCTCTCTTTTCTAGAAAAACATATTAAATATGAAACGCAAGGAAAACCTAAAATAAATATTAAAAAATAAAAGAAATAAAATGCAAATTTCGTAAATTTTTTTAAAAACTTTCAAACTCTGTGTGAGTTGGGGAGGTGTCGGAAAATGAGGTATTAAAATTCTAGGAATACATAAGATTCCATTATATGTTATGCTTAATCTTCATTGATTATCAGTAATCTAAATTAAAAAATAAATAAAAATAATCTTGATCCCCTCTTCTCTCTATTTCCTCTCTTCAAATAAAAGCATTCCATGTTGTTCTTACATATGTAGTAAATAATGACAAGGTGATTTTTTTCCCCGAGGTCTTTTTTCCGCGCACCCTATAAAATATATTCTGTATTCTATATGTTTCTTCTTATTTTTTAAAATATATATTATATTAAAAAATAAATAGCTTACATCATCACACTATATTACAACCCTCTTTCCCCAACCTCTAAATAAAGCCTGATTTTAAAAATTGGGCGATTAGAAAATATATTGCAAATTGTTATTTTTAACTGTTCAGAAGGCAGTTTAAACGCTTGATTTTAAATACATAGGTCAGGGGCGTAGCCAGGGGTAAGGATATCGGTATATATCCCCCCCCCCGAAATGTTTGGATTAGTGATGAAATTCCGTCTATTTATACACATATAAGTTCTTATCCCCTCCCCCCGAAAAATTTTCCTGGCTACGCGCCTGACATAGGTAACAGATGTAAAATATATGAGCTTGAAAGTATCGTTAAGACTGATTACCTCTCCAAATGAGGCACAGCGACAAGTTGTTGAAGTTTACAATCAGTGGCGTAGGAAAGGAGGAGGGCTCAGAGACCTCGAACACCTGAATCCCATGCCCTTGGTTGAAGGGTGAAAGTAACCACAAATTAGCACAATCATGATGTCTTTTTTGTTTTGGTTTCTAGAATCGATAGGAACATACTGAGAGCCCCCGCCCCATATCTTCAAAACATTGAATTGCTACGCTCCTGCTTACAACAGACCACCTTCTACTATGTTTTTTAACATAGAGGCGTGAAGAAAAATGCGAACAATTTTTAATTCAATCAAAAATGACCAAAAAATATATTTTTTTAAAGAATATAATGCAGAAATTTCTGAACTGGCTAGTCTATTGATGTCTGTATTGTTCTGTTACAGCAAAACTACATGAGGATTGTAGGCTTTAAGGGGAGGGTGCTTGGGGTAAGGACTTTTTAGAGGGGTTCTAATGCGTATTCACGTTACATCCGAAGAAAGCAGCACAAAACTCTATACCGTTAGATCGACAAAAGCGCGGCATTCTAGAATTTCAGGCTTTCACACATCCGCCATCTACCAATGTTTAGTGCCTTATCCATTGACAATTCTTATACAGTCTATAGACAGATCAAGACCTAAAATATTGTACCACTAGGATCAACTCCATAAATACTCTTAAATAGAATAAAATAGATGTTAAATAATTAAAATTTGAGCATAGTCTGGAAAAAAGACTTCTATCTAACAATGATAAAACAGTTTGGTATCAACCATGTTCTTAATAAAAAGTAAATCATGTCATTAAATAGATTTAAAAAATAGAAAATAAATGAAGAATATTGTTTGAATTAAGTGCTTTATCAGTGCCCATCACACAATGTAACAAAAACTGAACATTTCGGAAATTTAATTGAAATATATGTAAATATGCCGCAGGGGACCAAATGCTCAGTTTTGTCTCCTGAAACAAACCAGAATATTGAGTGGAGATATGAGGTGTCAGATTTGAGACACAAAAATTAGGGTAATGTTACAATTAAAATCAAAACAAGGGTAAAAACAACCTACTATTTATTTATATTTACTTTTCCAGAATAAATCAGAGGGAAGACCACCGTCTTTTTTTGTTAAAACAAGCATATGTTTTTATATTAATAATAAAAAGAACTAGAATTATGAAAATAAAATTTCTTTTATACGCAAATAAGTTAAAAGTTGAATTAAATTTTGAAAGGCTAAATTAGGAATAAAAAACTATGCACGTTTATTTGACGTGGATGGAAAACTTCGAGAAATTCTGTAGAACATGCACATGATAAAAGTGTATTATTTAAGCAGTTTTTATAGAGAAACATACTAAAAATGATTTGCAAGGGAAAATCATAAAGAAATACTCGTGGGGGGGAGTAAATTTGATAAATTTATTTATACGTTGAGGGGGGGGGATAGGGAAATAAGCTATCAAAATTATGGGAATTTAAAAGATTTCATTATTTGTTTTGGTTCAGCTTTGTTGTATCTCAATCACAATATTTTAATACAGATTTCATGGAGGGAGGGGGGAGGGAGAACAGAGAGCATAAAATATACTATGTTTCTCAAGATTTATGCTATAGAATCCAGCGAAAGGGCAATTCCTGTGAATGACATGCAGTTTAGAGTTTTTTGCACCATTCACAACTTTAAAAGAAAAAATGCCTGAATATTACATCTACTGCATCAGAATGACTTTATAATTCCCCGAAAATATTCTTTTGGGTAAAGGAATAAAGGTTTAAGTGTTTAAGAAGAACAAAGATAATTTCTGAAAGTATACGCAATTACTATCCCTATCCCTCCCCCCTCCAATTAAAAAAAAAACCTTAATTTTTAGTAAAAAATAACTCTCCCACAAACTCCACTGAAAAATAACTCCACGTGATCTCTCCCACATAAAGAGTCTTCTTCATAGCATCTTTTCAATGATGAAAGCGAACAGGTTAAATATGGGTTATATACTTCAGAGCTCCAGCAGGGCATAGCGACTGCATGAGCGTAGAACTTGATCAGTGCAACATTCAAATATGTGCGCTTGGACACAGCATTTACTATAGAAAAGAGTCTTCTTGATTGTTTCTTTTCAGTAAAGGCAAGGAAATTAACAATGGGTTTAATAATGTTTTAAACTAGTTAACAACTCGAGAGTTTTTTATGCTTAAGTGTGCTGAGTGTTAAGATTTAGTGAGCCTCTCTTTTTTAAAATTGGTTTGATTCATACTTTTTCTTTCATAATGAAGAGAGTATCTTTGTTAAGATTGCCGTATGATTTTTTTTTCTTTTTGTAAGCAAAATTATTTATAATTTGAGAAAAAAAATTTAAATGAAAATGTACCAGTACTATAAAAACAAAGCCAATTTCTTTTACCAGTGACTCATATTTAGACCTACGCCTAAGCAAGATTCCTGTAACTGTTTTTAAAGACAAATGCTGGGAAGTGCTTCATAATCTATGCATTTGTCATGATTTATTTCCTAATTTTATTTCTATTATTTTATTATTCTTATTATTTTTATTATTATTAGCACTTGAGAGTGCTATTTCTTTCAATCACGAGTTTTTTGTCAACGCGAGTTTTTCTACGCGCCGTATCACTTTTCAATTTTTGTTGATTTTAGGGACTTGGGTAGGATTTTCTTTAGTTTTCAATCTATATTCTTGCATTCTGTGTGGTTTTTTCCTTGGTACGTTGGTTTTTTACTCTACTTTTTTTTCTTCCTACCTAGCGTGAATGAAGTATTTTGATATTTAAAGTAGGATTTTTTTCATACTTTCTTGGCTATTTCTATTAAAAGGTTATCTCTCTATTCTAAAAAAAAGTAACGGCCGCGGTCGCCGCTGTCAAAGCTTGTTGGGCTATCTCCTCCTAAATCGTGTGGATGTGAGTTTCGACTAAGGTGTTCACAGATTCGAAAAATTCCGAGGAACCTGATAAACTGACTTAAATTTCGAAAATCGAATTATTTTAGAAGATATTGATAAAAAACTGAAAAAAATAAGCATAATGTTTGCCAGATTTGGCATAAAATCATTCACTCCTTTGCAACAAAGCAATTCCAAGTATGTAAAATAGCGAGAAATTGACAAACATGAAGTAGAATGATACCCATTTTACGCCAAATTAAAAAGTATATGAAATAAATAACTCAAAGTGTGTTACACAAAGTTGACAATTTCAAGTAGTAAATTCGCTTAGAAAACAGGAGTTTAGAATGAGCGACTATTCGTTTTTACAAAACAGAATAACTAATTGTAAATGATTTTAAAAGTGCCATCTTGGCATTAGGAATAATCTGGCAAAATGGTATCTTTCCAAGCAGGGTAAACTTCGCGTTCCAGAATGTTAGAACCCAGTATCTTGAAAAAGAAAAATAATTAAAATGTAGATTATTTTAAAGCCGGTTCGGTCCATCTGTAGTATTGTTTGCTACCAGTAGACATATTTGGTGGCGTTAACTATGCCATTATAGCAGTTATAGTACACTTTGGATGTTTGCCAGCGCGGCGAGATGATATAATTCGTGGTGCTAAATATGTCAATCAGCAAAGGATTATGTATATGAAAATATGGATAACGGTTTTCCGAGAACCTTACATGAGCAGCAATTATAAGTTCTGAGCATGTGTAAATCGCCAAATAATAAAAAGTTGCCATTGGTGGCAAGCTATTCTAGCTGTTCCGTAGTTTTTATAAAAGAAAATATATGAAGAACCGTTTTCTTAGAGCTAATTATTAATTATACATATACGTAAGCCACCAAATATTGAAAAATCGCCATGCGTGGCAAATACTCAAGGTGTCCAGCTGGTTTTAAATAATTAAAAATACAGCTGAAACAGATGTTCTGCTTTTATTACGCTTTAAGCTCCTAATTAATATAACTTTTGAATGGCAACATTAAATATGATTGTGTTTCTCAGGAGTGCAAATAATTTTTCCAGCGATTATACGCGGAGTCCGCACTCCAGGTGGAGTATAGCTAAGGACCCGTACGACACGGATTCCTATAACAAAATATCTACCGTCTTATGTGGGGGGATCTACTGTAGTGTGAAGTTTAAATTTTTATGTATCAATGAACATGCAAGAACCAAGCAATGTGTAGCTCAGTAACATTCTTTCTGGTCAAATCTTTGGGATTTGTCTGTTGAAATTCTGTCTTTTTTACGAATAAGCCTTATTAGGGGCCGAATACTTCATACGAAAAACTAGCGTAGCGAGTCTAGGGGGCCTTGGCCCCTAGTATTTATAAAATTATCAAGAAACCTTTTAATAGAAATAGCCCAAAAAAAATGTAATTGAAACATTTATTTGAAAAGGTATTTGAAAACCACTAAAAGCAGAATTGCAAAAAATTATTATTTGTTCTAAACTATTAATTTTACAGTTTTACAAATATATAATTTGCTATGTAAAATGGGAGAGTATTTTTTATACAGAGTATTTATAAATTTGTGATACAATTTTTATTTATTTATTTTTACAAATTCATATATACAGAGATTAGTGTATCCCTGTAAACATATACATAATTGTTAAATGCAAACCTTTTAACCTGTACTGAAAAATAGTCTTCCTAACTTCACACAAAGAGTACAGTTTCAATTTTATCCATCTTTGGAAAAAAAGATAGTCTTTCCAAGTATCCAAAATTCTGTAAACAGACAGAGGGGTTGAACCCCTGTCCCGGAAACATGCCTCTACTGAAGCACAAAAGACAGCTATTAGCTGAGCCGGAGGGTTCGCGGTAGGGAGTCCAGGGCGTCTGGGGGAATGAAAAATCCTATCTTCCCAGAGATCGGCAAAGGTAAACCTAAAGTTTATTGCTTTTCTCCCCCTCATCCACCGTTGTTTAAAGAGGGGGAGTACAGTTTCACTTAGAGGACGCTCCCTCATACTCTCCCCTCCGTTGGAAATAAAAATAATTACTGCTTGCTCTGCAATGCTCTTTGAAAGCAACTACAGAAGCAGAGTTGGGCAAAATACATAAAAAAATGTATTTTCGATGCAAAATACAAATTACATTTATTCAAACACGAAAAATTACAAAATACAAAATACTTTCTAAATTGAAAAAATACAAAATACATTTATTTTCTTAATACATACAAAATACGAAATACGTTTAAAACTTCAATTATGTAAAATTTTCTACAGAAACTTCTAGTTTATTTTATTCCAGTGTATTTTAAGATGAACAAACAAATGTAATAGTAACTTTTTTTTTTTTTTTTTACATATACATAAGTTTTTCCTGGAATAAATTGCATCTTAAAAGGCATGAAAGCAAAAATGTGTGACAAGTATTTATTGAACGTTATTTTTCAGTGATAATGAATGGAATTGAAATATAAAATTAAATATATTTCTAAACGAAGATGAGTTGAATTATCTTTCTACTTTAAGATACATTTATAGCCTTACCATAGCACAGTAGTTATGTCACTGAAAATGGTAGACTGCCGAAGAGTGAAGGACCCGGGATCGGGTCCCATCGAGCAGCTGTCGATCTAACAGTCTGGATTTTTGGTAGGTTTTTTCCAGATGTAACGTGAATACGCTTTAGAACCCCTTAGAAAGTTCTCCTACCAAGGCACCTTCCCATCCTTGGGAGATTGCCCTAGTATAGCGTTGCCATAATCACGAAAACACAAGATACATTCATATATTACTACAAAAGATTATATTACTACAAGATTGTGATGGAGGAGTGGAACAATATCAGCCTTGATGTTTTAAGAAAAGGACTTTCATCTTTGAAATCAAGATGTAATATGATGGTTCAAAGAAAGGGCTATCAGACTGAACACATTAGAAAATAAAATTCTTATATTTATTTCTATATATATCTTTGCAAAATCGTTACAAAAATGTGTGAACACCCTCTGTAGGGTACTTGCGGGAAACCCCGAAAAAAAAATTGTTGTGGAATATTACTTAAATGAAATTAATTTACGTTTCACAAATCACCCGTGCATGAAGATTTTCTTAACATTAAACTTTTAAATGCCTGTGTCACATTGCTGAAGAGTTCTTTAGAGGAATTGCAAAAAATATTTAACATGAATTTAAGAAAATGCTTTTAAAAAGAATTTAACAGGTTTTTTTTTTTTATTTTAGTTTTACAGTGTTCTATATACGGTTCATGGGTTAAATATTTCAGGCTCTACAAATACTCAAGAGAACACATTAAATTACGATATATGTTTCCGAAAAAAAAAATCTAATTTTCTCTTTTCTCTGACCAAAAGTTTAAATTTTAGAATGACTAAAACTTTAGAGGATTTTTCGTACTACTTATTAGTTATTAGCATCAGATATTATTAAATTTATACATTTATGCATAACTTGCAACTATCTTTATAAAATAGGAAAATAAATGTCAATTTATGAAACTAAACTCTTCGAATAATTTGTTGGATTCAATTAAAATATTCAGATAATTTACTTTGATTTTCAGGTAGAAATTAAACCTTTATAATGTGTGAAAGATTATTTTAGTACGTGTTTTGATACTATCTGTGCAGTTTCTAGGACAACTATAAAATGGAAGCGCCATGTCACGTGCTCCGAATACACAGCCTAAAATAAGATCCTGCGTCCACAACTAAAACGAATAAGTAAATTTTGAGGTAAATATATGTAAATAGTTAACGCAATTTTCTTCCTTCAAATTTCCCTTCTTTTCTTTTTTTCTTCCTGAGAGAGTGAGCGCACGCATTTTAAATTAAAATTAGCGAATTTTAAAATCGTGAAAAAAAAGAATAAAATATTAAATTTTTTTTTTCAAAACAAGCGATAGTAAGTGCGATGCTTCTAGCGTTTTAAAATATTTTTCTAAAGACAAGTTTTAATTATTGCTGCTGATAAAGGAACTCTTATTATACCCTTGCTAGACATCTCCGAATGACACTGGCTGGAGTAATTTATGGGTTGCTATCTTCCCGCTTTTGCCATCCCCACTTTAGAACGGGGGCCATCCTGGTGATATTTTCCGTGAGTCTAGATCTGCAGGGTCACGCACTGATCGTTCTTGAAAAGGGGGTGAAATTGTTGGCGATCTCTTGGCGTGCCGATGTGTGGGAAGTAACCATGAAAAATCCAGTTTTTTTGCTAGGAAAATATTCTTCCCGTCCTGCTTCCGTAGAAAGAGATTTCTATTCTAAGACGAGGTGAAGTTTCTTGACGAAAACATTCGAATGACTAGTCAGTCAGAAGGTTAATGTATAGGACACATTTTACCATCTGGAAAATTTTGTACGATGGCTGTATAAAAACTTAATTTTTGCATCTGTTTGAATTTAATATCGTGAGAATTTTAATCGATACTTTACATTACGATACTATACATACGATATTTTTGTACGTATAGTATCGTAACTTTGTAGTTTATTGTATGTTTATGCTCAACATTTAGAGAATAAAGCCTATGTCAGTGTTTTTTGGACACTATGTATGTATATATATACAGGATAGGCAAAATAAAAGTGGTCCGGAAAATATTTTCATGAACGTGGCCTGGAATGAAAACAAAATGACTGGTGACGTCGATGCAAGAACCAATATCTGTGACCGTAACGTACATCACCACGCATGCTCATCACCCTCACGCTCTGTCCCGAGTTGCAGCTATGTCATAACAGTCGTGTGAGTGAGAGGGTGCAGACGTGTTTAGTACTTGTAGTTTAATGCAACACGAAATATTGCTCACGATAAAAGAACGCGTGTTCATCGTCCAGTGTTATGCGAAGCACATTTCGTGGAAAATGTGTGCGGAACTGTACGCACAAGAGTTTAAGAATGGAAGTGTATTAAAGAAACCTCTAACAAAGTTCGTAATGCAAAAGTTAGTGTCAAAATGGCACGAAATGGGCTCTGTCGTGAATATAAACCGAAACTATCCGAAGAGGGTGCGAACACCAGAAAAACTCGCTAAAGTAAAGGACAGCCTTGAAAATAGCCCAACTACATCTCAACGCCGGTTATCTGCGTATGTGGGCATGTGGGCATTAAGAGAACGTCGTGTCGAAAGATTATCAAGAAGGACCTGCTACTTCATCCTGACAAATTCCGTGTTGTGCAAGAATTGAAGCCTCCAGACAAGTCCCGTGTTGAGTCAGCCGGTGGTTTTTGAGCGAGGTGGAATCAGGACTTATTGATCCTGCATATTTCATTTCCACAGATGAGGCCTGGTTCAGCCTCTCAGTGTACGTGAACTCACGTAACATGCGATATTATGCATCAGAAAATCCCGATCATTACACTAAAGCAACCGTTGCATAATTTGAAGCTTCGTGTCTGGTGCGCAATATCTGGGCTCCGCATCATCACACGATTCTTTCATCATTCTGTGAATGCTAACCGTTATGTCCAGAATCTGTTTAATCGGTTTGTGGATGAACTCACGGAAGATGAACGATTGTATGGATATTTTCAGCAGGAGGGTGCAACAGCACACACCGCTTCGACAACCTTGTTACGAGTGCATGAGGTAGTCAGTGAGGAGCGGACAGTCAGCAAAGACAGTAAAATTCCTAATAGCACCGTGACCTAAATGCGACATGCAAGACCGTCACGGGGTGTCGCGAATGAGTCACAAATAAGTCGCCTTGACTGTCTAATGTCCTTCTGCGGCAACGTCACAACGTGACGGCACCATGAAGTCGCACTGTGACTTGTGCACGACATTGTGGCTTTAATGCGACGTTACAGCGCCGTCACACTCACAACACTGTGGCTTAAATGTTCCACTGATTTAAAACTGAAAAAAACTTTTTTTTGAGAAATTCGCAAAGTTACTTAAAATTCACAAAATCAAAAAAGTAGCAAGAAAGTAGCAATATCGCAAAGTCATAAAATTTAGTCTCATGGTGCTTTCATAAGTAGAAAAAATTTCGAAATGTCGCAAGATCTGGCAAGACGTTACAAACGATCCGTCATGTTGACGTCACAAAGAAGTCACAGGCTATTGTCACTGGCAAGTCACACTGTGACTTCCAGTTGACGTCACTTATGGTCACCGGTGTGACTGCGACCATTCCCAGCAAACACACTACTGCCCGCAAACTGATGGCAGGGTACCCGCCCTGCTGGCCAAGTGCCGTTCGCCGGGAGCATAGTGCATTGCCATCAGTTTAAAGTCACTGGAATACCAATGCCTGAAAAATGCATATGCGCCAGTACATTGCCAGTAATGGTGAAATGCCTGTCGCACCCATGTGTCTAAAACATGCATCTCATAGTTAACGGCGTGGTACTGTTTAAAATGTACTGGGCCAGCACTTTTTAGAGGTAATGGGCCAGTAAATATTTCGTAGTGTTAGCATAAAATTTCGTTATTTCATTTAAATAATCAAACTCTGATAGGCGTTCATATTATTATTATTATTATTAGAGAGCTGAGGGTACTGCAGCCTCCTCCCCCGCGAAATGGGACACTTTACTTAGCTTGCAATTGATATTTAGCTTATAATTGGACGTTGGCTTACAATTTGATACCCAGTCCCTCTCCGAATAAAATTTTTGCTACGCTACTGCTTTCCCTCAAATGTAAAAGCTGCAGTCGAGCTAGCCATGCTGTAAATTTGAAAGAGAAAGCTACACAATAAATTACAAAATCTGTGTTTTTTCTCGGCTTACTGATGTGCAGTTTTCAGTTCTAGGTTAGGAAGTTTATTTGGCTACTTGATATCGATCGACAGTTTCAACAGTTTTTCGTAGCTGCCCTGGGCGGTTGTCCAGTTTGCCACACCGAAGAACGTATACAGGGGGGGTCCAGGGAGTCCACCCCCCCCATCCGAAATTTCGTTTTTTGTTAGCAAAATAATAATGATGAAGAATGAAGTCTTTGTGTGAAAATTTTTGCCTTTTTTACCGTTTGGACTCTCAAAATTTTTGGACATTCCCCGATTTTTTTTTGGGGGGGGGGGACGTCTCTGGCCACCAGCTAAGGAAAGCTATAGGGCTCCTGCACTTATTTTCTTAGAAATAATGGGACAGTATTTTCATGTAATAGTGAAAATTAGAAACTACGCAGATATTTTGTTCAGACTCATTTATTTAAAAACGCTATTTAGATTGTTCAATTATTCCCCGCATTTACTGCTTTTCTTACGAAACTTCTAGCAGGTGCAAAAGAAAAAAAAATAAATAAATAAAAATGAGACAGACATATATATCAGACATCTTTCACAGCTTAAAACTGATAGTCTCAGATTTGGCGATATTAGGTTGCAATATTCGAATTGTTTTCGCAGATCTGGCTATATTTATTGAGATTATTTGTTAGTCGTTTTCAGCGAATGTATTCGAACCTCCAAAACAAAGAGAGTTTAAACCACTATTGAACCCAAGGGCGGACCCAGAAACTTTTTCGGAGGGGGCGCAAATCGTAAATACTCATTTTATCTAGTGTAAAGAACACTCAATATTGGTGAAAGCCCCATTTATCTAGTGTAAATATACTTTTCTCGGAGGGGTCGCGCGTCCCCTGCGCCCTCCCCCTGGATCCGCCTTTGATTGAACCCATGCTTAACCTATTAGAAAAACTAAAAATGCTAGCATTATACTCAAAATACAGTTAAATACTTATATAAGTTACTAGTTAATACTATAGTTTAAAGAACAAATAAATATACAGCCAATCTTGAGTAATTCAAAGTTAAAAGGACACAAGAAAAATTTCGAAATATCTAAAAATTTCGAAAAATATATATTTCCACAAAAAATTGATACATTAAAAAAAATTCTAGGAATCGACCATAAATTCGAATTTTTCAAGTTTTATTTAAAGCAGTACGCATAGGGATGGATGCGAGAGGAGACAGAGATTTACACCTTTTTTGCAAGATGAGACAAACTTTTTTAACATTACGATACGGGGATCTTGTTAGATGAGAAAAGCATTTTTAACATTATGATATAGGGATTTTACGTGACGAGACAAATTTTTTAGGCTGTTTTGCGAGAGGCGTATTTTTCGTCTAGCGTTCACCGTCGTCTAGCGTTCACCCCCTAATACGCACGTTTCAGGGGTACAAAGGTTCCACCCTTCTTCGTAGGGGCGTAGTGAATGAGGCAGAGACGTGCTTAGGGTTTTAGGGGGCCCTGGGCAAAACATATTTAGCGGCCCGAGATAAATAACAATTAAGGGCCTTTCACTTTTCTTTACTTACTAAATTATTGTGGATCTTGTCATGCCTCCCCCCCCTCCACCAGCACAAATCACTACTGCTACTATAATTATGTAAATTACATTAAGTAATTAAGATTTTAATACAATAAGTATCCATAATGTAAAAGCTGCATCTAGCTACTTAACATGTTGTAAATTTGAAAAAAGATAAGCTATATAGGAAATTACATATTCTGCACATTTAAAAGCAGTAATTTTATCGAAATTTAAAAGCTTCAATCCCTCCTCCCCCGGCCCCATAAACGAAAAATTTGGGTTTTCGTCAACAAAATAACGCTAATGAAAGTTTGATCGCCTGATATCCACGAATTCAACAGTTAGAGACCCTGGGCAATGGCCAAGTTTGCCACCCCCTAAGCACGGCTCTGGAAGGAGGGTGGACTTTTCGTACCACCCGAAGCGTACATATTGTTTATTCGATTTTATTAAAGTGCCTTTATAATAATGTATTATTTGCGTTAAGCATTTAACTATTTATTTCCGCGTTTAACCTGTTCGCTCTCATTATTGAAAAGATGCACCGGGGAATACTATCCTTCTTTGTCATGTTGCTTCTCAGTATGGGATTTTAAATGCCCCTTCCCCTCCGACTGCGCTAGCTGAGTCGCTGGGCCTCAGCAAAGCATTCAAAACCATATGCTAAATTGTCAGCGCCCCTTCTGTTTTCCTGAATGGAAAACAATGGTAATTCGAAAATATTGTGCCCCTTGTATATGCTATGAACGGGGGCATATGCCCCTCTAGCCCCCACCCCCTTAAAACTTTTCACTATTCGAATATTCACTCTTTTGTTTGAATATATTTGATAAGTTTTATAAGCTACTTTCGTGCTAAATGGATAGTATGTAGTTAAATTCAAATTCCTCACAAACAGAAAAAAAAGGAACATTTTACACTTTCCACAGCATTTGAGAAAAACAAAGATCCCAACTTCACATCAAAAGCAAAACAATTTGAATATAAATATGTGTATGGTTATTACTGGTAATTACAAGCTGAATAATTACAAGATTATATATATATATATATTAGGGTGTCCCAAAAAAATGAAAGTCGTTATTTTTTTTTCGCATGCCCTCTTATTTTTTTCCTTTTATGTCAAAACAATTGTAAACAAAGTTTCATGTAATTTTAACAACGGCAACCCGTGCCGACTTGCATCTGAACGCGTTAGTCAGTACATGTGCATACTTAAACAAGCGAACGCTGAAGACGCGTGTCTGTAGCGGAGCGCCCTCCACCTACAAATGGTAAAAATAAAACAAATAGGAAAAAGACAGATTTTGGAATGCTTCGATAGTGACAACGGACTATTCGTGAAATGTATCAGTATTAGTTTACACAGGACAGCGTACGTCTACGTATCAATGTGCTTATTCTAATCTGTTTTGTTAATAAATGTTTGTATAGTTTTTAATCAGCGAACAGAGCATGGCAGTGGAATTACGTAGTTCTAAAAAAAGTATATTTTTTTTTAGGGAACATAAAGCATAAAACAAAGGGTTCAAAATTTCCGTCGAATGGGCAAGTTCTCTCGATTTTGTTTTACAATATTCGAGAAGTGAATTTAACTGTTAATGAAAGTGCAAATCTCGCTATTCGCGAATGTACTATCTTTTGGGAAAAGGCACGCATACCTACAAAATCGTTGCCGAATTGTGTAAGGAAGCTTGTAAATATGAATGAAGATTGGAGAGACTTACAAATAAATTCAAATATATCACAAGGCGTATTCAAACGGCGACAACAGGAATTTTTAAGTAATTTAGACAATGTGTTCGATATTGCACATGTTGATGCACTTAAATTAATGAAAATAGAGGAAGATAGGATGTTCTTGCAGCGCCAATGAAAGCCGGGCCGGCCCGGTCATTTAGGAGGAGTGGACAAAAAACTGGCCAAAAAAGAAGAAAGGGCACGATTTCGAACTGTCAAAGAAGACAATCGGCGAATCAAATATCTTCGACATCATTGCAAGACGATTCCTCTTCGAATTCTAATGAAAATATGGATTTAGAAGATTTCCCAACACCAGTCGAAAGCTCAGAACCTGGGACAAGTAAATCTGTAATGAGGAAAGATTTCATTACTCCAAAGTTAGTTGCTGCATTAGACAGGTATCAGTTAAGTATACGAGATTCTGTGTTTATTCTTGAAGCTACTATTGATGCACTTGGACTTAACATTGACGAATTTCCAATAAGTAAGTCTTCAATTCAAAGGATCCGAACAGAAAAACAGAAGGAACGCGCAGAAAACATGAAAACGAAAGAAACGCGCAGAAAACATAAAAAATTGATTTCCAAAACGAAGTACTGGATGTAGTGACCTTACATTGGGACGGCAAACTCTTACCTGCTTTGAGTGCTTTAAAATTTAAAGAAGAACGCTTGCCCATAGTTATTTCATATAGACTCAAAGAACACACATTGCTGTGCCAAAACTCGAAAATTCTACAGGCAAAGAACAGGCGCAGACTATTTGGCAGGCGGTCTTAGATTGGAATCTCAGACCAAGAAAAAGTCCAAATTCTCTGTTTGATACTAAGCTTCGAATACAGGTCATTTTAATGGCGCTTGCGCGCTTCTAGAGCAAACATTTGATAGGAAAATGCTTTTTTTCGCTTGCAGTCATCATGTATACGAACTGAGGCTATATTCGAAGTGAAAATTAAACAAGTGACAACAAGCCCCGATATCTCTTTTCTATAAAAAGCTCAAAGAGAATTGGAAGAACATCGATACCGCTAAAATGCAATGCTATAGAGATACAGAGGAATCGTTCCTAACTGTATCCGAACTTGAAAATTTGCTTGTTTTACCGTTTACTTAAAACTGATATGGCCAGAGAAGACTATCGGGACTTGATTGAACTTTCTATCGTATTTTTAGCTGGAGATGCAGAAAAAAAAAATGTCAGACCTCCGGGTGCTATGCACCAAGCTAGATGGATGGCCCGAGCGATTTACTCTCTAAAACTATCGTTATTTAGTTCTGAGATGAAATTAAACACAAAGGATAGGGTAGCATTTTTAGACGTCTGCTTGTTTATCGTGACAATGTACGTTAAACCATGGCTTCAATGCATTTTGGCAGTTAAAGTACCCTACAAAGGTTTGTGCTTTTTGAAATCTTTGGAATCTTACGAAAATGTGGATGAAAATATCTTGAAAGCTGCTTTACTAAAATTTCTCCAGCATTTATAGTATTTAACTGATAAAATAGCAATATTAACACTCTTTGATGATGATGTGGACGAAGAAACAAAATTTAAAATGGTGGCAAATCTACATAGAGAAAATGTCTCGGCCCATGAGAAGAAATACATTCCATCGAAGGACAAACTTCGTGTTCCATTGTATGGTGAGTCTGATATATTGATTGTGTAGTTTTTATTCAGTTATTTATATATATCACACAATTGATACCTGTTATTTAAATTTATTTTTCACAGAAAAAAGCATCGATGATTTTATATCTGTCTGTATTCGAAGATATAAAATCGTTGTTCGTCATTATTTCCTAGACTCAAAATTGATGACAATTTTCTCAATGAGAGTCCCTCTTCATGGAATAATAACGCTACGTTTTTAGATGCTAAAAAAGCAATATCAATGCTTAGAGCAGTGAAACGATACAGCTGAAAGAGCGGTAAAAATGATGCAGGACTTTTATGGTTTAATAACGGTTTAGGAGTAACAAAGACAATTTTTGCTACGTTGTGTACAAGAACACACGAAAATTTATCCTGATTGTAAAATACAAACATTGAAACGAAAGTATGTATCATGTTTCTTTTAATATAATATGCTTCTTTTGCTATAATATAAACATTTGCTTTGACTAAAATGGTGTCTTACGTACCAAAGAAACATGCATTTCACAATCTTTCCATAGTATTCTCCATACAAGATTTTACGTTCAACTTTGATCTAAAGTCGGCACGGGTTACCGTTATCGTATTGCAATAATACTTTGTATTAATGTTACTGAGATGAAATAGAAAAAAAATAGAGGGTATGCGTATTCGATTTCGAAAAAAAAAAATTTTCCATTGCATCTTGGGACACCCTAATATATATATTATGCCCACTAAAGAAATGTTTATGATACGCCGGCGCCCACAGAAGGGTTATAGGCGGCTTCAGTGAGATGTTATGAAAAGTTGGCGAGTTTAAAACGGAAATGGCGATTTTTGGGTTTATAAGTTTTGGCAACCCATTCAATTGAGCGCGCTTCCCATACTCTTACGTTAAACAACGGCCAAATTTTATTTGTTATTTGATGAATTACGCATGAAGTACTTTTTTAGGATACAAACTTTTGCAGATTCCTCTTTGTTGTATATAGCTTTCGAAAAAGTTAAATTGGTATTTTTAAACAGTTTCACAAAGCTAGTAAAATTTCAACATTTGGAACAGTTATTTATATAAAACAACGCTGTTTCAATGCTGAAATCTTTGTTAGCTCATAACTTTGATGGCCTTACCGTGATAACTTGGATATAATAATACCTTGGAGAACTATGGATTAAAATAACAGGTAAATCTTAAGTTTTACTGTTTTTAAAGTACATACTCTCACAGCATATTTTAGTGTATAAAACTATTTTCCTCCTTAAAATTCGAGTCATGTAGTATACAGCAGGTAGATAAATGAATTTCTTTTCAAAATAGGTAACAAAAAATCTTTTGATCTAAATAAAATGTTACCCTAATGTTATGTGTAACCATATAGCAACTTTATTTATTATTACTTCCTGTAAGATTATGATTTATATATTAATGAGTATGTCATTTTATCTCTCACCCCCGTTACTAAAAATTGTCCGAAAAATGTGTCCCAAAAATGCGACAAAATTTTACATATATTTAAATACTATTAGTTCACAACAGCTTTAATCTATTGCTACAGTATTTCGTAAGCTGCAGAATATGCATCACATGTATTTTTCTATAAATAGGTTACAATCCTAAAAATTTCAACATTGGGTTACCAGGCGAAATACACGAAAGATGAGATATAAAGTGACATAGTCAATTAATATCGTTTTAATATGGCAATAATGAAACTAAAAAATTAGGTGGGGGGGGGGGGGGTTCATGGAGGGTCACCCCCTGACGAGGCTCGAACAGCCGAGTTATATATATATATATAAACCGTAAAATATTATAATACTCATTTATAAAATCATACTCATTTAAATACTCATTTATAAAATCTCTTTAATTATGCGATATTGAAATTAAACTGTTTATAAATTATTTATGTAGGTTTTGACATGTGTTACATCCTCTCTCATAAAAAAAAAATATGTTTTGAAAATGAAAATTTGTAAGAAAATTGCAGTTTGTGAAAACTGCACACAATTCACTAATGTTGGGCGAACATAATTTGCAAATGATGTACTAATGGATTTTGCTGTTGTTTTTAATTTTTCATGTAGCTAGTTTTTTATCTTAAAATGTTACCCTTAAGCAATGTCTTTTTTTTTTGGAATGGGTTGATGAATAAGCCCCCCTACCCCGGATCCGCCACTGGCTCATATTTTAGTTATGGCAGCGTTACTGTAAATAGGCACTAATCCGGTACCGTGCCATTATATTGTAGTCACTGTTAAGGCACCAGGCCAGTGCCTTTATTTTTAATAATAGCCGGCACCCGGCCGTTTCATTTTGGGCATTATAAACTTAATGGGCCAGTGCCTTTATTGTGAGTAACGGCCGGCACATGCAGTATGCCAGTAGAGTGCCGCTGCCTTCCCGGGCTTATGGCAAGGTACTTCTCGGGCGACCACTTTTGGTACGATTCGGTTACTTTTTGCAGAGCCGGGCCGGCGCTGTACGTGATGGCAGAAAGGCACTGGCAAGGTACTCCGCCAGCAGGTGTGTGTTTGCTGGGTTGTGACTCACAGGGACGTCACGGCGACCTCATTGTGACGTTTCGTGCTATGATGGATCAGCTGGCCACCTCGTTCGCCGAATCTCTCACCCTGTGACTTTTACCTGTGGGGCAAATTGAAGAGTCTGATTTACTCCAATAATCCTCAATGTAAGCGCGGCAACAGAACATTGAAAACGCCATTACTGCTATCACTCGAGCAGAGCTGCAATGCGTGTCTCACAGTTTAATAAATCGAGCACAGCGCTGCTTTCCCGTCTGCGGGGGACATTTCCAGCATTTAACGTGATGGCCGGTTCACCTGTTCATTATCAGGAGTCGATATTATCGTCCTGTTGCCACAATCTGACTTGATTTCATGTACTGTATTTTGTTTCGTGCAAATAAATTGTTCAAGTTTGCTAAAGTGTCCTGTGTTTAGAAGTCTTCATTTTCCCATCTCATTGCTTAATAATGTACACGTGTCATATCTTAACGCATATAAACCTCTTCCAGAACACTTCCATGAAATTATTGTCCGGGCCACTCTTATTTTGCCCACACTGTATATATATAAAATATATGAAATAGGGCAGCCGGTCGGGACATAGCTTTGAGCCCGCAACTGGGTTCCCTCTTAATTTAAGTCTTGGCGGACGTGGTTCGTCGAAATATGGCCGACAACCGCTCGTTGGTGTTGTAGCCTGGCTTGTAGCTCGTTGGCGTTGTGGTCTGGCTTGTAGCTCGTTGATTTTGTAGTCTGTATGCTGTAGTCTGTTGGTATGCTCGTTGGTGTTGTAGTCTGTATGCTGTAGTCTGTTGGTGTGCTCGTTGGTGTTGCAGTCTGAGTTGACGATACTCCAAGGGGCATGACTATATTCCCCAATCCTCGTGGCTGTGGCTGTAAGATGTATTACAGAAATGCTCCTGTTTTAGAACATTTTTTAAACACCTTTTCAAACAGACTTATGAGGCGTTGGTGACGAAAACTCCGCTCTCTCAACAGTGTTTTTACACTTTTATTACAGTGGGTCACTTGGTTTATAAGCTAGTCACATGTTTCAAAAAAGGTGCATTTATTGGCTTTAAAGTGCCCGGATCTCGGTCCTTGGAAGTTTTTTGAGAACTGCGGAAACTATGAGACGGGAGAACAAGGGAAAATATTTCAAATGCTCTTTTTTATTAAATTTAGATCACGAGACAAATCCTTTGTTTGTAAACGAAAGCCGTTCAGCCCCAATAGAATCTTGAAGGGAGCAAATAGAAAATTTGGACTTTGAAAGGATACTTAGTTGTACATACCGGGTGGTTGTAATTAAACTTCCCCTATTAACGGCATCCTCCAGCGCAAACGGGTTAACCGAATGCAACGTAATTTGGTATATGGGCTATATATGCGATGCGCTCACGGAATTTCGAAAAACATTTTTGTTCAAAACATGTCCACTAGGTGGCGCTTTGTATGAAAAACAGCAAATTCAACAAAGGAAATGGCTAATTCGATATGTACACACAATTTCAATATTTATTCAATAGTTTTTTACCCTTTTTAAACTTATTTGGGTCATTTTAAAGCTGATTCCATCGTGCAAAGCGCCGCCTGGTGGACATTTTTTGAACTCATTTTTTAATTTCTTGAGCGCATCTCCTGCTCAGACCGCATGCCAAATTTGGTGGCAATCGTCTCACCCGTTTCAGCTGTAGAATATTGTTTATTGGGGAACTTTAATTATAACCACCCTGTATATATGTACAAGGTGATCAGAATTAAAACGCCCCTATTCTGAGCTCTCTATATGTCGAACTATTCGGTGTAAAGGCTCCAAAACTGTTGAAGATACTATGCAAGACATTGTGAAAGGGATTACACACAAAAAAGTAGTTCCATAAACACCGTTAGATAGCACTGTGCAACAGAAAATATGCTGAAAAGTCACAAAGAATCGCAAAAAAAAAACACATACGGTATGAAAGGGAAGAAACTTAAACTGTTACTGTAACTGTAATTTCGCATTGTCAGCACAAAAATATGCATAACTAAGGCGACCATATTTCTAAACAGTATTTTGGGGACAAATCAAGCATTGTCCTCGAATCCAAGGAAAACTTGGGGACACTAGAAAATATTTTTGGGGACTTATTCGAGGACACAAAATATTACCATGTATACCCATACTTTAAATCTTGACATATCATTTGTGTATTCTTATTTCTAATAAATTAATGGAAGTATTTCATTCATTTATAAATATTTATTTAAACCAGAAACATGAAAGGAAGATCATGTGGAAATATTGCAATTTATTCAAAATTTAACTCTTGGAATAGTATTTGTATTTTTCAGAAGACATTGCTTTTTACATAGGATCATTTTGTCATAATTTTTCATGAAACGTTGTACACTCTCTAAAAAACGTATTCGAGTGCCAGTAAATTTTCGTACGTCAATTTCATATTTAAAGCATCGTTCTTCATGAAAGGTGATTAATCATTAACAAAACTGAAATAGGAAATTTGGCTCATAGTCCGATACTTTATTGAATGTCTGTACACGCTACACACGCAGTGACAACAAACGTTTTCAGAGATCGAATTTCATTGTTTCTCTGAGTAGATGGCTCTTTTAGTTGGTTTATTTTTCTTATTTCTTCAGTTTTTTCTGAAAGAAATAAACTAAACGGAAACTTTCAGGGAAAAAAAGTACAGATCTTTAAATTTGGGGACAAAGTATTTTTGGGGACAAAATGAAAAAAAGATTTGTATTTGGGGACTGCCCTCGAATTTCGAGGACGCATGGTCACCTTATGCATAACACTTAGTTTGCAGCTACTGTTCTGAGCATATAAAAGGATAAAATTGGGAAAGTGTCATTCTTACCAACTGTCATTTTGCCAGAACGCTCTTTGCTTGTGAAGTTGTTTATAAAAACAAAGGAAAAGGTTCAGTTGTATACTTCGACAGTTTTGTCAACTTAAGAATTTACGCAAGGACCATTACTTCCACAAGCTCTCCAGAGAATGATCGCTCGATTCGAGAAACCTGGACATTTTACTACCTTTTTCACCAAACACTTGACACAGGAATTAATCCAAACATGCTCATTTTAAACATATGGGTAAGATACCTTACCGATGACTTTAACAGACATATTTAGGCTAATCCGCGTGGTGAATAAGTCTGTTACAGTTCAGCCGGGTCGAGGACGCAAATCGACTTGTTCAGATGTCATTGAAGATATTGCCACCGCTATTTTTGAACAATCAATGAATAAGCTTGGAGGCTGTAGTAGTAGACCTGCAGTATCAGGGCACTTGGGTATTCCCTTGTGAGATTTCCCACGTTTAGAGAGCGGTTGGAATTTTCCTAGGTACGTGTGTACCGAGTGAAGGACAGGTCGGCAGCTCATCAAAAAGATTCCAAGCAAGGTGGACTGACAAAGAGGAAATTCCACAGCCGCGAAGGGGAACTCGTTGGACAGGTTTGCACGAGGAGAAGAAAGAGAGTTGTGGAGAGAGAACAAGAGAGAGTCGAGCGTTTGTACGGGGAGGCGACAGGTCACCAGGACTGCTCTCTGCCGCGTGATTTTGATTTTTTCCCCACCTTGCTTTGGAAACTTTTTCGTTAGTTAAAATTTATCGGTCGACCAGGGACCGAGGTATCTGCTGAACTTTTCCTGAGAATAAATTCTCAACCCTTGTTTCCCACGAGAGCACTTTGCTCTGGAAGGACGTGATACACCAGTGTCTCAGTAAAGACTGCCCGGGTCTTGTTTATCGGTCGGCCAGTGACCGAGGCCTCTGCCGAAAATTGCCCTGAGAAGGGATTCTCAAGTTTTGTTTCCCGCGAGAGCACGTTGCTCTAGAACTACGATCACCAGTGTTTCAGTGACGATAGATATAGTCCTGTTTCTCCCTCACGGAAATTGAATACGAATGTCTTCGAGCACGTATAAAGCTACCTATTTCTCCAGAAGATTCTAATCAAATCGAACTCAGGTTGACTCCGAACTTTACCTAGTCAAGAATCATTTAAGAAATTTGTAAATATTTATGTCTGTGTGTGTCTAATGTGTAAATAAAATCCTCGTCTGAGAGAAAACTGTGGTCCTATCTTCAACACGCTAGAGATGAGACGGGCTCAGCCCGAGCCCGAAAGCCCGATCCCGAGCCCGGGCCCGAACCGGGCTCGGGCTTTGTAACTCACAATTGCGTTCGGGCTCGGGCGGGCTCGGGCTCGTGAAATATTTCTATTTTATTGAACATACTCCTTGAAACCGATTTTTAAAAAGTGATTCATATGGAAAAAAAAAGTAGCGGCACCTATGTATGGCGTATGTGCCTAGAAGGCGCGTGAAGCTCTTTGGGTATTTCAGAACGGCGGCTTATATCGCTTAGTTAGTCATGAGATCGGACATTATTTCATAAACATAGATATAAAGAATTAGAAAGTGCATTAAAATTTTGCAACTATATTTGTCTTTAATTTGCACAAACGGCAAAATTTATTGTATTCTATCAAGGAATTACTTCTTTGAATTTTATTGAATTTTATTTATCTTTAGCTGAAATTTCGGGCTCGGGCTCCGATTTAAATAACATTGCTCGGGCTCGGGCGGGCTCGGATTAAAATTCTTCGGGCTCGGGCTTCAAAAAATGAGCCCGAACTCATCTCTACAACACGCCACACACTACAGTACAGTACGGGACATATTGAGAAATGTGGTGCATTTTCCTTAGCAAAATTCGTTACAGTCAGCAGTTGCTGGCCATTGACAGGGAGAAGCGACTAAACTTTGCATTGGCATTTCTGACTAGAGTTGAAGTGGACGCATAGTGGCCATGGCAGATTGGAATGATGAAGAGCATTTCTATCTAAGTGGAGCAGTCAGCACCCATAAGTCTCACATATGGGACACGGAAAACCCTCGTACCTTTCAAGAGATTTCACTTCACTGACCGAAATTTACAGTCTAGAGTGGATTTGCAGATACATTCATTCTTGGACCTTTCTTTTTCGAAGAAGTTCCTCACAGTAGCCCTGTGACATACACCGTGACAGGGTAAATCGTAAATCTTCTATCGGGCCTGACACTAGGAAATAAAAATAAGGACGTGGTCCGAATTTTCTCAATTTATCGTTAAAGCGGGTAGAAACATAGATCACAGCCCCTCGCTTGCTTTTTTTAATTAGCAGAAAAGAAAAAAAGCGAGCACGGGGCTACGATCGACGTTTTTACCCGCTTCAACGATCGATTGAGAAAATTCAGACCACGTTCTATCAATTTTCACATTCTAGTGTGAGGCCCTATAAAACATTCACCATGGCCATCCCAAATGGAACAGCGCCAATGTCTCGATTCTATTACCTTTATGCAAGATGGAGCGCCTTCACACATTGGACTCTGTGTACGGCAGTTTCTTCAACATTTTACTTATGATATATTAATTAGTCGTGCGTATCAGACAACTTAATCCTCTTGGTCTCCAGATCTTAATCCCTGTGATTTTTGGATATAGTGATATTAAAAAAATCTCGTTTATCGAAGACGTCTGGTAACCTCGGCAGATTTGAAAAACATTATCATTCTGCATGTGAGAAGCATCTCAACCGACCAATTCGACACACTGACAATCGACCAATCGAACACACCGCCCACAGACTGCAGATTTTACATCTTGAAGAAGGGAACCATACTTAGCAGCATTCCTTGCATCAATAAGGTCCTTGTGACATGAATGTTTGTACGTCCAAATAAAATGTGTTACAGAAGTGTATTCTGTGTCTTTGATGCATATTTTCTGTTGTACATCACCATTATCGGTGTTCCTGGAACAATTTTTTTTTCGCGTAATCCGTGTCCTCGTGTCTTGAATAGTATTTTCAACGATTTTGGAGCCTTTATACTGAGTAGTTCTATGTATAGAGAGCTCAGAATAGGGATGTTCTAATTCTGACCCCCTTGTATATACTGTATCTAAAAGAGGAGAAAGAGAGCGCCCACATCATCATGAGTATGTAGGCCCAACCTCTTCAGACACGACATAAATCTTGCATCTGAAATTAAAGAAGTATCACGTAATTGTTTTTAAAAAAACCTATTACGCTTAAAAACGACAAGTAGAAAGCGTAATTTCAAATTGTTTTTCAAATAAAAGTCTAATTATCAATCTCTGTTTCAATAGTAATAAGTTGTTATCATCCATAAACGAAGATTGTCAAGAAACTTTTAAAGATAAAACATACCCTATAAGTTCTTTTCAGCTATATGAATTTTGAATATATATATATATATATATATATATATATATATATATATTTACAAATTCAACTTAAAAATTTTCAATAAACATTCAAATATTCTTTTGCGTAACGGCAGTCAAAAATAAAATGTATGGATCGTCAGTATGCAGAATTTACGCATTCACATGAGTTAAAATAATTTTATGCAAAATTAAAGTATCCAAGTATGTGTACGTCAGTTTAAAACTGCAAAAAGTATTACAGGATCGTTTTAAAGATGGAAAAGCGAAGGTCCACATATGTGGACCTCTGGAGCGAAGAGGCTTATTATTTAAGATATACAGTATGCCCACTAAAGTCCCTTGCCAGCCTCTTAACTCTTTCTGAGGCGAGTTTATGTGCATAGAGTCGAAAGTACTTGGGGATTTTCTGGCTCATTTTTTAGGGTTAATTCATACATTTTTTCCTCAACTGTAATATCCGACGTGAAAATTAAAGAAACAAGTATTAAAGAAACATATAAAGGGTCTAGTCGGAAAAGTATTATGATTTGGCCCACAATGGCAAACTGAAACGAAAATTATATAGTATAATTTCGACTTGATGTATCAATGCAATTCAAATGTGTTTTCCACCGCATTCCGCTTTATTCTCGATATATGGAAAAAAATAATCGTACGCATGATTATCTTTCAAAGTGAGGTATCTCGTAAACTAATTGAGCGAGAGAAATAAAACCAACGCGAGGTTTTAGGAAACCTTAAAGAGTATATTTTATATTTTAGGGGGATTTTTGGAATAATTACAAATATTATTGAATAATAAATAAAAATATTATAATTAATTATTTTAATGTTCTAGGTGACTTACAGTCACCAAAATAATATATATTGTAGTCCAGCACATGCCGTATTACTCATATAAATTTCATTTACGAAAAGTTGGTGCAACGTTTTGAAAATAAAATAAAATCCGTTATGGAGAATATCACTCAAGGACGTATGACATAGGACATACATTATTTGATGAATAAAAATAACTGTAAAAGATTAAAGAAAAATAAAAATCAGTTTGTAATTTTTTTAATTAATATTTTTATTAACCTTTCAGTCCTAATTAAACTATAAAAAATCTTAATCATCATTACTACTGTAAATATTTACTGTTGTAATATTTTGTGTCCCAAATATCTTTGCTAATATCTCAGCAGCATGCAAAATTTTGGATAAAATACATTCATACGATAAATAATAAATTACAGCTGCAACATCCCACTGTGCGGTTGCCATTAAGACCATTACAGCAATAAAGATGAATGCTATTGTATTTAGTGACAACCAGAAATGAAGTCAATGTAAACACACCATATTTTATTGCTTACATGCTTTGATTTTACTTCTGCTTTAATTATGTTGGGTGTTAACTTTGAATATTGCATCGAAAGATTGTTTTGATCATCCAGGAATTCGGTTAAATAAGATAGAGCCTGTGAAAATTGATAAGAACCTGCGAAGAGAATCTGTAGTTGATTTTCAAAACGCGGAACATCAAGTAACTCAAATGCCATTAAACATTTAAAAGTATTTTTTTTTTTTTATTCCAATGATTGCTTAAAGCTTATTGGGAGAATATTTTCTACGCCGATCTTACTTTTAATGTATTTTACAGTAATGTTGTTTAATGCCTCATCCGATTTAAGTCTTTTACAATAATTGTTATGCATATTTATATTTTTGTGCAATGTTGCCATGTGTAGTTTAAACCACACACCTAATTTTTACCGTTTTAAACTTATTTGATCTTCTGCATTACGTTACAGTTTATTGCCTTTAACTGGTGGCATAAGAACAATAAAATCTTTTTCTTTTAAAAATTCGATGACATTTCTGATGGCAGTGTTTACAATAGCATTCAGCGTTATTGCTGTGACTGGCCTAATGATAACCGCAAATTGAGATGTTGTTCTCGTGTACCAGCTGTAATTTATTATTTATCGTATGGATGTTATTTATTCAAAATTTGGCATCCTGCTGATATATTAACAAAGATATTTCAGACACAAAATATTCCAATAGAAATTATTTAGAATAGTGATGATGATTAAGATTTTTTATAGTTTAATTAATACTGAAAGGTTAATAAAAGCAATAATTAAAAATTGAAATAATTAAAAAGTAATAATTAATAATTAAAAAAGTAATTACAAACTGATTTTCTTTTTTCTTTTACAGTAATTTTTATTCATCAAATAATCTATGTCATATGTCCTTAAGTGATATTCTCCATAACGAAGTTTTCTTTTCAAAACGTTGCACCAACTTTTCATAAACGCAATTTTTATGAGTAATAGGGCATGTCGTGCACTAGAGCATATATCATTTTGGTGTTTGTAAGTCACCGAGAACATTAAAATAATTAATTATAATATTTTATCTATTATTCAATAATATTTGTAATTATACGAAAAATCCCCCAAAAATATAAAATATAGACTTTAAGGTTTCCTAAATCCTCGCGTTGGTTTTATATCTCTAGCTCAATCAGTTAACGAGATATATCAATTTCAAAGATAATCATGCGTATGCTCTTATTATTTTTTTCCATATCTCGAGAATAAAGCGGAATGCGGCAGCAAAACACATATGAAGTGCATTGGTACATCAAGTCGATATTAATATATAAGTTTTGTTTCAGGTTGCTATTGAGGGGCGAATCATAATACTTATCCGGCTAGACCCTTTACAGGAGAATATATTAATTGTTCACAAAATCAAAATCGGGAAATTAACTGCTGCTTGTACACGGAGCTAAACGTAAAAATACATATTAAAAAGTGATGATTCTCGTACTCATTTTTCAGATAATTATGCGAGCTTTCTTTAAAAATACGGATCAAAGGAAAAGCGAAATATAATTTAAAATCAATACATATGGTAAAAATATCAGGTTGTAACGAAAGTTTTCCGCCATATCCGCCTGAAAAACTAACTTCTAACTCCTTAGATAACTGTTTTTGAACTTTCGGAACCAAACCTGCACAGTGTCACAAGATACAGCAATAGTACTTAAAGCTGTACTCATAATTCATTGATATTCTGTAGCTGACTTTTTGCAACACAACTGAAAGTAAATGATGGTTCTAATCCTCTAGAGTGGTAGTTCCATTTGAGACACCACACCTTGTACTGAATCATAAGTATATTTTTTACAGATTTCACAACACAGTGTTATAAAGTAAGCCTCCTTCTTTCAAATGCCAAAAATCGTTTGGCAAAGTATGAGCAAATACTCCAACGCGAACTGTGTGCTGACGATGTTTGCGGTGGCGGGAAACTTTCGTTACAACCTAATAGTTATCTATTATTTCTGACCAAAGTCAGAAAATTTACTAATTTTAGCTGATTTTAATAGTCACCAGACCGTAGATGCTAAGTATTTTTACCACGGCCTTAGAAAGGGTTAACTTCGGTTCAGCTGCTGCTATTTTACTTAAAGTGGTATCTAGGTATTATAGTAAAGTAACCGTGCGCTACTGAATGAAAGTGCCTGCTGCGCCACCTGGTGGAAAACTGCTTAGTTAGCACTCCTCGAAAACGAAGCGAAATTGGCTAAAAAAGGGATATACAAAGTTGTAGAGCATCATCGATTTAGTGGCCCCACCATGGCCGAGTGGATAAGAAACTGAACATGGTTGATGGCGGAAGTGTGAAGGTCCCAGGTTCGGGCCTACGCACGGTAGTCAATCTACCGGTCTGGAGTCTTGGGCGTTTTTCTCCAGATGTAACGTGAATACACGCTAGACCCCCCTTAAAAAGTCCTCCGTCCAAGGCACCCACATTTCGGTAGATGCCCCTCGTGTAAACTTGCCATAACAGAAAACAAAACAATCATCGATTTAGTACGAAAATACATCTTGTAGACATTAATGCGAAGAATAGAATGGTTAAAACGCGCATTTGCTTCTCCGTTATTTCCTATACTGTGACGTCACGAAACTTGACAGGAAGGAGAAATGATTATCTTTCGGGCAAAATACGACACTGCAATATGGTACAGTGGTATCGCTTGCTATCCCCAATCAAAAGGACCATGGCTCAAATCCCGAAGCTTGCATCCATAGTACAGATTGCCTTTATAAACAGAGTAGACAGTATGTAGAACGTGTAAAATAGCGTCGCATCAACTCAGCGTAACTTGCGATTGGTGTTCTAAATTTCTGCCTATGTGATCAGGCGTACACCCTCCATAAAACGTATTCGAGCAAGAGAGAAATTTCCTACGTTGGTTTCGTATATTAAAAATTATTTATCATAGAATATGAATTAGGCTACGTATAAATATGACTTTCCATATTTCTATCAAGTTGTGCGTTTTTCAAAAACTCAATTATTATTCTCAAATCTAAAATAGGAAATTTCTCTCTTGCTCGAATACTTTTTTTGGAGGGTGTACATAAAAAATGTTACGCCTGTTCACCTGAGACAGCTATAAAAGAGACATCTTCTGGGGTTATAGTATGTTGATGCACATGGTCATGGAGCGATTTTCCAAAACTGAATATTGTGATACGGTTTTACTGTATCGTGAATGGACGCAAGGCACGATCAGTAGCAAGGTTGTACACCCTCCAAAAAAAGTATTCGAGCAAGAGAGAAATTTCCTATTTTAGATTTGCGAATAATAATTGAGTTTTTGAAAAACGCACAACTTGACTGAAATATGGAAATTCATATTTATACTTAGCCTAATTCATATTCTATTATAAATAATTTTTAAAATACAAAACCAACGTAGGAAATTTATCTCTTGCTCGAATACTCTTTTGCGGGGTGTACCGACAACGTTTCCCTGCTGACCTGAATCCTTCTCATTAAACCATCCTCAGCTGTCGTAAGGGGTTTTCTCCGAAACCTCGCTTAAATACGGGCTAGGATCCCTTAGAAAGTCCCCCACGGCACGGAGGGCATTTCCCGTATAGGCCTGAGACCCTAGTGCAGTCAATCGGCCTTAATTCACAAATCAAACCAAACCTCACTGTCGTAAAAAGTTTAAAGTTGTATTCATACTAGCCGTTCCGTGCCGCTCAGCCTCCACTCTACGCCACCGTTCTTTATTGTTTTGGAACATAGGTTGTCAGGGCAAGAACTTGCGGAGCTGCAATAAATGCACCAATGAAATCACGCCGTACGCCGGCGAAGTCTGATGTCAGAACAATGCCCTAGAAACTCTCTCCTCTAATTGGGTGTAGCTTCGTCGGCCACCGCGGAATATCTGCTCCTGCCAGATATTCCGCAAACCCTCTGCGATCTCCGCGCGAAGTTCGCTTTGCTTCTCTGAGTGACGTTATCGCGGCGTCTTAGAGGCACGGAATGGCCAGTATGAATGCAGCTTTAGGGAAACAGGTTGCCTAACCAGTCGCGTTCCATCTGGCAGACCAGTTAAGGTAGGACACCAAGTTTAATCGCATAAGGTATTGGTACACGCCCACGCATGTCTGAAATTCAGTACAAGAGAGATCGGTGAATATTATGGCCTCTCCAAAACGCAGGTGTGGAAAATCCTAAGCGAATTAGGCACTCATCCATACCGATCAACGCCTCAACAGGTTTTACAGAACGGAAAAGTCGAGCAAAGCTATACCAGGTACCGCAGCCTGGCATAGCGTACACAGTAGTCTGGCAACTTTTTACATAGTCTCATTAATGCATGAGGTGCGTTTTACTTATTTACAATTTCGTAATATGGCTGTATAAAAATTAAAAATTTGGTATGTATTTACATGTAGCCCTCCCACTGTGAAGCCCTTGTAAATCCGTTCTTCAGAAACACCTCTCAAAATGGCAAGAACGACAATACTCACAGCTCGGAAAGTGCTTCAGAAACAACAAGGCCAGCTATTCTCACTTTCTGTTTTTGCTTCTCGAAACGGCAAGGCCGTGTCTGGAAGTTGTTGCTTCCTCCTCTGAGAACGCTGAGGCAATTAGCTGTCGCAATGGGGGGGGGTGTCCTGGAGGTCTGTATCCACTGTTCAACCGCGGACTTATCAGAGCCGTGGTATTCTCATCTTCTGGGTGGGAGAGAACCAAAGAAACACGAATGGTTCCACCCCCCCACACTCTAACCAAGGAAAAATAACTGGATCACTTGTAAAAGAAAGTTTGAATTCTGCTAATTACTGTCAAGGTTTTCTTCAAATTTCACGCGTACGCATCGGTGGGGATTGTTTGTAGTACACCCTCCAAAAAAAGTATTCGAGCAAGAGATAAATTTCTTACGTTGATTTCGTATATTAAAAATTATTTATCATAGAATATGAATTAGGCTATGTATAAATATGAATTTACATATTTCTGTCAAGTTGTGCGTTTTTCAAAAACTCAATTATTATTCGCTAATCTAAAATAGGAAATTTCTCTCTTGCTCGAATACTTTTTTTTGGAGTGTCTACATCAATTAATTCCACATTAGGGAATAAGCGTTTACTTATCTGCGAAAGCAAAATAGTTCAACCTGTTGATTTTTTTTAATGCGTGAGTTTACATTTTACTTGAAAAAATTTTCATTTTATCCATCGTTGCTTCCCGGAACAGGTCTTTGAATGCGTACGCTGTAAGCCTAAGTTGGAGTAACAGTGCCAGGAAACACCGAGGAACACAGGAAGAAAAACGCTGCATTCGCGTTTTTGGGACGGTGGGAAACGAAACAGACAATAGTTTTTAGGCAAGTCATGCATTAACACTAAATTAACACTAAATGTACACGGGCAAGGCCCGCAATGGAAGTTTATGTCTATGTGTGTAAAAGGAGTGGCACTCGATTTATACCAAGGAGGTTTAACATATGGAGGCGCCCATGCTATGCTCCGCAGTGCTAGGAAAGTGAAGCCATGCCACGCCCCCACTCTTGCCCAGGAGATTGAAGAACGCATAGCGAAGCATTGAAAAACGAGTTCCGGAAAGTGTTAATAAAAATAATTTAAAAGTTACTAACAAATTTTTTTATTCATTTTACGTTTATGGAAGATTGTTTACACGTATTAACTTGTTTTTTATTGCATAATTTTAAATTTATTTTCGTGCATTGCGTTTTAAACATCAAGTGAAACAAAAAACAGTTATTCTTAGGATTATACTATACTTTGCAAAACTGTTTATATTTTTTCATGATAATTGTTTTATTATTAGCTAACCAAATTACATTTAAAATTTTAAGGACTATTATTGATTTTAAAGAACTATATATTTTTGATTTTCAAGGACTTTTATTCACTAGTGAACTTTGTAATGAAAACTTTGCATGTTTCCCCCCAAAACATATGAATCATGAAATAGCAATTTATTTCTGGAAACTAATTTAAATCTAAGAAGCAGGGTTGTCTGGTTTAAGGTTTAAAACAGATCAAAAATTAAAAGACGGCTTTTGATCACGTATTAAGTTTTGTTATTTAATAAAACATACAACAATTAAGGAGCTTAAAGCTCTATATACATTGCACATAAGTAATCTTATTCTCCTAAACTTCCAATATAGTGAAATATATTAACAATTTTCCTTACTGTCCTTTGAACTGAATGATTTTAGTATATAATTGTCGGACATTTTTCTCATCTTTATTATTCCTACTTAAGCGCTTACTAAAATAGTGATATCGCACATGTAAATATTGATCGATCCCTGATTTTATCAGATGAAGAAGATGGTTATCCATGACTTCATTTTGAAGCATATGCTCGTTTAAAGAAGGAAACAAATCTTCTCCTATCAACGAATTTAATGCAGCTGCCGAGGTATATTCTATACTGTAAATTAATACGTGTGTAAATAATACGTGTTTAAAAATAATTGATTATTTAAAAATAAACAGTAAAAGTATTACAGAATTAAGATTAAAATTATGCCTAAAGATGTGGCTTTAAGATAAACTTACATACGATCAGTAAAAAATGAGAAATACAGCAGTTTTGTTCTTAAAAATTTACATGCATGCCAATGACGATATCGGATGTTCTGGGCAAGAGAGGGGGCGTGGTCGTTGGCTTCAAAAACCGGAAATGGGCGCCTCCATATGTTAAACCTCCTTGATTTATACTCATGCAATTCAAATCGAATTAGGGAAATTCAGACTTAAATAGCATCTTAAGATTTACTCAGACCCCATATAGCAGGCCTCGCAGTCGGTTCTATATTTTTTTTAATTCCTACCTTCATCAAAGTTTTATTTATATAGCCTAGTATTTTAATGGCTCGCAAGGCGAAACCTTAACATCTAAATGAACATTTAACTGTTGAAGCAGCAGAACATTTTACTCTATTATGTATAGAGGTAGGAATTAAAAAAAATAGGACAGACTGCGACGCCTGCATAGGGAGCAGGTATGTGCTTGACTGCTCTTTCTTTGCAAATCCTCGAGCCCCATTAAAAGTGAAGGGAGAGAGCGTGGGGCGAAAGCTGGGTTTGAACCCAGGGACTACTCCCCCATAGAGAGTCAGTCGGAGGCTGACGAACGATATTCCAAGCGTTATGGAATACTGCCACTCGTTGTGGACTTTGTGAGGTTGCTGCCGCTCGTTGCGGACTTTGAAAGAGAGCCGAGCGAGAGGTGGAAGAGGTCGGTGCTGGCACCATCTGTCGCTATTGGCGAGAAGGAGAATGCGTGTTCGTAGTCCGGGTCATCAATGTAGGGAGAGAGAGTGGGGCGAGATCTGGGTTTGAACCCAGGGACTTAAGGATGGTAGAATGACGCGCAATCCGGCTCGGCTAAAAGGTACCCATTCGACCGGCCTTCAATTGCTGGGTGTTGTGTGCGTGGAGGTGATCTCGTGCCGCCACAAAAGCAAATCAAAATAAGCTTATGTCCACTATTTAAAAAAATCAGGGGCGGACCCATAAAAAAATTTGCTGGGGGCACACATTTTTTTTACTCCTTCCTCTTATAAATCCCTTTCAAATTTAGAAAATAAGTCAGTCTTTTGTAATCTAAATTTGTTTTGTCATGAGGGTGCACATGCCCCCGTGTCCCCCTTTTTGGATCTTTCAATAAAAATATAATTCTGAGGGGAGTGTTTTCATTCATTCGTCTGTAACTCCCACCACCTTGAAGGAAGTCTGCGTACGTTACTGAATTGCTGTAAAAATTTTCAACACATAAATTGCCAGGAAGAGGGTAGCAATTTCCCGCCCCCTTTCAAAATGGGTCCCCATCTTTGCAACTGAAAATAAAAAATAAAGAAGTGAAACTTTCATGAATAAAAGAATGTCCAAAGTTGAAAATAAAAAGAATAATACCGACACCGTGGCGGATTCAGAAAAAAAATTCTAGAGGCGGGCACAAAAATTTTAATCTGCTTCTGTTCATTTCATTCGGAAGTTGTTTATTAGTCTTATTGCTTATTTCTGTTATGTTAGGGCTCTTTCCTTTTGGTAATCTCTGTCAGGATCCACTACTTTCGGTCAAAGGCCATTTTGCATAGTTTCTGAGTTCGAGGCTAAAATTCGTCTGCTAGCGGTAATTACACCGTCCAAAAAAGTATTCGAGCAAGCAATAAATTTCCTACATTGGTTTCGTATATGAAAAATTATTTATCATAGAATATGAATTAGGCTATGTATAAATATGAATTTACATATTTCTATCAAGTTCTGCGTTTTTCAAAAACTCAATTATTATTCGCAAATCTAAAATAGGAAATTTCTCTCTTGCTCGAATATTTTTTTTGGAGGGTATACACCCTCCATAAAATGTATTCGAGCAATAGTGAAATTTCCTACGTTGGTTTCGTAAATTAAAAATTATTTATCATAGAATATGAATTAGGCTACGTATAAATATGACTTTGCATATTTCTATCAAGTTGTGCGTTTTTCAAAAACTCAATTATTATTCTTAAATCTAAAATAGGAAATTTCTCTCTTGCTCGAATACTTTTTTTGGAGGGTGTACATTATTGCAAACACTCTACAAATAAAAGATCATTTCATTCTGACTGAGTTGATTTTGAGTTTCCGGAGTTTAAAATAGTACAAATATTCATTAAAATCCTCCCATACCTTTTAAAAGTACGATCTGTTTAATTATTTTTAGTATTTAATTATTATTAACATTTAAAATGAAATCTCACAATGAAGATAAAATTAATTTTTGAAAAGCTATTATTTGTTAATGATTAATATTCTAGCTTCTTTTGCAACTGGTATATTTCTAGAAGAAAGTGTTAAATAACCCCTTAAGTCCAAACAAGCTGAAACCAAAACTAATCATCACCTTAAGATCACGCACGTGGCGTATCAAATACCGCCAGTTGACGCCACTTGCAAAATGTCCAATTCATCTGGATCCTTTCTCTGGGTCTGGACCCGCTCCTTGTTCTTGGAGCAAATCGGGCCATCGTGATTCTCGCGTGCTTGCTTGTGCACGCCCAAAGAAGCCTACGGACGTTTCCTCATTGGTTAGATACGGCCGTTAGATGGCGTATCTAAGTGCTGGAACCAATAAGTGATCATCCGTAGGCAACTTTGCATGACACTTCGAAGTGCAGAAGCAGGCCTCGTGGAATCATGATGGGCCCGAGGGGATCCAAGACGACCGGATACCGGATTCCTAAGAACCGGATCCGACTTTACCCAAAAATTTTGTTGGCCAAGCATCATGTCTTTTTTGCCTCCTGCATTGGAAAAAAAATTAGTTACTAGTAAATTTAAACTAGGAAATGTACTGGATTTTTTTTTCTTTTCTTTTTTTTCTTTGAAAGAGGAAACCATAGAATTTTATGCGTTTCACACTTGCGTCGTTCGCGTCGGTTTGACGACGCTCGCGCCAGTTTTGCCTAGTGTGAAAGCAATGTGACACCGGTTTCGCGACGGATCGCTCGAACTACTTAGGGAAGTGGTCTGACGGCGCTCAAATCGACTTAGCCATCCCAGAATTCTGTGCGATAATCTACTGGCTACTTGGCGAGCCTTTAAAAGTCGCCAGGTGATTGTTGTTGATGTTGGCTTCTTGTTTTTGTTTACTTCCGATTTTCAGCCCATGCTTCGGATATTTTAAAATCCTTATAATTTCTTAAAATTTATTTACTTTACACTCGTCATGTCTGTCTGTCTTAAAAAGTTTATCATTTAATGTGATCTTATATTAGTATTTATTTAAAATGTTTCATTTTTTATTAGTTAAGATGATGCTCTGTTTGCATTTGAAAAATACAGATTTCTCACAGACACATTATCCAATTTCTTTTATTGTAGTTGAGTTATTTATATGTGGATAATGTTTATCACAAAAATATTCTTTGCGCGATTTTTTTTTTGATGTATGAGTATAGTTGAATTCTTACTACTTAATGTCATGCAGATTCATTCCATTTATTAACTTTAAATTATGTATATTTTTGGGATTTTAAAAACAAAATTTTCATCCATCAATTATGGATATATTTATGTTTTATTTTAGATAATCGTAATATCGTTAATGTAAGTCTGTTTAATAAAATAATTTTTACTTATATTGCAGTGTTTTTGTTATGAAAATGTGTAATAAATTTAGAAAAATAAAAAGTATTTAACTCTTGCCTCTTTTTAAACATAATTTTACATTGTTAACTACTAATGGTTTCTTTTTTATATCTGTTTCTGTCAGATGAAATATTGCACATCCACAATGAAGTTAAACTAGTAAGATTTGAGACATTGGAGCAGAAAATTAAATAATACTGCTTCATGTCTTAAGTCTCACTGGTAAAAGTGTAATTCAACTGTCTAGAATAGGAGCATCTTTTGTTGTAAGTAAATACCGAGCTTCGGATTCATTATCTTAAAAAGTTTGTGTATCTAAGGTATGGTTTAATATTTTATTTTATTCGTTTTTTTTTAATTATTGACTTTTAATTTTTTTTCATTCCTTTATTTAACGTTCTAATGCCATTAGATTAAATCTTGACCTTTTATTTTATATTTATTTCTTACTAGTTGGAATAGATTTTTAAAGTCAAATTTACTTGAAAGATCTGGATGAGAAATGTTTGAAGTATTTACTAGCAATAACTAATGTAGATCATAGTATACTATTTCTCGGATTTATAATGGCAAAATTTGTTATAGTAATTTTCATATTATTGATTAAAATTGATAAAAAGTACTTTAATTATGGCAAGAATCTTTCCAAAGTAATCCTTAAATTATTTTTTATAATTTAAGGATTACTTTGGAAAAGTAGAATATAGTAAATGTGTATAGTAAATATAAGAATATAGTAAATGTGTAATTACTAAGGTATTTATATAATATATTGTCATCATCCAATTGTCCATAATTTTTTCTTCCCAATCTGTGCGATTATGCCCCAGTAATGTTTTAAACAATTACACGAATCTCAGTTACTGGTGTTGATAACCCTATATATAGATCATATGATAATATATATAAATACTACTTTTATGAGATTATCTGGGGTGTAGCCTAGGGGAGTCATAACCCCCCCCCCATGAGGAATTTCTTGCCATACAAAATGTATATTCTTCACTCCGTTATCACACACATGTATGCATATATGTGACTTGCAGTAGTCGTAACCCCCCCCCATGAAAAATTTCTGGCTACGCCCCTGCCAGCAAGGTTAATTAAAAAAAATTTTTAGGTTCTTGCGTATTATTCTGGCAGTCATTCCTGCCAAACAATTTTTTTTTGTCAAATGTGCTGGCAAACTATTGCCAGTGATATTCCAAACCAACAATTATTTCATGTGTCTGACATTTATCTTGGCAAAAAATCATTCATCTTGGTGGACTGCTGGGATAATATATAAGTACATTTTTTTATTTCTTTCATAATTGTTTACAAGAAAAATCCCTGTATTTTCCTATTATAAATTGCTAAAAATTCAAAATGTTGGCACACCATGGAAATCTACTCGATTTTCCCCAATAATGTAGGCAGGTATGAAACTATCACTAAATTTAGATTAAACTTTTTGAAAGATGAGCTTTCCTCTCATTTTATCATGTTTTTATTAATTCACTTTCTTTACAGTTCAGTTATTACTGTACGAACATGTATCATGTAAGGAAAGTATTGTAATCATGAAAAAATTCAACTTAGAGGTTTTTAAATATTTACACGTTTTGTCATAGCTACCAAGTGTTCCGTTTATACGGATTCGTTCCGTTTTTTGAGCTTTGTTCCGTAAATACGTTTTTAAGCCAAAATGTTCCATTTTTCAGCTTCTGTGTAAGGATTTTTAAAAATTAAAAGAAAAAAGGAAGAACATGTACATTTTTAGCTTTTGGTAAATCATTTATCCTTGTAAATAAGGCAATAAATTTAATTGAATGATATTTATCTTATTCTTTCAAGTATTTATTACATTAAGCATTTAAGTCTTGTAGAAATAAGTTAAGAATAATTTATTTTTATAAATTAATGATTATATAGGCACATCATCTCTCTACACATGATAATTTAATTCTGTTAATGTAAGATTTTTAATTGTATATTTAATCATACATTTAATGACCACGCACTGTGTTCCTTATTTCTGATTTTATGACCACGTGTTGTGTTCCTTAATCTTTTCCTGGAAGGTTGGCAGCTATGCGTTTTGTGGTCTTCTGAATTTATTTATACTATTTTTATGAGGTTTATGTGTGCGTGTATGGGAGAGAACACAATAGCTCCTAAATGGTGCATTCGATTGAGCTGAAATTTGGTATACACAGTCAACTCGGCATATAGTTAACTTTCAAATACAGTGAACACATTTCCTTAGTCCTGATTTACATACATTAGAAATGTACATAGCATTTTTTGGTTTTAGTGAATTATGACTTCGGTTATAGTGAACTTAAAAATTTTTGGATGGTAGAGGCAAATATTGTTCAATTCCCATTAACAGTGTCTCTTTTATGTTTGATTAGAGTGTCGAGTTTTACACTATCAGGTTGTATAAATGTTTATAATTGCAGGATATGGGGAACGAGCAACCAATACGCTAAACGTGAAAAACCCCAACTCCAAGTGGTCCCAAACGCTGTAGTGTTACAGGGACTAGCTACGGTGCGATGTTGAGAGAACAATTGATTCCAGCATTGCAAGAGAGACATTGTTTAGAAACCACGGTATGTATGCAGGATGAAGCACCCCCTCACATTGCTAACATTGTTAAAAAATTGCTACATGATACCTTTGGTGCGGACAGAGTCATAAGCAGAGGTTTCGACAACTCTTGGCCCCCACATTCACCGGAACTTAATCCTTGTGATTTTTATCTGTGGGGACATTTGAAAGATATGGTTTATAGAGAACGACATGCCTCTTTTGCTCAATTGAAATCTAGCAGAACGAGACGTGAAGTGTGTTACACCAGAGATTTTAAATGTGACGGTGGGCCATGCTGTTTTACATTTTCAGCATGTGGTTACATCAGGTGGATCGCATATTGAGCACATCATGTGATAATTTCATTGAATAAATAATGGTTTGTTTTCCAAACCGTCTTAATGGATTGTTTAATTTGTGATCTTAATTTACGTTAATTTTTGATTACATGATACTGTAAAAATATAATTACTGAAGCGAATTGCATGGAATTTTGATAAACTGTAAATGATGTTTTATATTGTTTGTATGCCTCTAATTCCGACATTGTTCTTTCGTTCTGTAAATAAGCTCTCATCTATCTCAACTACTTTTTCAAGACCACTGATTTTTTTTTTTACTCATATTTCTGTTAATACTGATACACAAACTTCTCTCAAGTAGTTGTTCCAATCTACAACTGTATTATGATTCATATCCAGTTGTTTTTCACACCATTTGACTGATGTCTTGGGTTTCGCAAAGGGCAAGTGTTAAGCCGGATTCATACTGGCCGTACCGCACCGCTAAGACGCCGCAATTGGTGGATTCATATCTGCCGCGCCGCACCGCAACCATGCCGTACTGTTTCGCCGTTTTGGACCGTTGGCTGTCCTCGCGGCGAGCTTGCGGTGCCGCAAGTAAATACACCAATGCTCTTCTGTAATTGGCTGTAGCTGTAAAAGCTCTTCTGTAATTGGCTGTAGCTGTAAAATCTCTTCTGTAATTGGCTGTAGCTTTGCGGTCGCTGCGGAATATCTGTTCTCGCCAGATAATGCGCAAACCCTCGGCGCTCGCCGCACGGGTGCCGTGCTGCTCCGCCACGTGACGTCATTGCGGCGTCTTAGCGGTGCGGTACGGCCAGTATGAATGCGGCCAGGGGCGTAGCCAGAAAATTTTCATTGGCGGGGGGGTTATGACTACTGCAACTAACATATATCCATACATGTGTGTGATAAGGGAGTGAAGAATATACATTTTGTATGGCAAAAATTTCCTCATTGGGGGGGGGGTTATGACCCCCCTAATCCCCCCGTGGCTACGCCCCTGAATGCGGCTAATGACGTCACGTGGCGGAGCAACACGGCCCCCGCGCGGCGAGCGCCGAGGGTTTGCGCAATATCTGGCGAGAACAAATATTCCGCAGCGACCGCAAAGCTACAGCCAATTACAGAAGAGCTTTTACAGCTACAGCCAATTACAGAAGAGCATTGGTGTATTTACTTGCGGCACCGCAAGCTCGCCGCGCGGACAACCAACGGTCCAAAACGGCGAAACAGTACGGTATGGTTGCGGTGCAGCGCGGCAGGTATGAATCCACCTTTAGCTTATTTTCCAGGTGGCCTCTAAAGTGATGGCCGGACCCACTGATGTTTCTTTTGCGTCTCGCAAATGACCAGCATTAGCATATTTTTCAGGGGACTGCCTAAAGTGATGACCGGACCCACTGATGTTTTTTTTGGGTCTCGCAAAGGGCAAGTGTTAGGTTATATTCCAGGGGGCCCCTAAAGTGATAACCGGACCCACTGACTTTTTTTGTGTCTCGCAAATGACCAGCATTAGCATATTTTCGAGGGGCCCTTCCTCTTTAGTTTTTAATAGTTTATTTTTTCTTTAAATAGTTGTTCCATAAAAAAAATTTCGTTTTCCTAAATCACCATTTTGTTTATGTTTCTGCATCTTGGGAAAATAATCACAAAAATCAAGCGTGCTTCCTCTGTAGCTGAATCTCACAGCCTTTAGTGTCCCACACGTGTTGCCGAACGAGAAAAGCCAAAATAATGGAACCCAGAGACTATGAACCAAGCAGAGCAGAAGAGGTTGCAATCCCAGAGACGTTCCACAGAAGAGTGCCAACTCACCAGTTTGTTGACAATCGCCAAGTGGTAGGCTAAAGCACATTCCCTAGTAGCAATGACTGCTTGTTTTCTGCTCGGTCGTTCATCGACTCATCGTTAACTCATCGACTCGTCGACTTCAGTCATCGGCAAGTGCACTTTTGTTTATCTGCAATAGATGAATTTTTATTCATGGATAGAAGTGATCTAGACGAGCAGTTTTGCCGATGGGAAACCGAAAAACAATATCTTATCCGAAACTGCAGCTCTATAGTCAACGGGCCTTGCAGGTGTCCCGAGTGGTTTACACTTTACCCAAATTCCTATAAATATTTGCGTAATTTAGATGTGCCTTTGCATAATCTAAGGGAAATTTTGAACAATTCTTGAATTAATCGCATAATTTACTTCAAATTTCTTGTAATGGGGTTGGGAGGGGGCAGGGGAGTGGTATCCCCCCCCCTCCCACAAAATTTAAATTTGAAAATAAATATTCACAAAAAAATGTAAGTATTTATTATATAAAAATCGTTTGTAATATTTAAATAATTTTTAAAAAATGTGTTTAAAAAAAAAGAAAAGAAAATCTATTTGAGCGTCAGCTGCTAAATATTTTTTGTTTGTTTTGTTTTTGGAATCGATTTTCAAGTATACTGATATATTTATTCTTGTAACTTAAGTTTGTTTGATGCTTAAAAAAATTCTAAAAAGGTATAACGCACGATGCGTTTAATTATTTTACGTCAATGACCGATTTAAGTATAGCTGATACCTTGAAAAACAATCAAACTGAAGGTGAATGCGGTAAATTTTACGATCCTTTGCATGCATTTGAAGTTCTTCATGGAAATACTTCACCAAACAGAAGAAATATTAAAGGTGATGGAAAAGGACACTCTAGCACATGTACCATTGATGAACAAATATCACCTGCTTCAGTCGTATCTGAAGAGGACTTCTTTGATATTTCACGGCATACAAATAATCAGCTTGGTAGGCTTGGTACAGAAATCTGCCGATCTGGTCTGGGAGATGAGCCGGACAAAGCATTATGTATAAACAAAATGAAATCCTCAAAGTCCGCTATGACACCAGATTTAAAATATAATGTAGATAAGCATGGTGTGTCTTCAAATGGCAAGAGTAAAAGTAGTTCCAGTTTTTCAATTTTTGGTCAGCTATTAAACAAAAAACAAAATGCTAGTCTTCCAACAAAAAGTTCTGGAAATACTCATAATTTTTCACTTCCTTCAACATTTAAACAAAGCTCACCCCCTTGTGAATCAAGTCATAGACTTTCAGAAAGGGGTGAAGAAACATCACGTCCACAAATGAAAACCAAGTTGCGATCAATGTGGAACAATGTTAAATATGGTAAAGTATTTTCTCATAAGCATACTACCACAGAAAATGCTGTTTATTATTTTAAAAATTCATTTACCTGAAAATTTAATTGTATTTTCAAATTGCATTTCTGAAATATTTAAGAGTTTCATTCAAATTTTGTAAATCAGGTTTATCATCCCTTGTACTTCCTAGCATATATCATACCTAGGACATTCTGTATACCCATATTATAAACAAGCAAATTTTACTGATCTTAACCTTTCAGTAGATTTAAGTACAGTTCCCAAACTTTTTTAGCATCCCAAAAGGCCAACCTTTTTTTAGCAAGGCCTTTGGTCTTCACTTTCCTGAAATATGGACCAAGTTTGCTGGTTTTAGTTTTTTCGTTTACTAATGCGTATTTATAAATACCTGTTAAGCTTAAGATGATATAAACACCAATGTAATTGATTGCATGTAATTTTTCCTAAAATAGATAGCAGTTATTTGTGATGTTATCAAACTTTAATAGCAATCACCTGGCCTCACCATGGCATACTGGTTATGTCACTGAAAATGGTAGACGGCCGAAGTGTGAAGGTTCCGGGTTCGGGTCCTATTGCACAGCTGTCCATCTAACGGTCTGGAGTATAGGTAGTTTTTCTCCAGATGTTACGTGAATATGCATTAGAACCCCTCAGAAAGTCCTCCTACCAAGGCACCCCCATCCTTGGCAGATCGCCCTAGCATAGCATTGCCATAATCACACAAACACAAGCAATAATCTGTCTTTATACTTACTGTTCGTCTTTGATTTTGTGGCGTCTGGCTTTGGAAGGTTCCGTTATTGAAGTGGAAATATTGTAAGATTCCAGGTAAAAGGTTACTATCTTTGGTGATAAACCCCATTGACGAAGTAGGGAGAATTTTGTGGTGATCAATCATCAGGGTTCAAAGCCCGGTGGTGCAACACTTAGTGCTTTGTGCTGTCATGCTACAGGTCTGGGCAAGGTTCACTCCACCTTTCATCTGTTGAGTGGGTCGATAAAATGAGGACAAAGCTTGCTTGGGAGTTAAATACTGGGGCTTCGCTTCAGGCTGACGACCTGCCTGAGGCACATGGTTCTGCGCTCGAGAGCCCATGGTTGCAAAGATGTGTTTGTTCAGCGCAGACCTTGGCCAGCACGTGGGCTGTTGCGCCAATGTTTAATGTTTAATCATCAGGTTTCATCCTTCCCTCTATGTAACAGATTTCTTATTTCTGTACGCCTGGTCAATGCTCTGAGATTTTTCATGCACAGTACAACACATTAGTCTTGCATCTAGTATCATGGTATACCAGTTCGTATTGTATGAATAGCCGAGAAAAAAGTTCTATGCAAGGCCATAGCCAAGAAGGATCATGGGGTTTGATCCCCTCCCGAAATTTTTGGCAATGCATTAGTATTTTATTTGCGTTGATTCTGAAGATCAATTAAAGTTGAAAGAACTTTAGTGCTGCCTATACCTTCCCGCACTTTAAATTTAGTGCTACATATCCTCCTCCAAATTTTTTTTCTAGTTACGGCCTTGGTTCTATGTCGCAGAAACAGAACATAGTTAATGTGCGCCAAGGCATCAATTATGTGGACCTTACTTTGGATTTTCTCTTCTACTGAATGAATTCTGTTAAAAGATCTTTCCAAGGAGACATGAAGTCGGAGCCGAACAGAACATATCTGTACTATTATAACTAGTATCTTATGTAGTAGTTATAAGTTCCAATTCCAGTATAGTGTGTGTCAATAATTATAGTATTTTAGAATCATGAATTCAGGGTCTTCAATAATGATGCACCGTATATTCGTTTGGTATTCAATTGCCTAATTTTTAGCATACAAATCCCATGGGAAAATACAATATTTGTGTCTTCCAAAACCTTTGATAAAGAAGATAACTCTTTACCAAAGGCTTTGGAAGAAAGAACAAGTTAGCAAACACAAATGAGATTTATTGCTGCAAACTAGTTTCAGAAAATATTACTTACCATCATCAGTGCGAGAGTGCATTCATGCACTGATGTTTTTAAGTCATACTTACCAGAATTGGTCTGTATTACATTATTGTTATTGGTGTTCGCTAATGTTTTTCTTTCTGCTTTATTCATTTGGATACGAATTTTATAATAACTCTTTTTTCAAATGGTGAATACTCAGGATTTAAAAAATCTTGGATTTAATTGTATCAAGTGATTCTATGTATGCATTAAGAAAGAATTTCTGAATTATATGTATACATTACTTTAAAATAATTCTGTACTTACAATTTTTTTAATGGAAGTTTTATCATATATAAGATTTTGTATATATGGGCTATGGTAAATTTAAGGTGTATTACTAATTCTAAAGTATTTCAGAAACTTTTCTGGATTTTTTTTTGGCAGGGGGCTTGTTGTAAATACCTGACCTGGGGCCTGAAAATCCTGTTGGTAGCCCTGATAGTACTGTAGTAGAAAATAATGCTAATTGTTACTTATAGAGGTCAAAATTCAGGAAATTTGCAGGTGGCCAGTGGCCACTCGCATGTTTGAATATTGCACAACTTATATACAAGTTTGATAAATATGTGCAGCTTATAAAAATAATAAGGAAAGACTTCTTAAAAACTGCACATAAATATTCCGCTAAAAAAAAATTATCTGCCAGTATATACAGTATGACCCAAAAACACTGGCCTTGGCTTTTTTATTACTTGATCATAGACATGTACAGTAAATTACAAAGTTATATAAGTGACAGAATTTTATGGTGTTGATTAACATTTTCAGAATATTAAATCTAAATAAATAAAAAAAATTAATTTTTATGTGGACCCCATACAAAAGTATTCCCAGTTAGTGCCCCTTACATTAATAAAGTTATGTGCAAAATTTCAGTCTATCATTCTTTTTTCCTGGCTATGACCTTGCTTTTGTCGAAAACATTTCTCTGTAGTGTCCCTCCTACTGCTGCACTTCAAAAATCCATTAAAGCCCAATAAAACAGCCTGATGCTTTCTTGTACACTCTAAAATTTCTTTTTTAAAAGAACTGAGACAGCTCTCTTATTTGGAATACTTGATGCAATTTTACTTTTGAGTGCAAGTGGAATTCCTCTGTTTTTATCCATTCCCCTTCTTCCCTCCTCTAGTAGGAGGGGGTGCCTGGCAACCTTTCAGCGTTTGGAAGTCCTTCCCTTCCCCTGGTATGTCCATGTTTTCACTCTTATTTGCCAAAACTTGTCACTCTGCCCACCCCTTCCATTACAGAGATCATTGCAGTCAAGATGGTTGATCGTTTTACGGCGGCCCCTTTACAAAACACTATCTATTAAAATGATACCGTAGCAAAAATACGATCAATTGAAATGACCCTTAACAGAACACGATGTGTAACTGATCCTTCACAAAATTCCAAGCAATGCAAGAAGACATTTCTCATAAATGCAACCCAATAAAATGTCTGTTTACAAATAGTCACTTTTTTTCCCCCTAATTGAGATGCTTTTCAGATACTCATCGCTTTTTTATTTCACTTGTTTTCTTTCACTCGTGTAACCAAAACAGAGGCACCTCTGAGATGTTCGTTTTCAGCTAATGCAACTATTAAAAATTGCAATCTGGCACTACCTTCATTTGGGGGGGTAAGAAAGGGGTTCAAATTGATTTCGCTGTTAATCATATAATGTGGATATTGTATTTGATGACTAAACAATCATAATTCTAGACTGCCGCTTTAGTGAAAGCTATTAATATAAATGATGGCAGCTTCTATTGTTTATAATTGGCGGTTTTGCATACTTGCAAATTTTTGTTCTAAATGATTGCTTAGTGTAATCATCATCTGGACTTCCCATTTCAGGTTATCAGATTCAGATAGTTATTATAGATATTTACTAAGCATGAGAGAATTATGATTCATTTAGGAATGGAGAATGGCTTTTTGCGAGTAGAAAATTTACTACTTGATTAGTACTTGATTTGTATTAAAAATGAAAGTATTTTTAATATTTATGTATTACAAATACTTTTATGTGAAACCAGGCACTTATCCAGAAAAACATTTTGGAGGGGGTCCAAACCGTAAAAAAGCCGAATTTTTCACAAAAACGCTATATATCATTATCATTTTAGTAGCAAGTTTAGTAACAAGCAAACAAGTGCAGGTGTCTGCTTCAAACTGCTATTGTAGGCATTGTCATAACTCGTTTGCAAATTTCCAGAATGGATGATCACTTTTGCTAATTGGTCAAGTGGTACTAATACCATCTATCAATGATCCAGCCCTCCATCCTCCAAAGTCGATCTTGGAGTTCTCTTGCCTCCTGTCAAGAACATCTGTTTGAACGCCTCCATTTTACTTTAAATTCATAAAAACTTTGAAAAAGTCTGCAAAAAAGAAATGGGGGGGGCGGGGGTTGGGAATAAACTGTGGCGACTGGTACATAAATTTGCAGTCTCCACTTTCACAAAAGCAGTTGCCACGTGGTGAGTGGCAACTGTTAATTTTGACCTATAGTTGCTTAGTAATATTATTACATTTAAAGTAATTTTAATATAGAAGAAAACACTCAGATATTAAATTTAAAATTTCTTGTTTTTCAATTTTTCATAAATCTTATGACACATTACATTAACCTTACTATTATTAAGTCATTTAAGTATGACTTTATGTGGTTTTTCATGGATTTTTGTTGCGTTTTGAATTACTATTTGTGTTTTGGTGGTCATTTTTGAGTGTTTTTGAATTTTAAACAGTTGTTTTGGTGGTCTTTTTGAAGTTTAAAAAGTGTGCTTGAGCGTACTTTTGAAGTATTTTGAAAAATTTTATGATGTAGAAGTGAAATTTGTGTACCCCCCCAGCCAAATTTTTCTTTTTTCTTTTTGAAAGTAAGAAATGGATATGAAATATAATTATCGAAGTTTAAAGGTATGTGTGCTTTTCATTTTATTTCTTGTTTTGTAAAATGCTATTTTAGATGAATTTAATTTGGAAAAAAAAAAAAAAAAGCGCCACGATACACATAGGCGACCAAAAAAAAAAAAAAAAACCCCGCCATTAAAAGGGTACCCATGCTTATGAAAATTTTCCCAAATGACAATATTGTGGGAGAGTTATTCTCCCAATAAAATGTTGTTCAATAGTGATAAATATATATATATATTATGTTACAATCATAATATAACATGATTTTTTTTTCACATGTTTTAGGATGGAAAGTCAAGCGAGAAGTGAATTTGAAAACTGACTCTGCAATTTGGCTTCTTGGACAATGTTATCATAATAAATTGAGTGGTATTTATATTTTATCATAATATTAAATTTATTATTATATGGTGTAACCTCAAAAGGAGGTGCATTTGCTAAACTATACAATTAATTCAAAATAATATGCAATATGCTAGAATTCTCAAGAATTCATGCACTGAAGATTTGCAACTGAATATTGTGACAGTGGCATGCAATCGAAGTGCTGCGTCTGGTTATATGCTATTATTTTCAGTACCAAGCTACTATATTCATTCAAAAACATCTATAAAAAGCTATTAATTTGAAGTAAAAAAAAAAAAAAAAGCATAGTTGAATATTTTCTTACACCCCTATTTTCATAAAATCAAAGAAGACCTGATGCCCAGAAGGTTCTTGTAAACAAAACAGTTAGTACTCATATATTTAGATTTGTGACCTGGCGAATCTTCCATTACCAAGCTCTTCTTTCATCTATGACAATGGGTCTGATGAAAGTGATAATGATATTCACAGTGCATTCTCTTGCTGCATGCTGTGATTTTCAGTACCACACTACTATTTTCATTCAAAAACCTGTAAACAGCTACTATTTTGAAGGCAAAATAGGAAAGAGACTACTATTTAACACAAGCATTTTCTTTTTCTAAGCTTTCCATTGTTTCTTTCCTTGAACGCATTCGTACTGCAACACAGGACAGGTAATTGCTGCTGTTTTTGATGTATGATTGATTCTCTTTTTATTAAAAAGCCAAAAAATGATGAAGTTTAATTTTATATAAATAAACTTTAACACAAACATTCAAACTCATGCAGAGAAAGTGTCATTATATATTTATTTATTTTTAATAGCTAATAAAATATTAATGAATTTGAATATGTAGCTCTGATAGACATAATGAAGATCAATACAGTTTTTTTGTAACTCAATGTAAAATGAAAAAAAAAAAGGTATTTGAAGTTTCCCAATGTTCCGTTTGTGAAAATAAAAAAATGTATTAATATTTTTTAATGACGATGCACACAGTAGATATTTATGTATTTATAAGTATTATATCAAATTTTATATTACAAGGGCTTTGTAATTTCTACTTTACTTTTAGAGCTGCTTATTTTTTTCTCTTCCCTTCTGCTCAACATTGCTTTGATAATATAAAAACTTCTTTAACAGAAATATATTTATTGTAATAAGTTCATAAAGCATAATAAATTTTGAGGTGTTTATTTATCTATTTATTTTTTCAATGATCATTTCAAAATGTTTCATAAAATTAGGCCAAATGGTAAAGTTTATGTTTGTTAGTATAAACATATTAAAATTTTCACATCTTTATTGATTCAAGAAGTGTCTTCTCTTTAGCTATTTTAACAGCATTTTATTATGAATACCGTGACCTCTCACTTATACGAATTTTAGGGGACCAAAGAAAAAAGTCATGTAACTGATAGAGTCGTATAAATGAGAGACCATCTTATTACAAGTTTACAATTTTATATTCATTAATTATTTTACCTATATTAAAAAACTGTAATTTTTGAATATTATGAACATGTTTTATCAAAATTTGTCAAATATATTAAAAAATGAAACATAAAATATTTAAAAAGGTTCATAAAATACATAGTTTACTTATCACTATGTATGTATTTTTTAAAGATTTACAGATGAGATTTTTTTTTCAAAAAATGATGTGATATTAGCTTGTCTCTGTAGTTGATGAAAAGAGAAAATTATCTTCTAAGTCTGATAAAGCTTTTAAGCTATTATGGGAATAATGATTTTGATAGGGCTACAACCATCCTCCCACCATAGATTTCATTATTAATAACAATTTTTTTAAATTTTGATTTTGTGGGATTACAGCTGATTATCTACTTAAGGGGATGGGGGGGAATATAGGTCAAAAGGGGTTGTGCCCTTTGTGGGGGGGCTTTCTAAGGTGTTTAACCTGTATTTACGTAAAGTTTCAGAGAAAACCATGGAAAACTCCAAACGGCTAGGTCGACAGATACAACCTGGGTTGAACTAGGCACTTTCTGTCTCCCAGTTGAGAGTGCTATGTGCTCTGCCACTGGTCGAGCCACAGAAATTTAGATGAGAAATGTTAATCATTATTGATTATGCACTTCAACAGTAGTGACAAGATAAAGGTAAGAAATTGTGCATATTTGTTTTTTAAATAGTCTAAAATGAATTCTTGGATGAGAAATGGAAAATTGCCTGAATCGTTTAAAACATAATATAAGTGAGAGAAGAGTCGTATAACTGAAAGAAACTTAGCATTAATTTGCATGAGGTGTGGATGGGATCAAGGGATTTCAGTGTATAACCGAGAGAGTTGTATAAGTGAGAGGTCACTGTATTTTTATTAAAAATACTTTTTTTAAGTTTATGTAACTAAAAAGATAGCAATAGGTTCCTTTTTGCACACACCCATTTCATTGTTCTGCACTACAGGCCTCCCCTTTTTCGGAAGAGGGAGAAGAAGGTGAAACAGACAATTTTTTTACACAAATAATTAATATTCATTATTTATGCTAATAGAATTTCTTTCTTTTTTTTGGGGGAGGGAAGGCATTTTCCTCTGGCTAAGTCCCTGCGACAGTACTCCACAATAAATAATTTATTATTAATAGTTAGGGATGTAATGAATAGTGATTTTGCCAGATACAGGATATCGGATATCCAAAGCTCCTTTGGTTGCCGGATTCGGATATCTGGCCTGATATCCGGTATTAAACACGTATTTAGTAATCAAGTGTGTTTTTTCATTTTTTTAAAAATATATATAATGACATCAGAACAATAAATTGTAAACATGTTTCACTCATCATTAAAGTACTTTTTAATAATTCACTAATAATTTACAAAAACTAAATATTTTTACATATATGTACATAAAAATTTTTACTTAAAATGTAAAAAAGTTAAAATATTCTTTTTATGTGTGCACTACTAGCAGAAGCACATAAATTTTAACCATGGCACATTTATTACTGTATCTATAATTGCAGATTATTTTCACAAAGAAGTGCATACATTTTTTTATTTATTTAAGAATTAAGATATCTACTTTGATAAGATATCTATGATAGATGAGTTAATTTTTTTTAAACATAGGTTTAATGCCTTTTTTCTGTTTTAATAATTTAATATTAATTTACATTAAGTCTTTTTCAGTTTGATTTTGAGTTAAATTACTTTTAGAGATTGATAAATAAAAAGTAAATCTCTTTTAAATATCATAACGAAATTATTATGCTTTCTTTTGTAGTTTTATACAAGTACGAAACAGAATTTTTCAGGTTATGCATTACATTTCCTTAATCCAAAATATTTTTTTTAAACTACCAGTTACAAAACAAAAATAGATCTGTTTAATTGTTTAGCTTCTAAAATTTATATGGCACCATAAGGGGGGGGGGGGAAATTCATAAAAAAAATAATTTCTAATATTAGTTTCCAAATTTTAGGACAATTTCACTGTTTTACTCTTGATTTCAACATTCCAGCACACACACACACACACACACAAAGATTAAAGTACAGTAAAAGCTCGATTATCCGGCATCCAAGTAACCGGAAAGCTCAAGTAACCGGAAAATTTTCAGCTTCCCTCTTTTTCTTTTTTGTGTCTTCTCAAAAGATCGATTAGTACGGTGACCCCTCCTCTCTAGCTGTCCAAACAGTACGGTGGCAACAGGTGCAAATTTCCAATTACCAGAGAATACTAATATTTCCATAAATTACAATGGTGTGTTTAAAAATACGAAAGAAAAACAGCCTAAATGATTACAAAATACAAAAACACAACATTTAACTGTTGTGTCTGCAAACACAGAAGGGAGGACAAGGAGATAAAACAGTGATCATACTGTTCATTACTATAGCAATATGTTTACATTATTTTCAAAAAGTTCTTTTATTTTTTTTAATGATTAACTCAGAACTATGATATGTTTCATCTTTTGCACTAAAATAAACACATATCAGAAATGCTGATTGCAGATTATTTAAATGTAGTGATTCGTGACCTACTTTCTGGCTTAGGCATTCCAATGATATGACTATGTTATCTCTGAACAGAAACTGAAGAGGAAGGAGGGGGGGGGCAGGAAATAACACTCGATTTATTATTATTATTTTACCACTCTCTTAGTGTAAAGCTTTTAAGCTTTGAAAATCGGCAGGTTTTATTACTTTAATTTATTATTAATCTTACCAAGGATGCAAAGACATATTATAATAAAAGTCTTGTAACGTTTTTAAACTCTGCAATATAAACATGCATTAGCATAAATTCAATTAAAACTTTGTTACAAAACTGCATAAATAAAAATTGAGCAGTATGCACACGCATAATGCCCCTCTCCCCTCCCCCTCTGGTTTTGCCGGCGAATGTTTCTATCTTTTTTTTTTACAAGCTCAACTATCCGGAATTTTCACTTATCCGGCATTCGACGCTTCCCGTGCTTTCCGGATAGTCGAGCTTTTACTGTACTTTATATATGGAGTGAAAATTGTACACAATACTGTAGTAGTAACTAAAACAACTATTTTAAAGTAGTAAAATACCATGTTACAACATGGCTGTTTGCACAAGGAACCATGTTATAATTTTCATTAATAAATATATTAGAAACATATTTTAAATCACATACTTTAATTAGACTTAACTTTAAAAATCAATTGAAACTACAGAAAATCATAAATTAATTTAAATAACTAAATTCAATTTAAAAAATATGCAAAATAAAGGTTAATTTTTAATCATTAGGTTTTGGAGACTTCAATAAATTAATGCTCAGTAAAAGATCATTTAGAAAAAGGATAAAGATTGCAAATTTCTCCCTGCCTCTGTAAATAAATTTTACAGATAAAATAGACAGAAAACTATTTACAAACCATTTACAAAAAAATAGACAGAATAATCAGAGTTTTTTGTTAATTATAGGATTTCCATAGCAGATTAAAAATATCAGAGAAACTCCATGGGGAGAGTATAAAATTATATTATTTGTGGGATTACCATGAGAGGAATCGCATATACTGAATGCACATAATATTTTTCAAATGATACTCTGCACATTGCTTATAATTTAACTTATAAACAGCAGTCTACAGTTGTAGGAGATGAGAAGATCGCCCCCAAATTTGCACATGGACATTACATGAGATGTGCTTTTTTTTTTTTAAGTTCAGAAAATGTCTGCTAAGCAGCATAGCATGAAATCAACTCTAAATATTTGTCTAACTAGTTATAAATGTGCTCAAAAACTACTGAACGAATGTTGAAATTGTGTATCTATTTTGAATGATCAATTTCGAGTGTTAAATTTGCTGTTTTTTCAGTTAAAAAATATGTCCCTCTGTTTTATGTATCACTTTATCAAGTATTTTCAAATATAATTTTCCATCCTGTCCCATGCATATTATAGATAGAACTTTAGTAGTATATTCCAGCAGAGAAGTCGGATATCTGGCAGTTATGGTTCGGATATCCGACGGTATATCGGATATTGAAAAATCAGCTGGATACTTGCCGGATATCCATTTAATATTATTACAATTTATGATCCACTGATTATAAAATGTTGTAATTATGTCTTTGTTTAACATGAAGGTCTGTTTATTTACATTTAACATTTTCAGATGATGCTACTTTAACTCAGAATGTTACAGAACAACTTCGACTAGATTTGCTGAGTAAAATATGGCTGACTTATCGTGTCAACTTTCCTGCTATTCCTGGTACAAATATTGTGACAGATTCTGGATGGGGATGCATGTTAAGATGTGGTCAAATGATGATGGCTCAAGCTTTTGTATGCCACTTTTTGCAACGAGGTAAGATAAATTAATTTTCTTCTTATGAATATTTTAGAAATATTTATTTGCTTTTTAAAGATAAATCAGTTGTTCACAAAATCACAAAACTGTTTCTATGTTTGCCTAAATGAATTAAAATAATTTCTTCTGCTGCCTAAAATAAGTTTTGTTTTCATAAAAGAATGTATTGCAATTCACTATAAAGCACATTTTATTTGAAACTTCACTTATTGCTAATGAACTTTTGATGCGCTTTACTGAAATCATAATAAATTCATATATTCTTTAATATTGTATTTAAAATCAGGCATACTCATATTTATCTGATAATTAAAGTGCTGTGCTTCTGAAAGATCATGTTAGCTTAAAATAAGTTGACATATTTTTCATATGAATAGACATAACAGGGACTCATGAAGAGACTAGTGATATATTGTAAGACCCTCCAACCCCTACATTAGGGGGCATTGAGATTAAAGAAATAGCACTCCAGCATATAACGAACAATTTTTGGTAATATCTTATCTACCAATTCATTGCACATTCCACCAAAACTAGATGGATTTTTTTTTAGATGTCAGTTGCCAATCCACAGCAATTGTCATCAACCATCTTGTATGATCAACAAAGTAAACTGTTATAACTTTAACAAATTGAAACTGGGAATAAATTATTCCATTAAAAATTGAAAAAAGACCAAAACAACTCAGACTCTAATCAGAAAGTCTCTAATAATTTCACTCAAGTCCTTCAATACTAACTTCTAAAACATAACTAAAACATTTCAGCAGAATATACACATGCCATGGAAGCAGTTAAGCTTGCTCAATGTATAAGACAGTGTAAAAATTATAAAAATGACTAGAAATATTTGAATAAGAGAAAAAACAGTTTTATTTCAATCTTCTTGATACTTTAAAAGTCATTCATCCGGTTACAGTCCAGGAAAAGCAACAAAGTAAGTAAAGCAAAACTTACAGTAACATTCTCTGTTACAAGTCAAAGTATCCCTTTTAAAAAAGGCTAAGTGCTCGGTTGAGCCGACGATTATAGTATTGCTGTTATCTTTACATCGTCAAACTAATATGCTAAAAAGAAAAAAAAGAAAAGAGCTAAGCAAGCTAGCCAGGCATTAAAGCTAGAGTATATAAATCTTACTCGCAACCCTCGAAGTATGCTATTACAAGGACATCCGTACCGGGAAAAAGATGGCACGTGCAAGGCGATCGGCATTAATCTGCATAATGCAAAAGTCAAAGTTAATTTGCATAACGCAAAAGGTAAGTGCGTTAGCAATAGTTCACATTTGAGAAAACGAATGAGGTAAGAAACTTAAGAGGTATTTTAAAGCATTACAGACTAAATATTGAATTACGGCAAATAAAAGACTTTTTAAAGGTTAACTTTTATAATCAAATAAATGTGAACAGAACCTTGTTTTCTGTTTGCATTTAAGCTTAAAAGAATTACTTAAGAGCAAAGTACGGTAAGAAGACCAAAAATAAAGCTTTAATGCCTGATAGGGCCAACAAAGTTGCTTCGTGCACAAAAAATAAATAAAATAAAACATCTTTTAGCAGGGGTTGCGCTGGCTCTTTTTAACGTTTTGCCAATTCATTCGCTAAATTAGATTTTTCCGGACATCATTAAGAAAAGCAGTTGTCAATATTTGCGCAAAACTAATTTTATTTTCGCAATTTGCGATGTTGGCGATCAACAGCGCAACCTCTGTTTTAGAATATTTCTTTTTTATTAAGGACAATGAGAACAGTTTGCATCACATTATTTACAGACAATCAAAAAAGGTTATATACCGTATTTACCCACGTATAAGTCGACCCCCACTTTCCCAATCAAGGAATTTGTATTTTTTAAAATCCCGCGTATAAGTCGATCCCCCAATTTCCCTGTTAAGAAATTTAATTTTCTTCAAAAATACATTTACTCAAAATCATCTGGAAAAAAGAGAAAGTACTAAATATACAATAATAAAGATAAGAATATACAAAAGTAGTATACAAAATTAAACTGATAATTAATAATAACAATATCACACAACAGAGAGATAGGGTAACGTAGTATGTACAAAGTTAAACTGATTCAAGATCCGATTCACTATTGGACTCGCCATACAATTCACAAAATTCTTTTGCCATCATCGGCTCATCATGATAGATGCTTATAATCTCTGTATCGCTACATTCTTTCTAATATGGAAATCAACATCACTGTGTTATGGAATGCGGGAGCAGGAAAATTGTCTTTCAAAGGGGCATTTTTGACTTCTGATTAAAAATTTTTTTTTTTAAGGACTCTGGTATAAGCCAACCCCCCAACTTTAAAGCCTTTTTTTTTGTCCAAAATTTCTCTACCTATATGTGGGTAAATACGGTATTTACAGTTGTTTTAGAATCTCACAAAAAACCAACATCCTTTTTGAAAGCAGGCTGGGAACTATATCGAGAGCCCCTGCATCTGCCTTTCCCTCACATCTCTTTCTAACAGTCAACTTTTTTGACTCCCTTCAACTATCTTCCTATGTTGAAGTAACATGCAAAGCTAGTCAGGCATCCTTAAGCACATCTTTGTTAGTCTTACTTTTATTTTTCTTTTACTTCTTGAAAATTCATGGACTTAAAGGATTTGGTTTAGCTCAGAATCAGTCAATAATTTTGAAAATGTTAATAATTCAGTGTTTTTATATTTATATAATTTGTTTTCGTGTTTGTTAAAATCAGGGCTAGAAATTAGAATATTTCCCGGACAGCACATAAACTTAAATCAAGCTTGACATTTCTTTGAATTTGACGTATTAATACAAGCTTGACAGTTCAATTTATTTTAAGCTTGCAACAAGCTTGGAGAAGTCATTTGAACTGTCAAGCTTGAATACAACTTGATTACTGTTTGATTTGGAAAGCCACATCCACATAACAAATAATTTATCATCAGTCATAAATGTACTTGACCATAGAATTAAAAAAAAGATTCTATATTTCCAAATATTGAAATTCTTCCAAAATAAAATACAATTATACTACGAAATTGATTTCAAAATCAGTCGTTTGTCTCGATTTTGGCCAATATTGCCCAACATGAGTGTCGCGATATTGAAAGTTTTAAAACGTGTGCTGCTTTTAAGTTTATATTATGCTTATTTCCCTATTAGTAGAGTCTATGAATCACACATAACTTAATTTTGATTCACACATATTTTAATTTTGATTCATCCCATGGAAAAATAAAAGAAACAGATCGGCATCGGCCACTGATCAATCTTGCCAGAAAACGGCGTGATAACCATAACAGTCACTTCAAACTTTAGTCATATCAGCCCGAGTCAGATTGGCTGAATGTTAGGGTGCTGGCTTCCCAAACCTTAGGTCATGAGATCGATCACAGCTGCAGACGCTTGATGGAAACAGATTAAAATAACTTGAAATTTCAGCATAGAGGGGAAAATGCATGGAAAAATAAAATATGTGGGGCGAGTTTGCCGATGGGCATCCCATGTATTTAGTAAATTTTTTTTTAGGAACATTTTTTAAGCTTGAAATTAAGCTTGCTATGTCAAGCTTAATGCAAGTTGGGCAAGTATAAACTTGAACACTTGATTCAAGCTTGCATTAAGCTTACGCTTGAAATTTTCAAGCTTACTGCAAGTTTGATGCAAATTTGCTGTGCTGCCCGGGTTAGTCCCCATGACTTCTAAGATCCATAACATTTATCACTGGTCCCTATATATGATTAAAAAAAATTGCAAAACAAAAAAATTATATGTGCAATATATATTAATTTCTGTTAACAGCTGAATTAAAAAATGTAAATACCTATTATTAAAATATGAAATAGATCTAATTATATGACATATATTGGTAAAATTAGAACATATATTAAGGACTATATGAAAAAGTTTGCAAGAGAAAAAGTAAATAAAACGTTACTGCTCCCACGGACCAACAAATTTTGTTGTCTGCTGGTCTGTTACATATTTTTGTGGTCTGAGACCAGCAGACCACCATTAATTTCAAGCCATGGTTAAAATTATGTATTGCTTTGTATTTAAATTTTTTATGTCCTTTCTGTTCAATGTAACAAATGTTTAATGCATATATCTGTATATTGCATGCATGAAATTTGAACAAGAAATGATTTATTGTAGATTGGAGGTTATCATCCCACCAACCTGAAGCTAAGAATCACTTATATAAAACTATTCTTCGATGGTTTGGTGACTCTCTATCTGACAAAAGTCCATTTTCATTGCACCATTTGGTTTCACTTGGAGAAAATTATGGGCGTAAAGCTGGTGATTGGTATGGGCCAACTCATGCAGCTCATGTTTTACGGTAATAATTTATCCTTCAAAATGTTTTTGTTAATATGAGCTATGAATTTATTTTGAATTACCTTTGAATAATCTGCAATTTCATTCTTATGTAGAATGAAATTGCTGAATAGGGTATTGTATATATAGAATTTAATTTTATTTCATTTACTACTTACTACATTTGTAAACTGAAACTGAAATGTTACATAAAAACTGAAGCCTATATTAATTTCAATTCACCAACTTCTTTTCAGAAATAAAATATTAGCTGAGAATAGAAACAAAAGTGTTTTTATTTATTAATTATTAATATTAAACCTAAAATTTAGTTTATTTCTATTGCTGTAAACATATTTGTTATATTTTTAATACTGTATGCATTTTAGAAAATAATATTTTACTTGTTTGATTGGTTGAGGTTTATTAGCATATCCCTATCAAGATTTTGTGCCGTGCAAAACAGTTGGATGTAAAAGCCAAAAATTGTAAAAGCTAAAAATGCGATGCGCGAGAAGTAATAACAAACAAGAGTTGTTACAGTAAAGGGACAAAGTTAATTTTTCCAGTTAATTCTGTCCAGATGCTAATCAGAATGCGTCACACACTTCATATCAAAGAAAGAAGATCGTTACACTGAAGGATGTAGAACAAATGTGTGGGGGTTCACCCAAAATGTTGTCAAGTCTGGGACAAGAGCAATTAAAGTGAGATTGGTTAAAAATATTAAAAGTGTTAAAACTGGTTAAAAATAATATTTATATAGTATTTTAGAAGACAATTTTTTCATAACCTATTCAAAAATTAATCTTAGTTAAAAAATAAAATATGTTTTATTTTTTATATTTCTTTATTACTTATTTGTATGTATGGTCATTTTTTAGGTGATTATTAATTTTGTTAACGTAAACCGATTAATTATTATTTATTTATAGAGATGCTCTTACTGAAGCTAAAAACCACTATCCTGCCTTACAGCAGATATGCATGTATGTAGCATCAGATGGAATAGGTTCGTTAATGATTTATTATAGTGTGTTGTTTCTATAAGTTTAAAATTTCTTCATTCTAGATCACAAAAAGTTGTTCTAACTGTTCTAAATCAAAATTTATGCAGTCTTCTGACCATGAGAATGTTAAATTACTTTCTTAAAGCTAGTTTTAAAGTTCTAGATTACAGAATAAAAATTCATATTGATTTTTACTCGTTTTAGTGTAGAAACTGCTTTTAAGGCTTCAATCTCTATGTAAAAGAAATAGAGTATTTTTATTCTGCACTTGCATTTTAAAATATTTAATAAATACTTCTGATACATGATAAGCTAAAATCAGCTGATTAAAAAAGTAATGTATATCTAATTAATATTTTTTAAGTTACTTTTCCAGTTGTCATTCTCTTTATAAATCCAGATTTTATATCATTTCTTCTAAACACTGACAACAGTTACAGCCATCTACCATCTTGAAAGCATGAAATAAACTATATCATTATTAAAAACAGAGGAGCAATATGTAAAAATTACTAACTAAAATTTAAAAATAAATTACAACCAGTTGCCTTTTGCTATTTAAAAAATGTTTATCTATCTTACAATTTTGCTCCAAAATTCTGACTGTGTTTAGTATTTTAAGCTGGCTTCTTAAAATCAAGCTTGAAAATTAAAGTGTTAGAGAATTGTGGTTCCACATATGTTAGGAATATGTTGTTCACTTTTCATTCCTTAAATTCTTAGAACAGTAGGCTCTGATCTTTACACATATATTAGGAATATATCTTTCACTTTTCATTCCTTAAATTCTTAGAACAGTAGGCTTTGATAGCTTTACACATATGATATGCATTAACTTTTACAATGCAACCACTTAACAGTTAATGACAAAAGGAGGGCAGCTGGTATCCATTTGCTGAGTAAAATTTCACTCTGAATAAAAGAAATATTTAAGGTTTTTAGAATATTATGCATTTTTTAAAGTTAGAATATTTTATTTGCTCTTAAAAGACATTATTGTTTCAAGTAGAACTATATTTAGGATGGCTTCATTTGATTTTAATAATTAAAATCATGCTGCTATTTTATATGAAATTCTCTAACGTGCCAGAATATAATTAATATTTCTCTTTCTAGTTTGTATCAATTTTAACTGAGTCTTTCTTATATTATGTCAAAAGATAAAGGAACTAAAAATATTGGTAGTAATGATAGAATCCAAAAATAAAGGATATTAACCCCATTTTATCTGCTATACTAGACTATTTAGATAAAATAAAAAAATATTTAAATTTCTGATGAAAAATTAATTTTATCATAGATGTCAGTTTGTAGACAGTAAAAATGTTGCAGTAAAAAGAGTACAATTGTTGTTGAACTATAAACAACATTTTGAATTGATAATTTCTAATAACTTCTCACAGTGAGTTTGTGAAATTTATTTATTATACAATTAAAGTTTCATTGTACTTTAAAATAAATAAATGAATTAAAATTAAAAACTTGTGGAAAATGTGTATGTATTTAATTTTTAAAATTTTTTTTCCTGTATATGATTTACAATTTCTTTTGATTATTTTAATTGCAAAATGACTGACAGTGTTCTATATTTTATTTCTTTTAGTTTTTAAAGAAGATGTTATGGAGCTACTTTTAAATTCAGCATTTGAGGAAAAAACTAATAGCAATACATCACTCAGCTCTGATTTTGCAACTGTCTCTTTGACGGAAATTCAGGGAAATATATCTGCTGAAGTGTTAGAATACCAACCATCTGCTCATATTCATAATATAAGTTCAAGATTCAATGAAGATACTAGTGAAGAACCTGAAAGTTTTGAAACTACATGTCCATCATATTCTGAATTTGGGCCACCAAGTTATGATGCAGTTAAGCCTAAATCAAGGAGCCTTATACTGTTTGTTTCTGTACGCTTGGGAAATGATAAAATTAATCCATTCTATATTCCATGCCTTAAAAGTCTCTTAGCCTATGAAAACTGTATTGGTATTATAGGTGGCCGTCCCAAACATGCATTGTATTTCATAGGATGGCAAGGTATGTTGATTTCTTCTTACTCAGAGCTTTAAAATTTTCGATTTCAAAACCTTATTTCCACCTGAATATAGTTAATATTGTTAATACTTTTGTTTTTCTCTTTATTAAAGGCAACATGTTTGTGCCAGGTGTGTTAAAAATTCATTAAAACTTTAAAACTTCAATGTGTAGGATCATGACATACACAATAGGAGACAAGTTTTTTCCAGTAAATAATAAGTTTGTCAATAAAATATGTGAATATACATTTTGTTTTCATTCAATACCCATAGTATACTATCATTACCAGATGATGCTTTGTTAGTTAAAATGTTTTTATAAGAATGTTGTATTAGCAACCAACATATTGTGAAATTTACACATTGTAAAGGGGCACAAGATGAGTGAATTCTCCATTTCATGTTTGGTCAGATGCTTCAAAGCAATATCTCATTTGGAAGTGCTAGTTGGTAGGAGGAATGTATGGCAGAATAATGCAGTATTGTCATTCATTTGAAGTAGTGCTCATTCCAGTAGCAGAAAGTTTTCTAGCTGTCTACAATAAGCTTTTAGAATTTTCCAATCTGCCTGCAAATTTGTGTAATTTTAGTGAAGAAATAATACATTAAACCAATTTTTTATTTTATTTGAAGCATGGTAAGCATGATGCATTCTCGTTTATTTTGTTTATGACTGCTGATGCCACAGTTTCTTTTTTATAAATTTTAGTATTGCATGACATATTATATTAAAGGCCATGCAAAACTGAACCAAAAAGTTAACAATTCTATCTTTAAATAAAATAGTTTCTGACTTACAGCTCTTTAAATATACAAAGGTGTCATCAAATTTGAATGATTTTTTATTTTTTTTAAGTCAATAACTCAAAATTTCGTCAATCAAAAACTTTTTTTGTGGGGTTGGGGGTGGTGTTATTTGTTTTTTCTGATACCTGGTAGAATAAATAAGTAAAATATCACACAGTTAGGAAGATGTTTTCTTATTGGCAGAATGTTTTCCACCTATTAAAGTATTTTCAAATGTTTATATTTTCTTGGAGTTTTACTATGCATAGCTTTCGCTGATTGCAGCAGATGTGGCCTCACTCATGAAACATCATTAACACACATGAAGGCTCAGAGCTGGCATATTTTGAGGCCTGTGTGAATTCGTTTTCCATTTTAACATCTTGTATGCTTGGGAATTGAGTCATGATTACTAGGGGTATGAGATTTATTCTTCAGCAGGATAGGGAAAATGATTGCAGGATCCTGTTTGGAGAAATTTAGATAAAATACTGCAAAATGGACAAGTTTTGACCCAGCCTGATAACAAAACATCAAGCATTTCAAGTCAAATGTCTTAGACAAAAAATATTAGTGGAACAAGAAAAATATTTAAAAATTTGTTAATTAATACATCTCTTCTCATGCAGTAGCAAGGTTTAGTTTGTATATGCCTGAGGGTGATGCCATGAAGGCTGAATGGTGCATAATTAAGTCTTCTACTATGAGTATGTAAATTTGAGTATTATTTTAAATATCATAATTTCCTGCCAATAATTTGCACCGGCGTATAATCCACAGACGATTTTATCAGCTTTAAAAAAATTGCATTGTATAATCCGCAGTGGCAGATAATCCATGGATAATCTGTAGCTGACTACTAATATTTTTCATAAAGTGTGCATGCTTATCGATATCTAAATAAAATACAGTTCACGCAACATTTATTATAAATAAATCATGAAATAGAATTTTTTTTTTGTTAAGAATGTATATAGATACTAGAAAAATTCAACTTATATTTCTTGAAAAGTAGCTATCTAAATGCTGCAGCTCAAATGAATGGTGATAAAGCATCAAGATGGTTATCAAACAAAATGAAATTTCTTCTCTTAAGTACAGTAAAAGCTTAATTATCTGACATTGTTTGCTGTTAAAATGCCAGAAAATTTCAGTTTTCCTCTTATTTTACCCCCTTGTCTTCTCAAAAGATTGATTAACTCCTGCGAACCAAAACTGTCCGAACTTAGAGCAGGAAGGAGGATGTAAATTTTAAACTGCCAGAGAATACCATTATTTCCATGAATCGTGGTTGTATGGTGGAAAGGAAAAAAAAAATGAAATGCTCACAAAATACGCTACAAAAACAAAACATTTCACAGCTGCACCGACAATCACGAAGAGAAAAATCATTAGGGTCTTGCATTCCAATGATTCAACTGTGTTATCTCTGAATAGAAACGCGAGATAGGAAGGGAACAGAAAACAACACCCCTTTTTATTTTTTCTATCATTCTCTCAGTAAAAAGAATTACACGTTAGGTCCGGTCTCACTTATACGACTGTATCATACTGCATCAAAGTAAACTTTATTCATGGGGGTAAAATGCATGCATTTCTACTGCCATAATGTTCACTTGTGTGAAAATGGTTAAAAATTTCAGTGATTTCACATCAAAATACTCTTCAAAAACCCATGGAGGGCAAAAACTGTGATTGAGAGCTGGCCTCTATTTTATAGGTGTTCTACCAGACAGCGATGTATGTGAAAAGCTATAGCATTGTGAAAAACTTTTGATTACGATTAATGTATCTCGATCAAAGTATGCATCTTGCGCGGGACCAATCGAATATACAATCAATGTCATCAGTTAATTAAAACAGTCCCCAAAAATAAAATGCTTCAGATAATCCACGGCAGCAGATAATTTGCACCTTCATTTTTGAAAGTTTTTTAACAGATAATCCGTGGATTATCGGCAGGAAATTATGGTATAAATTTGCTGAATGCAAAAAGATAAGCTGAATATAGGAAGCGAATATAAAATGCGTGACCTTTACTTAGTATTACTTGTAGAACATCAGTCATAGAGATTTCATCTTCATACCTAGCCCGTTTTAGTGTGATCATTCAAACATTCTTTTGAGGCTATATTTTGGATTTGGCTCTTGTTTTCAGCAATATTCTGACTTTTTTTTATCATAATTGTTCTTGATACTTATCTAGTTAATATTTCTATCTTGATCTTCCATGGATACATTTTCATGGTTCTGGTCAGACTTGTTTTGCTTTTACTTGGAATGTCCCACTTTTTTAAATACGTCTTTCAGATCTTTTGTTGGCCATGTTTAATTCTATTGTATATATGATTAATGTGGGGTCTTCAAAATATGTACTTAAGTATTTTTAAAACTATTTTTCAAACATACACACATATAAAACTTTATTTCCTGTTGCTATTCTAAGCACCGGTTTTCCACATGATGAGCAACTCTCTCAGCTGGCCATGTGGAATGTAGAGGTCTGCCCTGTGTATATGTAATAAACACCCGCATCTCTGCACTTAAAAGTAAAAGTCACAATACGAGGTGTGTCTGGATCTGTCACAGGAATAAAAGTGTCCTAAAGTTGCTGACAATTTTTAAAAATTGTTTTATTAGTGCAAACAAAATCTGTCCACAAGGGGATTCCATTGTTTGCAACACTGTCACTGTGTTAATATCACTGTAGTTGCTCACTAATCTTTAAAAAAAAAAAGAATCAGGAGTGCATAACTGCCAACTCTGTTGAATTTTGTAGGAATACTTTTTTTAAAAATTAAATTTTAAATAAAAAAGTCATGAAAAAAATTCCCCCAAAATCACACTAATTCCTCTCTATTTCTTTAAAATCTTTGCAAAGTTTGAGAATGGGATCATACATGGGGTATCAAAAGAATCATACTTAAATAAAAAGAATCTGTATCATATATATTTCATTCTCAGACACACAGAAAAGCAGTGCACTAGCAGTGCATTTAATGCACTGCTAAAATGAAGAAACTAATGCTTGTTGTCATTGTATTTTGTGATTTGATTAGCTTTTGAGAAGTAGATCACATATTATATGCAAATTTTCATAGCTTTGTTCCTTTAAGTTATAGACCAATTGCTATCAAAATATAGTCATTCAGTACTCGGAGAGAAAATTTTTATATTGAAGGAAGTAGAAGCTTTATGGACATAAATGAAATAAATGAAATTATAACCTGTAAATATGACAAAAAATAGTAGTTGGCATGTGTTCCTTCAATGAATTTGCAAAATGAAGAGGTAACTGCAACTTTTTCGCACCCATCCATCTACATCATTTATTTATCCAGGAAACAAGATGCAGGGATGAGAATCTTCCGCGGAATTCTGCAGTTTGGTTATTTCTACATATTTTGCTTTTTTTTTTTTAATTTTCCGCGTTTTTAAAAAACATTACTTTCTGCTTTTTTGTATGTTTGTGTTCCGCGTTTAAAAATATTTCCAGTGCAATTTTCTTTTTTAAAGATGTATTCTCCGAAATACATCTTGCTTACCGATATCAAGACCGTATTGCTAGCTAAGTATGGGAATATCTAATGAGGAGATCGAAAGTCGTCGAAAGAGCATCTGCGAAGTTTGTAGAATTCCTTTTGATAAGCGCTGAATTTTGTTACATGTTCTCTCTGTTATTTCCAAGGTGGTTTGTTCCATTCTGCAGTTTTCTGTCCTCGGTAATGGAAAGCAATCATTTGGATATCATTAACTGCATTAACGCTGCAGAAATAAACAAAGAAAACCACAATTAAGAAATTTCTACAATCTGCATTTTTAAAAAATTGCTTTCATAGTGAATTAATTTTGAGGCATCAGATAAATCCTACAACATGCCAAGCTTAAAACAAACAATTATTATCGGATGCAGACATTATGCATTGTCAGCATAACAGCTGGCCCGTCTGGTGGAAGAGGAAAGAACTGTTTACATTAAAAGAGATGGAATTTCTCTCTTTCTCCTTCCTCTGCCGTTGACTACCAAACAGTCGTTTATTTATTTAATAATATTCCTCTTTGTAAATTAAAAACATTGATTTGTTTATATTAAATCGTAGGCTGTTATTTGGCTTCCTAAATCATAGGCGTAGTATCACGAAAGGTTTTTTTTTTTTTTTTGGAAGTGTGCGTGGGGAGCGCACATAGCATATTCTGAAGTAAAAATAAGTATGTTTTTAAAGAAAAAAAAAGGTTTTGGAATGAATGGTTTTCTAAACAAAGTTCGGGGGGGGGGGGAGGGAGACACACACGCCCCCTGTCCCCCCCCCCCTCTGCCGACAATATGTTTATGTCTCAACTTAGCAGTGAAGTACTTTTAAATAGTCTATGAGAAGTAGGGAAGGAAGAGTTCTCAATTTAACACTATTTTATAACTGGATTTAAGACATCATTAGTTGAAATTAAAACTGTTGAAGTAATACATTGTGCACAAAATGGAAGGTACTCAGTTTGCAAACCTGCATGAAGAAAACATTTTGAATTTTTGGTAATTAATAAGTCACAAATTGTTAATCATTTGACCAGTGCTGAAATAATTTCCTCTGTTTCAAAACCAGAGGAAAACAATTCTGAAACGTTGTAATGTTGTTTAATCCTATTATTTAAAATATTAATAACACATTGAATAACATTGATAGTGAAATTTAATGGTGAAAAATTTCAATGTATAGTTTATGTCACAAATAAGCAATTGTAAGTTTAAAACTGTGATATAATCCATAAATCTACTGGATTTTCTACCCTAGTTGTTGGCGGGTATACAACTAGTCAGCTTTCCCCTCCTCCCTCTCCCATTTATTAGGAGAGAGAAAAATAAATGCGATGGCATTCAGCAGATTTTTAATGGGAACATTTATGGCCTAAATTTTTGAAGTATCTATGTATTTTTGTTAGTGTGGTGTGTAAACTGTAACTTTTTAAAGTTACAGGATAGATTTTATTGTCTGATGTAAGAGAAAAGTTGAAATTACTTTTAACATTTTGAATATATTTTTCTTGAGCTATGCCATATTCTGTGTTCTTGGGCTATTTTATAATGAATTGTGGTAAATCTATGGAAGCTTGAAATATTTAATGATATTCTGGAATTTTATGAGAGACAGTTCATGGAAAATCAGGTAATTCCCCTCCCCCCCCCAAAAAAAATGACATTGCATTCCCTTTCAAAAGAATAGAGTAAAATTGTTTTTTGAAGCTAGGATTTTGTCTTGACTGTAGATTTTGTAAAATTGCTTACGATCATCCTTTAAATAATGATAACCTCTGTTTCATAATTGAATGTTCTGCATCTAAAATTGCACATAAATGTTTATGAATTTTAATTTATAAAGATAATAAAAATTATAATTTAAATAAAAATATTTTAATAAATAATTATAACATATATATTGTTGATATAAAATAATTTTAATATATATATATATCAAAAATGGGCACTGCACGCTTGAACTTTGCTCGAAGTCGAAATTACGTTCACACACTTTTCCTCTTTTTTCATATTTGTGTATTCTCATCCCTGAGGATGTTATAAAAATTCGATGAACACAAATTTTAATCTATGTTGAGCTGCATATTGCAACTGGCTGTACTTTAACAAAAAGCGAAATGTATGATGCTACAAATGCTCTTTAAAAATATGCAAAAAAATATAGTATAAAATTATTTGTAAGTAATGCTTTCACATCAGTTTTATGTGAGTAGTATTGTTTTTCTTTAATTTTGTTGTATTTTTTTTGGGGGGGGGAGAGGGGAATAAACAACATAGTATGAAATATTGTTTGAAACTATTGCTATGGTTTAAACATTGTTTAAAATGAATGACACAGCTTTTATTCTTACATATGCTATAATGTGTTTCTCCATCACACTTTTTTTTTGCTATATGCCACATAAATCGTATTTTTTTTCTTTTCTCCATGATCCCATTGAGATCCCAAGTTGAAATTTTGCAGAGAGTTTATAAAAATAGTTGGGAATTAGTACTATTTATTTTTTAAATTTACTCATATTAATTTTTTAAATAAAATTTTAAAATTTAGTTTTGTAAAATTTAATATAAAAATTTAAAGTAATGGTATCATGTTACATATCATTTTGAAGCTTGTGATTTTCTGAATAATATGATACTTTAATTTTTAAATATTTTAATTCTATGTTAATTTTTAAAAGTTTATGTGCAGCATAGTATCACATAAATTTGAAACTTTTTGGATTTTTAAGCTCCTGTTGTATCAGAATAAAATGAAATAAAAAAGAAAAAAAATATATGGATTTGAGACCTTCTCTCATAGTACTTTATGCGCCCTTAAAATGAAAATAATTGAAAATCGTTAAGGTAAAAGCCATTAGATCACTTGACATTGAATGACACAATAATTATAATTGCATGTTATGAGTGAAGTAGTTTTTCTTATAGGACAACATAAGACTTCTCAGTTTTGTTTTCAAAGTGTGGGTATTGTCTTCAGTGGCATAAATATGTAGAGGGCTACTTTTTAAAACGCTTTTATAAATAAAAGTATGTCTCAAATTACATACAAAACTTCTTCATTAAATTAAAATAACATTGGAAATATTTGAAATTATTGGGAATAAAATATAGACTGTATAATTTTTTAAACTGTTTTTATTAAGTTTCCCACTTTTTCTCTTTAATGTATAAATTTTTATATTTTTTCTTCTTAGATGACAAAATTATACATATGGATCCTCATTCATGTCAACCAGCTATTGATGTTGAAAAAGAAGATTTTAATGAAAAAGTATGGAATTTTGAATGTTTTTGAATGAAATAATTAATGAAGCATTTTTTCCTAATATAACTATGTTTAATATATATATATATATATATATATATATATATATATATATATATACAGGGTGATTCGTAATGAATGGGACAAAAAGAAAGCATGATTGTGAACATTGTATTTAATATATTTAGAAAATTCAAATTTACCTCAAAACTACATTTATTCAAGTTTCTACAGGTGTTCAATATGTGCCCCTCCGGTGACACGACAAATGTCTACACGGTAATCAAGCTCCTGCCACACTCGTGATAGCATATCCCCTGTGATGGAGTTCAACGCTGCAGTTATCTGCTGCTTCAGTTCCTCTAACTCCTGAGGCAGTGGAGGCACAAACACCTTTAACGAAACCCCAGAGAAAAAAAATCACAGGGCATTAGATCTGGTGATCTCGGTGGCCAATGAAGACATGCCAAATCCTGTGGCCCAGAACGGCCAATCCAGCGATGGGGTAGACGTTTGTTCAGGAACTCACGTACATTGTTATTCCAATGTGGGAGAGCACCATCTTGCTGCAAAATGAAATCAGGAACACCTTCCTCCAGCTGGGGGAGCAACCACTCGGAGAGCATATCTTGGTAAATGTCCCCATTAAGCGATTTTTCAGCAAAGAAAAATGGACCAAAAACACAACTGTTTCATAAAGCGCAGAAAACATTCACATTGGGAGAATCACGCTGATGTTCAAATGTTACATGGGCATTTTCCGTTCCCCGAAATCACAAATTATGGCGATTAACTGTGCCACATAAGTGGAACGTGGCTTCATCGGTATACACCAGTGTGTTCTCGAAACCATTCACTTCGAGCTATTCTTGAAATTTCACACAGAAATTCTTACGCAATGGTTTGTCAGTAGATTTTAAAGCCTGGACCATCTGATATCTGTATGGCTTGAATCAGAGACGCTTCTGTAAAACACGCCACACCGTTGTCTGAGGGACAGCCAGTTCTGCACCTGCACTTTGCGTTGATTTTGAGGGACTCCATTAAAACGAATCACGAATTCTTTCAACCACTTCGAGTTTTGTTTATTTTTGTCCTGGGTTTTTGTTCTTGCATTAGCAGCTGGTATCCTGGACAGGGGCGTAGCCAGGGGGGGGGATATCGGGATATATCCCCCCCGAAAGATTTGGATTAGTGATGAAATTCCGCCTATTTATGCAGATATAAGTTCATATCCCCCACAAAAAATTTTCCAGGTGCATATCCTTTTTACCTAGAGGGAACATGTGGGAGGGAGTGACATCAAGTTACATACTTCATTTTCTTTCTACACTCTGCAATTTTTAGAGACCATTTCAGTAAAAATTTGTTAAATATATGTAGTAACAATGTAGATGGTGCAGTCTAAGAAATTACTAACTAAAAAAAATGTTGATTTTTAAGAAATTCTTTATCGGATGATTGAAATAAGTCAATCACAGATATTTGTCAATTGCCCCCTGATGAAAACTAGTTCGTTACTGATGAAGAAATAAATGATTGTAGTTTTGAGATGATTACACCTGGAGACATCTGTGGGTAATAGAATTTTAGAAGAGAAATTAATTTAAATTTGTTTTAGACGAAGCCTAAAATCAATATTATATCTGCCTCCCATGCCCATCAGTCGAAATCTGCAAAAAATTCATATGCACATTACGTAGTTACATGATAAGGGCATTTTGTACTATGAAAAAAAAAATACTATAAACATGTGTTTTGAATACAACAAAAGGCTTCATGTACACTTCCCCACCATATCACAGACATCAAGAAATACTGCTATAAAATGATAAAAGAAATTAGTGTTTCAGTACATTTTAAAATTTTTGTATTACTGGTTGAAAACCTAAGCACCCTCTAAAGAATGAAATATTTTATTCTTTCTTGATGAAGTATTTTACATTTTTAGAATTGTATTTATTTATGTTATCTGTATCATTAGTCAAGAGTATGCAAGCACAAAATTGTTTTTATTGTTCTTTTATACATTTTTGCATTGCATTTCTTATAAAATATTATACTAATTTTAAAATTACAAGTTTTGCTTAAATTTTAGTTATTTCACACCAAATTATCAAGTAAACCTTTATTACTGCATAAAATTTTAGATTTATCATACAGCTTTTTATTGTTTACATGAAACAAATAAAGAAGCAGAAAGATGTCATTACATTCCAATGTTCCAAAAATGGAACATCGAAGAAATCAGGAAAGGAATTTTTTTTTGGCAATTTTTTTGTTTTATAGTCATTATGGGTGCATTCTAATGTCATTTTGATGAATTAATTATATCTTTTATTCCTAGATCTAATGCAGCATTTAAAATGTTAGGTAATGAATTCTGCACACTCATACGTATATTTCTATTTATTCATTTACAGTTTTATCAAATATCTATATATATAATGAATTCATAACTCCTTGTGACTTTGTAAAAGTATGCACAGTATTCCTTTAGTAATTTGTAAAAATTATTTACTCATATCACTTATTTTTCAAAACTCATTTATTTCTACATTGTTATTGGAAGTGATAAGAAAATTCACCTGTATTGTCTTGAATATTAAGAGTAGATTCTTTCATATACCTGTAAATTCTTATACTTCTGTATTTAGCCCGTATACCTATAGTATGTTAGTACATAGTATGTTAAACTAAGCCTAACAATTTAGTTCTGAATTATTAATTTTCAATTATATATCACCCTTTTTATAAATGTAATCACTTCATTAAGTTTATTCATTGCAGCATGAAGTATCCAAATTTTACATATTTAATTAAAATTTATCTACTTCACCATAATAACTGTGAGATTTTCTTTTAAAGTAATATGGTGACACACGATTGCTACTGGGCAAACCTGTACCTTTTTGCCTGGTCGGAATATGCCTCACTGTACCACATAGATTTTGCAAGATCAAAACCAGCTCCTGCAATACGCTCTCCCTTCATTGATGACTCAGACAATGAACATGCATTTTCTTTCTTGCCTTCAGCAACAAATGGCACCAGCATGGACCCTATCCATCTCTAAAGTCTGCCACGAAGCTCACATAATGTGGCACACTACACAAAGTCCACAACGAGTGGCAGCAACCATACAAAGTCCAAAACAAGTGGCTAAGTCCATAATGCTTGGAACCTTGTTCATCAGCCTCTGACTGACTTTCTAGGGGGGGGGGGGTGTATGTGGTGGCATGAGATTGCCTCTTTGGAAAAAACCTCAATCTACCATGCGGATTTCGTGGAATCAAAACCAGCCACAGTAGTAACAAGAAAAAAATGCTGCATACAGGGTATTCACTAAAGTCCCCCCCTCTCTTAAATTGAGAATGATTACGAATATTGATTTAAATGGGTTGTCTTGTTAAAATGAGTATGTGTTACATTACGACATCGGTTACATTCCTAAACCGGTTTTGTTCTGTCTCAAAATCAGTAAAGAGTTATGGTAAAACAATCCATTTCAAAGTTGTATAGCATTTTTGATTTAGTAAAGACATCTTGCTCCAAATGGTGCTAAAAACATGTGTAAAATGTGCACTTGTTTTGTCATGGTCTCTCAAACATATAAAAATGTGTGTAAAAATAAAAAATATCACCCTTTAAACCAGTACATTATGGAACCTCTTATCCAGAGAACCAGTTATCTGGAATCATTTTTCAATCGATTTAATTCTCTTTTTTCTGAAAGAAAATCATGTAATGAGTTTTTTTTTTCATTTTCGTGTTTTAGTTTTTTCATTTTGAGTACTTCATCTATTATAATAAAGCCTTCTTTATAATACAATCCCAATGAACCTCCCCAGACATATCTTTTCAGCCAATTTTAGAATTTTAATTGGACATCACTAACCTCAAGGACACCTTCATCGAATTGAAGAGAGAGAGATAATCCTGACTGTCCTCTTTGTTCTACTGGAGAGACTATGAATTTTATTCATTTAATACACATATGGACAACCTCCAGCCCACGGGCCGGATATGGCACACCAAGGCTTTTGATTTGGCCATCGGAACATTTCAGAACCCCTTCAAACCATTGAAAATCAGATATAAATCCTAATTATATGGCATGGGGCTGTGGTAGCCTAGTGGTTAAGGCGTTGGACTCATAACCGGAAGGTTGCGGGTTCGATACCGGCATACCACTAAATACCACTGTGTACACGCGGTGTATGTGCATGTTAAATCCATGGTTCCAAAAGTCCTCTCGGCGGTCACTAGCAGTTTTCGAGGGGTGCCAATATTCAGAAGTCCCCCACCTTCGATGAGGTTCCAAATTGTGGCAGGAAATTCCGGGAAGGACGTATATGTAGCTCTAAGCGATACATCTAGTGACGCAAGCTGTCCTCTCCTGGCAAATAAATAAATAATTATACGGCCAATGACTTCACTAACAACTTTCCAAAGGTTGCCCATACCTGATTTAACAGTTTGTGCTACTTTGGGCAACACCAATTTTAATGTTTTACCTCTTGACAACTATTTTACTAAGGCTAGTTTATATTGGGCTGCAAGAAGGGAAATGCATACCTCCCAACTCTTCTGAATTTTTCAGGAGACTACTGTATTTTGATGATTTTTCCTGGTCTCCTGATTTTAGATTAAAATCTTCTGGTTTTCTGACATTTTGAAGCTTTAAAAATCGGCATATTTATTTCCCTGCCAGTTCTGAAAGGTTACCACTATCAGGGTATATTCATTGAACCGTTATATTACGTTATTTTGTCCCAATAATAATAATGATATTCCTGCATATATTGATTACTCACTTGTGACACATTTTTGGAAATTTCAAAATTGGATGGAAAATTTGATTAATTGTAACATTTGTGAGTTCAAAGCCTCAAAATTTTCTTTTATTTCATCTAAAAATCAGAAATTTTGTATTTGTAAAATTTTGAATTTCAAGAAAAAACATAAACCTAAAGAAACATTTAAGTGTTTTATTTATTTCACGTTAAAAGAATTCTTTTATTTGTGAGCACTTGTACAAATTCTATTTTTAACATCATGGCCTTATGTGACATTGAAAGTTCAAACATAAATTGTTATTAAAAGCAAACTGTTCATTTAAAAAACCATAGCTGTGGATCATGTCAACTTATATTTAAAAAAAAAAAAAAAAAAAAAAAAAAAAGGAGTTGTAGAATAGGTGGTGAAATTTAATGTGAAAAAAAATTTCAAAAAGTGTTTTGTGGCACAGATAAGTAATTATGATACCACATCTCTAGTAGCATAACTAGTTCAAAATCCGTTCAAATTACGTTGGAAACATGCCTTTTGACTTTAAAAACGTGTTTTAAACATCTTTTGGACTAATTGTGCTACTAGGGATAAATCAACTGCATTTTGTCCATTGGATGTTGGCAGGTATGGAAATGGTCTATGCGACTCAATCCTTGGCTTAATTTAAAAAAAAGTTTCAGCTAGAATTAAAAATGTAAGCAATCGGGTAAGATGTTTTATTTATTAATTAATTTATTTTTGTAGTGTGTATGACTATGTTTTCAAGAAGTTATCATATATTTACTACTTCCTCTCTAAATATGATTATTATTTATCTTGATCTTATTAAGAGATTTTTTTATGTTTTTTTCTAGTATGTTAACAATTAATGTTTAGTTCTATTCAAAAGTAGAGTAAAATATATGCTACTAATCAAATCAGTAGATGTTGTGTTAATGCCCAACCAGTTGTCCAGAAAATTCACTTATCCAGAGTACATCTGGTCTGATAATTAGTTGTTCTGTTTTATTTTTAATGCCTTGTGGTACACACTCTTAGACATTATGCTGCTTAATTTTTTTTTGTATGTGGTGTAAGAGGGTTGTAAACTATGAACAAACTATCTGGAATTTTACTTCTGTTCTTAGTATTGTGCTTAAGTACAAAATCAAGGATGCTCTGCAACTTCGTGATTAAATTTTCCCCTTGTATGTCATATCATATTTGAAACAGGCAAGGTAATTTTTTTCTTTACTGCCAGGTAGTAGTGTAACTGATTATTTTCTTATCATACTGAAACAAATATATTTTCTATTGATATATAGGAAAGAGTTTTTTTTTTTTTATGGTGTTCAGATATTAAAAAAAAATATTAACAAACAATAGCAGAGTAATTCTTAATATTTGTTGCATGCGATTAAAATATGTTTTATGTTTACATTTTTATTTTTTGTAGTCTTTTCATTCATCATCTGTCCGAATGATGTCGTTTAGTGAAATGGATCCAAGTTGTTCTATTGGATTTTATTTTAGAGAAGTTGAAGAATTTCAGCATTTTGTTGAGAAATTTTCAGAGGTATTAATTTTTATAATTATTCTAAATACTAATTGTGGTGATAATTTTCTGTATTTTTTTTTCTTCTAATTATCTGAAATAACTAACAAAGTTAATATTTTACATTATTTTATGCTAAGTTGAGATATAGCAGATAAAACTATAAAAGCAGAACTCCATTATTTTGTAACTAATGTGTGATGAATTGCTAAATGTGAAAAAATACATTGCTTTAGTTTTGATAATGTTTTTGCTGTGGATGAACTTCTGAGAGTGCTCACAAACATATTGTCTACCTTCCACTAAGTAGTATTTCTACTGAAACTTACAGAGAAATTAAAGATTTTAAGTTGGATAGTATTGTATAATGTTCATAAAATTTTTCTTCTGATGCATAGTAAATGATCAAAAGTGAAATCTATACCTAATGTCCTATTTAGTATTAATAAATTAATCATGTCTGTGTCATAAGAGTTTATCTAAACAGCTCTATTTCTTCCTTCCTCTTTGCACATGATGCACCAGAAAAGTGTATAGATCCTTTAAATTATTATAAAAATTTGCTTCCTATCGGAAGGTTAAATTTCTGGAAAAAAGTAATGTTATTTTTAGACAATGGAGTTTCTTGCACACTCATAGACATTATGCTGCTTAATTGTTTTTTCTTATGGGACATAGTAAAATAAGGCATCATGAACTAGATAATTGGGATACACTTTCAGATGAGATTCAAGGAGTATCCATTGGACACTTAGGTGTGAAGAACACATTCAGTCATGACTAGTAATGAGAAATGTATGAATTTTGAAGGCTACAATTTTGAACATTTACTTTAACTGCCATTTGAAACATTCAGTTTGACCAGAAAGTATCCTTACTTTTCAAATTGAACTGTAGCCTCATGTTTCCCAAAGATTGAACTTTATAGGTAGGAAAATAAATGGTCTATGACAGTTCAAAGTGTATATACATTTTTGGGACACATCTTGCATTTAGTAATTCTGATAGCTTGTTATCGTGAACAGTGTACTTTCTTTTTTTCAACACTACAATCAAGTCCCGTTGAAGTTCATTACAGCAAAAATCTCGTTGTAGCGAAGACATTTGTAATTCTTAAATCAAATTACATAGGAGTTATATTAAAATTTCCAATATTACAAATGAAGGAATCCATTATAATAAAGCCAGGGAAGTGGGCAAAATGCTTTCCTGAACATACATAAAAGACTTGGATATTTATAAGGGTGAAAATAACTTAACCCAATGTTTCCCAACGTGGGGCCCACGCCCCACAGGGGGGCAATTCGAAAATGCTCTCAACACGAGTTTAACACTTTTGCTCTGCACCATTTAAATGCAATGCTAGATTTCGGTGCCAAAATTGAAAGAAAAAAGCAAATTCTTAAATAACTGCTGTCAATGAATATTATAAATTCGTTTGACGAGACCAAAATATCAACTTGGTTTTTGGCGTCATCAAGTTAACCTCCTAGAGTATCGTCCCCTCAACGGCTCAAAGAAGTTTAAAAACAGATTGCCAGATGACTCAGCATATTCGTTGTACTAGTGTGAACGACTCCCAGTACGCGGAAGGAAGAAACAAATTAAACTTTATTTAATGGAAGTCAGTTAAAACTTTATTTAATGTAAAAGGAGCGATGGCATGGCTTTGTGAGGAAACAGAAATCAAACACCCAAATTCAACCAAATGTGCAAGAAAACTACTGTCACTGTTTCCATCTTCATATTAAGCCGAATACGGATTTAGTGCTGTAAATGATTTACTGGTAAAAAAGAGAAATCATCTGGATATAACACAACAGGCAGACTTGAGTCTGAAACTAACCAAATTGGAACCTAACATAAAATCTCTGTGCAGCAAGCATCAAGCGCAAGGATCTGACTAAATTAAAATATTAAATTATTATAGAAAAATCTTTATTAAAATTATTTCGAATTTGAATTTCAGTTTTTCATTGTATGTTTCAAAAATTTATTTACTGTGTTCCGTTAACAATTTCCTAGTGATTTCTTCCTAAAACCTATCATTTAATTTTCTGAAGTGCCAATTCAATTTTTTAATATTAAAAATTATGTATATGTTACATAGGGGAGGGGGCATAAGAAATTTTGAAAGGCTTAGGTGGGGCATGGCACAAAAAAGGTTGCAAAACACTGACTTAACCACAGACTTGCAATCTTTATGGAAGCATATTACAAGAAACATTCGTGCTTATGGATGCAATTCTGGATAATTTCCTTTCTGCTGACGATAATATCATAACCTCCAAAATTTTGACAGATTATGATATAATTTTTAGGATTAAGAAAAAATGAACAATCCCTTTAGGACGGCAGCAGCAAACATAGGATATTCGTATGAGAACCTCACCGCCTGAGAACTTCCAAAGCTTCAGAAAGTGTAGAGACTAAACGTTACTTATCCAAAATTATCTTAATGGCTAGCTTGTTTGAAAATGTATTTAATTTAGAAAAGTGTGTAATTGCTTCTGTGAGTATGGACGTTATTGTAAAAATTCACAGTATCAGTATAACGAATTTTTGTTATATTAGAATGATTTTACTGATCCCTTGGACTTTGTTAAAACGGAATTCAACTGTGTTGTGTTTTTAATATTACTGCATATACTTTTATCCACTTTAAATTCATAAAAAAAATTGCATGTTTTATGATTGAACAAAATCATTGTTGAATATACTTTAACTGTTTTATGTGCTCATTATTAATATTTTTTTAAATATGAAAGTAACTACTGTATCTTTAATATTGCAAAAAGTTATTTATTTGGAAAATTCACTTGTTTTATGGTTTAATGAAATTATTGATAATTTTTTTTTACTGTTTTATATGTGTTTATTTAGAATTAAGTTTAATCTGTTTTCAGATTACTGCCCCTTTGAAAAGAAATTTGGAATATCCCATATTTGCATTGGCTGATGGTAAAAGAGTTGAAGTGGAAGAAGATATATGCCAATCTAATGAAAAAAGTATTTTTACTTCTTTGGGTGATCCTTGCGTAGATGACAGTGATGACGATGACGATAATGAATTTATTTTATTGTGATAAAATATTAACTTATATGTAAAAATTTTAATTTTATGAATGTATATAGAATGTTGCCTTAAACAAATTCAGTATGCACTTTTAATACTTAACTAGTTAATAACATTCAGATTCCTGTATAATATTAAATTTGTTATTTGTGATACATTGTTTGTATATTATGTTACAAAAATAGATTATTTAAATGTATCTTTGTTAGAGTCACCAACTATTTTTGTAATTATGATTGTATAAATAACTTTGAAAGAAATAAAATGTTTTTATTGTTTAAAAAATTTAAAGGTTTGTTATTTGAATATCTTTTTTATGTTCCTATTTGTACTCGACCTTCTTATGCAGGCTTTTCATATGCATATAACTTTTTTAAATTTTTATGTGGAAATCAACAGCTAGTAGAGTCAAATATATGCAAGCAATTATTTCAAAAGCAATTTATGCTCCATTGCTAATTGAATCCTCATCAATTTGTATGCATTTTTCTTGCTGCATTAATAGTGCTTTCAAAACATTTTCTGATATGATTAATTTTAAAACAACTTTCAGTGGTTGAAAGTGTTAAAAAAAATAATTTTAATTCTTTATTTGAGCTCCATTTTGATTTTAACCTACAGCATTTGAAAAATAATATTTATGAATATATTTTTTATATTTTGAGTAATGTATTATATTATACATTAAGCATTAATGATTCTTTACTATGCAGGATTATTTAATTTATTTATGAAGGAATACAGCACCATGATCTAAAGAAGAAATTTAGTTGCTAATATATACTTTGCTCTAGAGTGGAAGTGAAATAACAGTATTGTGCTTATAAACCATTTTCTGCCACCTTTGAATTGTAGGACATAGAAAAACTATGAGTAGATAAGTGGTAACTTTACTTATGAATATTATTATAAAAATACCAATCATGGCATCAAATTTTACTTATACACTAATTCTGAGATGTTCTGTAAATGTTTTATTAATATCTTACATATGCATTAATATAATTATATACCAATTTCAGCTTTTGGATTCCCATTAGATTAAGAGGATGGAATAATTTCATTACAAATGGTGGAGCAGTTACTGGTTTCACAACTCCATTACTCTCTTTCTCCATGTACAGGGCTATTATGATTAGATTTCCCCTATAAACAACGTTCTACAGCTAAGAGGGTTGAACAGATTGTAACCAAATTTGGTGTTATAAACTAAACATGAGATTCACTCAAGGAATTTCGAGTAAAAATTTAGTTAAAAAATGTCCAATAGTTGGCATTTTGCATGAACAAATTTAACAATGGAAAGGGTAATTCAAAATGTTAAAACAATTTCAACATTTATTCAATAATTTTTTGAGCATTTATTAACTAATTTTACTCACTTTCTGTGCTCATTTCATCATGCAAAGTGCCAATATTGTCAACTAAACTTTACAAAACCTCCCTTGAGCGCTCCTTTAGCAATCCATATGCTAAATTTGGTGGCATTCTGCTCACCCATTTCAGCTATAGAATGCTGTTTACAGGGGAAGTTTAATTATAACAGCTCTGTATGTAACAAAGTGCAACAATTATTTCAGCAAAAACACATTTTTTGTCATAAAATTTTCAGGCATCGGCAGTTTATTTTTTGGCTACTGATTTCCTGATATATGGTAATATGCATCATTTTAGAATCCTCAGAAATATCAAATTAATATTGTGAATAATAAAACAATTTATTCAATATTTACATAAAGCTTCTGCTTTGAGTTATTACTGAAAATTTATGTTATTAATATATTACACATGGATATTAGTTAAGTATGTAAATAAATAATTATTGCATTAAAAAAATCTGGAAAACTATTCTTCATTTGTTCCATCTGATTTCTTTTTTGTACTGCACTGGAAAACATGGCATTCATCTTTTCGAACTGCTATGAGTAGTGGCTTTAGTCCAACATATGCTGCAATTTTCTCATCTAAACTTTAAGAGAAAAGGCATAAGTTTAATATAAGTTATTTATTTGATAGTTTACCTCATATTAATTGAAACATTTATATAAGTTAAAAATTTCTACCATGCTTCAGGCACTCTTCATAAACAATTGCACTAATACTACATGAAACAATTAAAAGATTTCTTCCTTTGTCAGGAAAAATAGAAACTATGTTAACTCAAGTTCAGCAAATCTATATAAATAATAATAATAAAAAGATTTTTTGTGTGAAAATTACTCCAAATGAAAAACAATTTTGCAATTTCTGCCAGTTTAAAACATTAAGGAAAGTCTTCAGGAAAAAATTTGTTTTTCAGTCTGCCTGTTTGTGACACTTAAAAAAAAAAAAAATCTCGTATCAGGTGAAAGCAACTAATTTACTCAAAATGTTTAAGTTTTTCTTTCAGCATTATATGAAAATGGTTGCTATGAAGGAAATGAAATTTGGTAGTATGTTAGGTGGTCACTCAACCAGATTTTGCAAACATTTATTAAAAATGTTTAAATTATTTTTGTATGTAAAGTACAAATGGGTGCAGTGAATGAAATGACATTTGGTGCAATGTTAAAGGGTAGCTCTTCTTAAGGTAAAAGATTGAATTTTTTTAAAGTTTTGAATAATATTTTGGAAAATTTTTATGTGAAAATTGTATTTTTTTTTTCTCATCACATGAAAATGGCTCAATTGGTTGCATGATAGGTTATAAGAACTTAACCCTTACCATTAAGATTCAATAATAAAAAATTGTGCATAAAATAACCTGTTAATTTTTATTTAAAACACTTAATTCATCTTATAATTCTTTCATACTGCAAGTTAAAATTATGTTATTGATATGGATATAATTGGAATGAAATCCCAATAACAAGAATTAGTCCATGATTTGTACCAAGAATTTTTAATGGTAAACAATAAATGGAAGTGATCTATGAAATCAACATAAGAAATAAAAGTGCTACTGTGTTCAGTACACTAAAACTTTTAAACAAAATTTATTATCATATTCAATAGTAATTTTAGTTGCATTCCCAGAATCGATAACCTGTATGCAATATAATTAAAATTGACCACAGTTTGTAAACAGTATATTTTAAAAATATGTTCTCAAATTAGCAACTGTCACACAAGTTAAACTCAAAGTTCTACCACTTTCTAAGATAAAAATTACTGTTTACAAAAAGTGGCCAATTATCTGCAAAGGTTGGATGAATGTAGCTTGTCATTGTGCTGTATAGCATGAAAAACCAATGACATCATTTTACTTGAATGGGTTATAAACAGTAGGTTTTCTCACATAAAACTTTCAATTGATTTTATATGAATTTTGCCAGTACAAATACATCCTAAGATAAGCAATTACTGATGACATGGCTGAATGAGAAATGATATTTTTCAATATATAGCTGTAATTTTACTGTCCATAAAATCTGATTGAATGAAGCAATTTACAGGCAAAAAATGGCAGATTTTGACTATTTTAAGTATTAAACATTGTACTTAGCCTAAATTAAGGCAGAAAAGAGATCTTTTCAAAACATAACTCCATCCATAATGCCATCCATATCCAGGGTAATTAAACCCCTGATGAAGAGGCGACGTTTACATTAATACCTACTTGTTCTATTTGATCTCACTCATATAAACTTAAAAACAGTATCCTGCTACAGATTTTTAGAAATTTACTATTGAATCATGGAGCCTTTTATTTCTTCTGGATATCGCATTTCTGAAAGTTTTTGTTACTTTTTGAATGTTAAAAAAGGGGAACTAGTCTCCCCATGCAAAGAAAAGAAAATGGCAAAAGGGAGACGAAACACGGACTATTATTATTATGAAAAATCTCATTTTACACAACAGATGACAATAACAGAAATTTTTAACTTAACTCAGCTTGTTTTTAAATAGATGGCAGCAGTACTCAAGTACATGTATATGTGATATGCATTGTGTAATCTTAGCTCACTTTTTTTACTTACATTCAAAGAAAACTTTACAAATATTTATTTATTGTAGGAAATAAGTTTAATAAAATTCTCCTTTAGTGTTTAAAACATATTTTTAATGATTCTCTGCTTATACAAACACACATTCTGTCACAATAACCCTATATGTTGGCCTTTTCTAGAAATTTAATTTTTTTTCTTTTGCTCTAAAAAAATGTCCAAAACCTTAAAATGAATACATATATTGTACATGATACTTATTTTTATACAATTTTGTGGGGCAAAAATAATTTTTTATGACCATTTTCTTGAAAATAATATGACCATTAAGGGGTTAATTGTTGTTATTTATTTTCATTTTATTGTTATACAGTCCATGCTTTTAGAAGTAAAGAAATGAGAAAATACCATTAGTGTTTGTGAATTGTTAAATCAGTACAATGCACTCATGTATACTATTATTTTCCTCAAAATTTCAAATGTTATTCAATTATAATCATAATAGTATACTTACACACTTGCAATTTTAAAATAGAGTTTCTGTACTATTGAGGATCTTTCTTGTTTTCCATCTCTTACTACTTGACAAAATATTCTGTTCAAGCAGGTTGGATCATCTAAAGCAGCTACTCCATATTCAGAAATAGTTTCTACTACTGGATTTACAAATTGTACACTTCTTTTCCGACGTCTTCCTGTAGCAACTGCTGTTGTAACTGGAATAGTTACTACAGTTGGTACCAGAGATGCTAATAAGAGACCCAATGGCAAAAGCCCTAAAGCAAAAGCTAAAGGTCCATATTTTGAGCCTCTTTTTTTATCAGGATAAGGAATTCCTCCTCCATAATTTTCATGTCCATATCCAGTGTCATAATCATATCCAGGTGTCCCATAGTGATCATCTTTAGATGGATAACCTGACAAGCAAACATGTATTATTATAATCCCTACATAATCAATTTAAATGAAACAATAATAAATGATAAATAAAGAAATAATAATTATTTTAGATTTTTTCAGTGGGAAAATTTCTGTTGAAATGTAACTCATTATGAATTATTAGAGAAATTATTCAATTTTTATTAGGTTGAATTGGTTATTTATGTGCTTAATCATTTCATTTTCTGCTTAGTATAGAACTGTTTCATGCAAACAAAATTGCTGAAATTGAAAATATTGGCCACTAGGCAATGATAAATATTTAATGTGTCTAGATGATAATGTGTCTTAATGATTATGAAATAATACTACAAATTATAAAGACTTTTAAGAGTGTTATGGTGATACTCTCTTCTAAGTGTAAACATACAGTGAAAGGAAACATATGCTTTTTGTTTGGACTTGATTTTTGAGCAGAGAATCAACAAATTTAATCCATAGAAATTTTATATTTTGTGTAAAACATAAGTGGAAGTTGCAATTAAGAAGTAATTAAAGTGGTGGAAAAGGTGATCCCAGCTATTGTGATATGAGTTCAATGAACTTAGAAAGATGTGTCACCTTTAGAATTTTTGCATTTCGTCATGGATCTACATTTCTGTAGAGTTAATGTTGTAGGTATTCTGAAGAAAAATTCTATCAACTTATGTATTTGAGTTCTGATGAAATATGCTAAAAGTGTACATACAAAGTTCATCAAGATTTATATGCTGCACTTAAAAATTCCTATGTTATATCCTGAACAATCAGGTTGAATTCTGGTTTAACCTACTTCTCCAGTGAGAAACAGTTAAAGTGGCAATCTTTGTGTTTATGTGGTAACCTTTGAGATCAGCCACCATTAATGCATCAGTTAAAAAATAACAAGTCACATAAATGAAACCTCATTTTAAAATTTCATTTCTTGTCTTTTTATGTTCAGTTGAACCTGATCAGGATGGGGACAGATTATGAAAATCAGGGAAATCATGGAAAAATCAGGGTACTATTGATCTGGAAAAATCACGGAAATATCAGGGAATTTTGTAAAAATATTAAAAAATCGGGGAACTTTCATTTTTGCCTCATGAACGAGACCGTTTTTAGTTGTCAATTAGCATCTGACTTGCAGTTTATAGGTGTGTTCCAGATCATGTGATACTCAACCAATGTTGCCATAGGCACTATTCAAATCCGAAGCTGCATGTATTTGGACTCGTGCTAAGATACGTATCATACAAGAAACCAGACATATGAATCATATAGACATCTGAATCAATCACACCTATGAAACACTCTTTTTGGGTAAAAACTTCTGTATCTGTGGGATCCAGTAAAATTCAAAAGTAAGGATTTGTTTTAGTTCAAGCCAATAATACCCGTTACTTAGTAATACCCACAATTTGAATAGCATTTGGAGAATTCATTCCCCATTCTGAACCACGGGTTAAAGATTACTATTCCCCTATTCTCTAGTGATCGATTGGCGATTGCTCTTTTCGCCAATAGGGTGGAATTGCATGGCATTATGATCCCTGTCAGTGGCGGATCCAGAAATTCTCTTTTGGGAGGGGCTAAATTTTGAAAAAAAGTTTATTTCACCCAAATAAAGTATACAATAAAGCAAAAGTTTAGTCTAAATCAATCTAAAAACTTTTTTTTTGGCGGGGGGGGGGGGGTGCTAAGTGATTAAAAAAGATCACTTTACATATTCAAAGTGCATAATGAAGCAGCATGTTACCCTTTAGCAATCTCTTTTTTGGGGGGAGGTGGGGGTACTGAAGCCACCCTAGCCCCTCCCCTGAATCCGCTACTGCCTTCAATTCGACGTGACAGACAGACTAAACACGTGATAGAAGATTCAGTTATCTACATTTGTTCAGTTCAGTCAAAACAATGGAGCGAAACGCTTCTTCAAGCTAGTCTCTTTACTGAACCTTCAAGCAAAATTTATTTGTTGAACTAAAAACTCATTCAAATGGTGATTTGCATTCAAACATACATAAGATGCATAAATATTTAAATTTTCCCTGTTATTTTTAAAAAATTTTTCTCATTTAGGCGCCCCTCTCAAAGAAAAAAACGTGTGCGGTTGCACACGTCGCACACGCCTTAGGCCGGCCCTACCTGGATAGTCCGGAAACCCTCTACTATCTCCGCGCGAAGTCCGCTCTGCTTCGCTGAGCGGCGTCTTTGCGGTATAGAAGGGCCAATGCGAATCTAGTTTCAATAACTACCCGAGATGGTCATCTCAGGTTCTCTTGATAACTTCCATGGACAGTCGTCTTGCGAATGCATAGGCATACGGCTGAATAATATGTATTATATTTATCTCAATGCTATTTGTGGTGGCCGGTCGATATATTTTAAAACGTTTTAATTTTAATAAAATGTAACATTCTTTGTGAGTCTACCTTCAAAATAGTTATTTATTTCAAGAAAACTTTTTACTTACAAAATTATTTTCGTTTCTATAATTTTGTTATTGCTATTTTAAGATTCCAAATAGCGATTGTACTAAGCTCTAGTCAATCACATATAGAGCTATTCGTAATAAAAGGAGAAGTCACAAGTATGTATTTATATTTTTTTCTATACATAATTTTAAAAATTGCGTATAAATTTTACAATTTCTCGCACTTCTTTAAAATAAAACCAAAGTTAATTAAACATGATTTGCATGTTTTCCTTTGAATTTTTTTTCTTTTTTTTTTTTTTTTTTTGTAAATTGGTGGGAAGATTTTGAAAAAAAAATTGTTCCTGCTAATTGGATTTTTTTATTCACACTGGAGGAAAGAGGTTATTTCACGAACACGTTATTTATATTAAAAATGTTTAACCCTTTGCGGACGTATCTCTATTCTCAGCCACTAAAGCTGTTTTACTGTTCCGCTCGTATGTCGGCTCTCAGCTTCCACAGAGCATTCCGACGAATGCATCCTCTCTGCGATAGATCCCCTTTCCGCTTGGTGTAACCCGTACTGTTCAATAATTGAGTTTCTTACTTTTTAATGTTTGAATGATCCAAATTCTTCTAAATAAGTCTTCCACATCAGCCACAGGATCTTCAGTTTCTCAAGAAAATTATATAAAACTAAAAAATGAGACCAGAGATGGTAAAAGACTTTTTCTAACTCTGATCTAAAAGAGGAAAAAACTGAGAGGCAATCTCTAAAAAAATCAGAAATTCTTACAGATACGCCTTTGAAAATCACAATCCAAAATGAGATAATTGATAAAAAGAAGAGTAAAAGACCCAATGATATGAAACGAGAGAGGGGGGAAAAAAAAAAAAGAAAAAAAAAAAAAGGAAACTGATGAAGAGGAAAAACGAAAAGTGAAGTAAAATTCTTCTATTGAATCTGACTTAGAGAATTTGGAATCTGAAAATGTAGATTTTAATGTTGACGTTGGAGATTTCCTATTAATCAAGGTCTAAGGCAAGAAAAAAAGCAGTTTTAAACCCTATATGTTACTGAAATTATGGACAAAAATGAAAATTAATTTCAAGTGCAGTGGCGGATACAGAAAATTTTTTTGAGGGACTAAATTTTTAGAAAAGCTTATTTCACCCAATAAAATGTACTATAAATCAAAATTTTAGTCTAAACCACTGTGCATGCTTTTGGTAGGGACTAAGTTATAAAATATGATTAATTTAGCTATTTAAAGTGTATAATAAAGCAGAACCCTTTAGAATGTTACCCTTTAGAAATCTCTTTTGGGGGGGGCTGAAGCCCCCTAGCCCCTCCCCTGGATCAGCTACTGATCCCTGTCCCTTTATTCCACTCTGAAGTTTTCTACTGTCACAGTAATTTTGGTCATCATTGGGTGTACGAAGATCAGGGAACTTTTTTTCTCTATTTCTGTACCCACTCTGCTGATAAAGTGACCACCTTGCTGAAGAGACCACATGCCAATAGTGACCACATTCCAATAGTGACCACATTTGTACAGTTTTACTTTACAATTACCACACTTTGCCATCTTCATATGGGGACCATCTATAAGGTGACCGATTTTGTTCTTCTCGAGGGTAGTCACATTTGACAAGTTCCACTGTATTTTTGTATTCGTCATATTTTAATTCTGTATTTTTATTTAACCTTTTTGTTATAGAGGAGCTGGCCGCAACTATACAGAGTGATTAGAAAATGAGTTACATTTGAAAAATTAATAATTCATCGAATAATGTAAGTAGAGCGGTAAAAATTGACACACGTGCTTGGAATGACATGGGTTTTATGACAACCTCAAAAAAGAAAAAGTTTAAAAAAAATGACCAACAGATGGTGCTGGACAGCAAAATGTCAGTGACATTGCATGAGAATCGTGTATAAAAGGAGCTGTAATGAGAGAGGGAATCAGATGCATGAGCAATCACAGAATGTTGGTGTTGACAGAAAAGTCACTGTTAGTGAAGTTGTACTGTCAATATAAGGAATCTGCTACTGCATCTTTACGATATTATTGCCATAAGAAGAGTATTGAATGGCTAAAGATGCTGTGACAGGTTCAGCTGTGAAGAGAATGATTTTGAAGTTCGAAGCTGCGGGCTCCCCCCCCCCCCCAATAAAGGATAACTTGGAATGACGCCCCCTCTCCTTTACATTCTTCAGCAAAAGCATACAGTTTTTTATTCTTCTACAATGAGCATTTTTTCGCCTTTACTACAAAATAATGTTATCGGTAAAGTTTAAACGAACATTTTAAGCGGAAATAGAAATGTTTTGTAGTAAAAGTAAGCATAACGTCCCCTTCAGTGATCCAGAGACATGTCGCGGCTACAATGTATTTGAACGGGGAAATTTGACATGGTTAGGAAGCTGCGACTGGCGGCGACACTTGGGGTGTCCTCTACCGAACAATAGATGAGGGATGTGCGAAATCGCAATATTATTCACTGTCCCCAATTATCTTTTGTTGGTTTAATATCGGAGTATCACCATCTTTTTAAAGGAAATGGTTACACTATTGAAGAATTGGTTCCGCTATTTTCACCCTACTGCTAGCGACCCGCGACATGTCTCTGGATCACTGAAGGGGCCTTAAGCAGGAGGATTATATATTATTTCATGCATTACCACTTGCTATTTGGCTGGTAATGGTTGGCCTCTCCCCTCCCCTGCAAACGATCTGCGCCCCTCACCGGTTGGGAACAGCAATTTAGACGATTTACCCCCTAGTGACCGACCGAGTGCAAGTGCTAATGCTGTTCAGACAGTTCAGGAAGTAATGCCTCACCTCACCCTAACTACAGATATGCTGTACAACAGTGCTGCTCACAACATTGTCCCTCCCTTACAGCCATTGTTGAGGAATGACGGTGGACATGTTGAGCATTTGTTATGAAGAATATCGTCTCTGCTTTTTCATTATTTGTTAGTAGCTGCGTGCCCGTTCTTCGCACGGTAGGAAACGAAAATTTTCCTTACATGTGTAATTCCACTTAATTCCAGTGATGTGAAATCTAAAATAAAAGCAAAATTATTTGACTTTTAATGTAAAATCTGCGTCATGAGTACTAAATTGGTATCATTGCAATATAATGACTCAAAAAACTACGTCAGTGTCATTCGCGATCAGAAAAGTGAAAAGCTTAGCGGTTTGCAGAGAACTCCTGACTTTCAAAATGCGTTATTTCTATATCATGCTGTTTTTAGGTTCAAGTTGTAGCATTAAATACCTCAGACACTACATGAAATGGACAACCGTTTATTTTAAAATAGCTGCGCACCCGCTCTTCATATATCTGCATGTGACAAAACAGAATTTCATTTTTAAAAAGTTCAAGTAATCTCCTCTGTTGAAATTACTGCGGGATATATCAACACAAATTAGAATTACTTATCGTTCAGTTGGTTGTAAAACAACCCTTGAAAGAGGATAAACAGAACACTTTTAATTTCATGAAATATTTATTAACGTTGTATATTGGGATTTATTCATATCATCCTTACAAATTTATTAATACTACCTATTACGCATATTAATACTATCTATCTTCGCTTCTCCCTCTTTAATGCTCAATTTAACGAAACAGCTTACATTATTTGGCACAAATGGGACCTTTTTGTGCCAAATACTATGGCGATTCTTTAGCAATTTACGCATTACCATAAACATTATTCATTTCATATAATAGTTGCTATTAAGGAAGCTCTCCATACAAATTTAATTTATGCATAGTTTTGTAAGGTTGGCGTATTTAGCACCGCAAAACATTTAATCTAACCGTGGTGAAAAATATTCAAGCGGTGCCAACTTAAATATCCATGTATCCAATATAAAGATATCTTATAAATCCTCCATAGTTCTGTCTACTGAAAACATCAAACTTTGTCATCTAGAGGAGCTATTTAGAATCGCTATAACTGTGACAGGACGTTAGAGTTGCAGAGTTTACAAATTTCACGCATTTTTTAAAATTTATGACGTCACTGTTTAACTACCGTAAAAGATACCCCGGTTGGTTGAGGGAGTTAATTTGGATATTTTACTCAATAGCTTTCAAACGGTATCATATTAAAATTTACAACCACGTTGAAAATTAGAATAGGACACTGTGGAGGAACGTAATCCAACGTTAAAATAAAACTATACTCCCAACATGCATATGTTAGGAAACATATATGCCTGCGACCTAATTAAATGCAAAAAATAAAAAAAGTAAATAGAAAATTTTTAATATATCCCGCTTTAAAATGAATTTTGTAGCTTTTAAAATGAAGAACATTTTCATCCGAGTTAAAACATTTTAATTTTTAAATAAGCAACGGATAAAAATACCACTTATAATAATAATAATCATTAATTTCTCAGTTTATTTCTAAAGTAAGTTTTAATCAAAATATCGCCTCCTTGTGTTAAAAAAAGAGCAGGGATAAATGAGTTAAATTTGTGGCGTAATGTTTACGTATTTTAAAGCATTTGACGTCATAGATCCTCATTTGCGCATTGAAATTCCGATATCCCATTTAAAAACTCGATTGGTTGAAAAAAAAACCTTTTTTCTAATCCTTTTTGTGGCAACACAATTAAATTATCCCGTGCCATGATCAATTAATGTAATCCCGTAAGCTCTCCACGTTGATGCTATTAAATTCTAAACATTAGGTTACATTAAAATTCGTAAAAAATCACCTAATTTACATAATGTTTTCGTTTTTATTTTAAAAGAGGGAGAAAGGAATATTCCACAATCTGTCAAAATATCAAAAAGTTATGACGGATAGAATTCAAGATGGGACAGTTTTAAAATTATTTACGAAAAAATTTGCCGAAACAGATGCTTAGTAAAAAAATTCCTAAAAATCGGTAAATCATGTTACGAATTCAGAACAAACTGTTTTTAAAAGAAAAATTTCTCCTCTATCCGATGATACAAATGCCGTTTTGCTGCGAGCGTAATATCCGCCGTTATTACGAATTATAAAAATGCCAAAAATCGCATAAAACATAAAATAAAAAAATTTTTTAGGTCGAATTTTGAAAAAATCGCTTCGAGGTGCACAACTTCAAGTTTAGATCTTTCCGAGTACCAAATTTGGTGTTTCTAGGCGTAGCCGTTTGTCCGTAACGCCGCCGACACACAGACCACAGACCCACACACAGGCATCTTCTTTTATAATAAGTAGAGATGCTAATTATTACTTTTCTTATCACATCAAGCGCCATCTATCGACCATTTTTAAACTTTTTTTATGGTTCCAATAAAACCCCATGTCATTCCAAGCATATGTGTCAATTATTAATTTTTCTAATGCATACTTATTTTCTGATCACCCTGCACATCCGTGGTACGAGGAAGTTTTCTGCAAGAGTGTTTGCACTGTACGGCTGCATTAGCCGTGAAAACGTATTTCGCGGCATTCATAGAAATCTCGGGGTTGATTGACACAAAATTTTTCATTTGGACCACAATAGTCATTGGTGACTGACGCGGCATTTAACGTGTTTAAAAAACATTTCTAAATGTTAATACTGCTTGTCGTAACCTATGCCAATCCTTGGCCAAAAGTCGATTTTGATGTAATCTTATTTCGGGGATCAGACTGAAAGACAGACTAAACAGGCTTGGCGCTTAATGTGTTAAAATCCTATCTGTTTCTTCCCGGTACATTATTTAAAGTGAATGACATTGACATAAATACGTGTGCAGTTTGATAAGTCCAGGCAGAGTCTAAACGATGGCTTCACTATACCGACTCACGGTCATATCCATTTTCTAGCAATCTTTGGAGATTGATTGATGACGTTCCTTTTGGAAGTAAAATTTCCCAAATGAACACATTTCTTCCCCTCCACCAGAAGAAGAATTTTCATTCCTAAGTCCTTGTAACGTAGAAAGGCAAGTTCTTATATCAGTAGCGTAGCCAGGAATTTTTTTCGGGGGTGTCTGAGAACTCAAAATCTAGAATGCAACATAACTTATAAAAATCAATACATTTCATTTCCTCGGAGGGGGAGAGGGGGAAATACCCCTTTTATTTTGCCTAAAAGCGTTCGTATAAAAAAATGAATTGAAGAAATGAAAAGATGAAAATTTTAAAAACAATTATAAATCGAGTTTAAAATCTTTGCAGATGGAAAAACCCATTAGAAAAGATTTTTTAATTTGGTCTAGGTCCGTAGCTGAACCTCAAATTTCTCAAGTAGAAAATGGAAATGTGGGTCTCGGCTAATTATTTACGCTAGCGATCTAAGCAGGGGGTGAGATTGCCCTCAGTGAGGGACTTTCTAAGGGGTCCTTACCGTATTTACACGAAGTTTCGGAGGAAACCATGGAAAACTCCGAACGGTTAGATCGGCGGACGCGACCTGGTTTCGAACCAGGCACCTTCTGTCTCCCAGTTCAAACCAAAACGCTGGGGCTTCTCAAGTAGAACTTTCAAATGTACCTCGGAGATATCAAGGTGAACTTTCAAATTTATCCACAAAAATACGTAGTTTTCTCCATATCCTACGTTTATTCATTCCGAGGGTGACTGAAGCCCCCATTAGCCGAACCCAGGCTACGCCCCTGAGTTATGTCCATGGCCATTTGCCTTTCTACGTTACAAGCACGTAGGGATGAAAAATCTTCTGGTGGAGGGAAAGGAATTTGTTCATTTGGGAAATTTTTATCAAAATAACTTTTTACTCATTTGGGAAATTTTTATCAAAATAACTTTTTACGTCGAAAAGAATTTTCGTCAACGAAGCTCCAAAGATTGCTGGAAAACGGATACAGCTGTGGGATGGTATAGTGAAGCCATTGTTTAGACTTTGCACGGACTTATCGAACTGCCTGCGTAGGATCCAAAATCACAAGATTTCAATAAATTACAAAACCAGCAGAATAACATAACCATAGCTGCCAAATGTTCCTGAATAAAATTAGCCACTTTTTGTAAACAGTAATTTTTAAGTTACAATATAGCATTCCACATTCAAATGGCTATCAAGTCGAAAAAGTATTTGCGATACCACTTTGCGAATTTTATCTATAACGGGAGCGCATTTTAAGAGGGGGGGGGGGGGTGAGCCCCCACGAAAATGTACATCAATTATTAAAAAACAGCTATTTTAAAACATTTATATTAACTCTAGTAACAATAAGGTTTAAAATACTGCAACTGTTTAAAATACCCCCGCCCCCCTAAATGGAAACCTTTAATGGAAATGGTCTCCTATATACGCTACTAATCGAGAGTATTACTTACCACCATGTCAGTTTGTACCCATTGAAGCGTTATAATCTGTTACGCACTTTGATTTCAGAGCTTAATTCCTAGAAAAAAAAAGTGCTGGAGCCCTAATATTCTCTAGAGCTCATGTTCATACTCAGTGGCGTACTGTAAGCCCCCGTGACCACTGCAGTACGAAAGACAGTAGTGCATTCTATTAAAATAATGATAATTGAAAGATTTTCCCATGTAATAGTATTGAACATAGTTTCCGTGTTTCAGAGAACAGTGAAATGAAATAAAATAATCTGAAATTAGCTTGAAGAAATCTAAACAATGCGTTTTAGAAAACCCAAAATCTGTTGGTCTCAGGACTCTCAGATAGGTTCGAGGCGTAACGAGTCCAGATTGGTCTGTCTGCGAAAATCAGTTTGTGTTTGAAAAGAGGAGAATTTCCAGTTAATGTACTGGTGGACTCCGAAGCTCAATATTCATGAGCTCTGCTGGGTTTTACCTGATATGTAAAAATTCACTCTGAAGAAAGAAGTATAGGAGATGAGCTCCGGTGAACTCCTATGCAAATTAAGCCCTGGGTTCTAGAATAAATTTATTTTCTCTTGACTATTTAGGTACTTCTGCAAATTGTGTGGTATGGATAGTGAAAAGCATATAAAATTCTTTTCGATCAGACCATTTCATTGCCAATAGTTTTCAGATGAGAGGACTACTGCTGCTTCTTTTTTCAATTTATCAGTTATTTTAGGAATATCTTCCCGTCTTCTTTGCACGGTGCCACAAGCGTTCGTATCTTTTAAATCATATCCTCATAAGCCTCCATGAATGCTGATTTTAGGTGGAGCAGTGGTAGTACAAAGAGAACGTATCGTGGATGGCACCAATAGGCGACGGTAGTACCCACAGAACGTTTTGTGGCTGGCAGTAGTACTGCTAAATTAGTACTTTCAAAATTTGTGCACTGGTTACTATTTTGTGTACATTATCTAGTGGTGTCTTTCGAACAGTCCCTAGAAGGAAATATGTCAAAATGACGATTTTTGAAACTGTGCCAAGCAGTGGGGTAAACCAAGAATGAATCAAAAACATCTAAACTGGATTTGGGATCTAATTGATGAACAAATAAAAGAAAAATATTAGTTTACTTTCGTTAATGTACTTTTGCACAGTAATTTTTGTTAAAGTTGTTCATCTACGTGTTTAAACCGAAATCAAGTTTTGAAAGTTTAATGGTAGCCCTATCTTTTACTGGTGATATTTAAGACGGTTGATTATCTAAGGAAGGGGTGCAACATAGATCTACCTCGTCGTTGGTGCCCCCCGGGCAACGTCTACCCACACAGCACACAGATATCCATTGGTTATCTATAAGGAATTAGAATTGGATAATGGTATATCTATTAGACTCCAAGATCCTCCAGATAACATAAAATGGACCTCTATAAGAGATTTGAGGTGTGATCTCTCTAAGGACTAGACAGCATCTATAATATCCAGGATGTCTGTAAGAGATCTATATCCAAGTAGCATAGATATCAGTTGGACGTCCAAAATATCCAAGATTTCTCGGAGGGAAAAGTGAATTGTGACGTCATAATTACCACTTTTTTTTTTTTACCCACTGAGTATTGTTCCTCCATTCTGTGAATTTTGGTGCTACCATCTATTGTCTATTATCATGCATAAGAACTTCAAGTTACTTTTAAACTAAAACCTATTTTCTTCGGCTTCGTTCGAACCATGGATCCAAGGCGTGAAAGGCGAGCGTTCTAACCACTAGAGAGATTCAACTCGGTGTGAGAAGACTAAAGTTTGAAGTGATTATTGCTTCAATTTCGGAATGAAAAAACTTTTATGTATCTAAATAAATAAAATTAGAATTTTGCAGTACACTACTTGGTTTCAGAAAATTTTGCGATTTCTATCCGTTTTAAAGCATTTGGGACCCCAGTACAACCGTAAGAAAAAAAAAGTTTGTCTGAACATCACGTAAAATTGATTGAAGCGAATGAAATAAAATTTGATGACATGATAGGTGGACACTCAACTTAAACTATAGGCGTCGAATTTTTAAAAATTCATTGATTTTGAGATTTTCTGATAATTCTTTCAAACTGCGCAATTTTTTTTTCTCACATCACGTAATAACGACTAAATGAAACTTTGTGACATGATGAATGATCACTCGACTCAAGCTATAGGCATCGGATTAAAAAAAATTTCTTACTAGATTTTGCGATTTTTCTGAAAATCCTTTCAAACTGCGTAATTTTTTTTTCAGTATCCATCTAATCTTCTACGTAAATAAGATATCTAGAAATGCATCTCTTATGGATGTTATACACGCACATCCAATAGATTTGTAGCTTTGGATGGCAATTAAATATCTATTTTATTAACTACATAAGATGTGTACTGATTGATTTCTTATGGATGTCATACATACACATACATTTCCAATAGATATCTTGTTGCGGATGACTATTTGATATCTATAAGCCCTCTAAGGATATCTTATAGAGGTAGCGATTTAGATGTCCTATAGATATATATTTTTCTCCGCTATAAATATTCTTTAAATGTCCTGGATGTTATAGATCAGTTTGGATATGTATTAGACCTGATTTGGACATGGTGTGCTGTGTGGGTAGTACGGCAAAATGATCTACAAACAAGGCATACAGTTTGGCTCTTCGATTCTTAGAGTCTTGCAATGGAACGCGGGTGGATTGTCCCAGAGTTAGAGAGAGGAGTTACTTAATACTGTCAGGAACAATGATATTGATGTATTCACCATAATGGAAGCAAATCTGTCTCGTGATAATATTAAATATTACCCATTTAAGGGATTTGTGACTTATATTATTCCCAAGGCTAGAAAATTAATCAAAGCATTAACTTTCAATGCTTTCATCTTGCCTGTCAGGACCTACTGTTGCGAGCCTCTAATTACTGCTTCTAAGAAATAATCGGTTCACTCGAAAAATTTCAAAATCAGGCTATGCGTCTTATTACTGGCGTCGTGAAATCTACCCCAATCGACCTTTTATTGCTGTGTACTAATAGCAGGCCTTTCAGTCTTCTTATTCAGGAACGGGCCCTGATGTTATGGGAGAAAATAATTACAACACCTGATCTGAACATGTGGGAACAAATCGCTAATAAGCCTGAACGTAACCTTAAGACGCAGAGAGGCTTTGTGCAGGGGGTTAGACAAGATCTCTCAGCTGGACTTAGATTTTGAGGCCCAACAGTTGTTATTACCCCGCGATTCAATCCAAGATAGAACATTTTCTGTCTGCTTGGGAAAACTCAAGAAGTGTTAAAGTCTGAAGACAGTGAACAAGCTCTAAAATCTGTGGCATATGAAACTATAAATAATCTCTATCCCGATACGTGTTGGCTCAGAGTCTTTGCGGATGGCTTTAGAACTGTAATTGTGTTAATGCCAGTGCCGGAGTTTTCTGTGAGATATTTTAATTTTTTTCTTCCGTCGGTGCTCACATGTCAGCGTTTGACGGTGAAATCTTTGCCATCCGTTTGGCACTTTCTCAATTATTGTGCCGACTGGAGCATTTCTCCAAAGTGGTGATCCTCTCAGATTCAAAAGCAGCTCTACAGACTTTGGATTCTCCTAGCCCCTTTCGACCCAAGACCATTGACGACTGTATCAATTTGCTTGTTTGTTTGTCTGGTCACCATAAACCAGTTGTCTTGCAGGGGATACCAGCCCACTGCGGTATCGAAGGGAATGAGTCTGCTGACTATCTGGCTAAAAAAGGAGCTTCTATTTTACATCTGAATAAGCAAGATCTGCCTTACCAAACCATAAAGAAAATAATTAAAAGAAAGCTAATTAACTCCTTTTCCCAGGATCTTACCGACAGAAATCGACATAAGTACTGGTTTGATCTTTTGCATGCTATTCCTGAGTGGCCTAAAGATAAGTCAGTGGCTCTCTTGCGGCTATACTCTGGCCATGACCAGGGACCGATTTGCAGAGTTCGGGGCCCTGGGCAAAAGCTTCATTGGGGGCCCCTTCTTCGAAAACATTTTCAAAATTCACAAATTTTTAAACTGAAAAGAAACATTTGGGGGCCCCTTTTGGTAGGGGGCCCGGGCCCTTGCCCCGAATGCCCTCCCGAAAATCAGGCCCTGGCCATGACTGTCTTCGAAAACATCTACATAAGTTCAAGTTGGCTCCTGATCTTTTTTGCCAATTATGTGACTCCAAAGCTGAAATTTACATGCATCACCTTGGTTCCTGCCATGCTCTACCCCCAGTTTCCCTCTGGGAACGTTACTGGATAGCCAGAAAAAAGTTGATGGATTACTGATTTCTATTTTACATTTTTTTTTGTTGTATTTAGATTTCCGTTTTTCTGTACAGTTGCCATTGGAAAAAAAAATTATCTAAGGAAAGCTACACGAGGGCTATCTGACTAAGGGTGGCGAGCCAGAGGTGAAATTTACAAGAATAATAAAGATTTGGATTGTTTGTAGTGGATTAAACTTTTAAATTCATGACTGAAAAATTTAGGCTGTTAAATTTTAAAATAAAAATGATTAAAAACAAAATTTACATCATCAATCTATAAAAATTTGGGAGCTCCTCCAAAGTGCTCTGCTTGTCCTTTTTGAAGTCCTAAAGGCCTAGCATTGTATTAATACTGTTAGAATAAGCTCATAAATTTTTAAATGCTCTGAATTACATGAAATAATAGTATATATGTCTATTGATGAGCTGCCACGTCTTTAAATATTAGGATAATTTGACGGAGACTGAACATTGGCTGATAGCTGAAGTATGAAGGTCCAGGGTTCTGGCCAACTGCACCGCTGTCGATCTAATGATCTGGAATTTTGGGCTATTTACCCCAGATCTAACATGAATACGCGTTACCCCTTAAAAAATCCTCCACCCAAGGCATCCTCCTCATGTAGCTTTGTTATAATACACACAAAAAAGCAAATAAATAAAAATATAACAACCAGTTAAATAATATTTGAGATAATTTTACATGTTGTCAGTAAACATTTATAATTTGCATTTCTTATTAATGTGATGAGTAGTTTTTTTAACTTACCAGAATTTTCTTGCTCGTAATATGAAGGCCCTCCACTTACATATGGTTCAACATCTGCATAGTGATTGCTTGGGGGATATGAATAATAGTTTGATCCACTAGTTGAATAACTAGGTTTACTGTAACTTCCTCCTCTAAGAAGGTCTTTGGCTTTTGCAAAAAACCCATCTGGATCTGAAGCTGACGGCAAAAGTCCTAATGGATCAGCAACTTCTTTGTTCTTTATGAAATGAGAAGATTGTTTTGAAGGTTTATATCTAACTCGTTCAGGTTCAGGATTTTCAGGATAATCATAATCTTGGTAGTAACTGTCTAAATAGTCATCCCCTTCATCATCCATGTCAAAATAATCATCAGGTTTCCTGTATTGAGATCAATTTTATAATTCATCAAGGACAAAATGAAAAGAAAAAAAAAAAAACCTATGACCAGCATTGTTTTGATGAAGTCAACAACTGATCTAACTCTCTCTCACACACAACTGCACTAGGTAATTTTTTGTAATGTGTAATTTTTTTGTAATTTTTTCCACAAAATAGCTTCCAAGCAACTAGTTAACCACTAAAATATATGACTAAAACATACATCATTGAAATTAAAGACATATGCTATTGTAATGAGAGAGAGGCGGGGAAGCAAACCAAGCTTTTACTTGAAAAAAAAATGTTTACAGTGTTGTCTGTTTTTTTAAATGCTAGTGTAAATATTAAAACATTTGATAGGGCAAGTTAAATAATACATACAGATAAAAAACAATGTATACCGTTTTTTTTTGTTTTGTTTAATCTGTGAGTATTATTTAAACTTTGCTCTATATTACTTAACTTACGTGCGCAACATTCTTGTTAGAAAGTTCGCTGGCGTAGCAGCTCAGTTGTACATGGATTATGCAGCACAAGACTCTGGTAGCGCACCACACCTTGCAGGAGGGGCGTAGCCAGGGGGGGGGATATCGGGATATATCCCCCCCCCCGAAATTTTTGGATTAGTGATGAAATTCCGTCTATTTATACACATATAAGTTCATATCGCCCCCCCAGAAAAATTTTCCAGGCGCATATCCCCCCCCCCGAAATTTTTTCCTGGCTACGCGCCTGCCTTGCAGTCGACTCTTGTTAACGCGAACACTCAAAATACTTGTGTTAGAAAATGATTCGCAAAGTCTATGTTCTTGCTGGCTGTTAAAATCATTCAGAAATTTGCCCCTCGTTAACCGAGGTCGTAACACAGTTCGAACGTTTTCCGCGTCGAACAGGGAAAACTTTGAAATATATCAATGTTTCTTATTTAACTGAAACAAAACAATCGTGTTTTGATCACGTGACAGCGTGATAGGTTTGTTCATTGGATGCATTCTGGGGACTGAACTGGGAGCTGGGGACTGAAAAACGTTCGATTCGAACTCGATCGCGCACGTTTCACTTGAATCTCGCCCTTAATCTCTCAGGCAAAATTGCTGGAGCGCAGCATTTCTGTATGCGCTATTTATATATTTCAATACAGAAGTTCTTTGCTTAAATCTAAATGTATAAAATAGCTTTCTTGTCTATTAGTTCGTCTATTCGCTATAGGCGTCTCGACCGTTCTAGACCAAATTTAGCACACAGACTAAACAGGACAAGAGAAAGCTATTGCTGAAAAAAAAAATCAATCCGATTTTTAGTTATTTTATGTTTTGTCCAGTTTTCAGCCATTTTTCGAACATTTTGCTTTATCGAGAGCTAAATTTTCGTTCGAAAACTATATTTCTTATATCCCCGGAAAGTCCAGAGAATGCTTTTTTAAATGAGCTATTATGGAACATCATCGCTAAATTAGTTTTTAATGCATCTTTAAAAATCGCGAAAAAATTGCCTTTTTCAGAGTGTTTTGACGTCTGTCCGCAGTGAAGCTATTTATGAAAATATCCTTTTAAAAACTTGATAATAATTCGGAGTCAAGAATCTACCCGCTATTAAAAAAATAATTGAAAAAAGAGAAAACAATATATTTATTTTTAATTATTTTAAAGAATATCTTCTATAATATGTAATGGATTTTTCCCCATTCGGTCATTCATTTGCCGTAAACTTTGGGGAAGTTTCCCATCTCCAACCCTTGATTTCGTAGAATGCCATGGGCTAATGTGTTAACATGTGCGTTTGAAATAAGATGCTTATAATTTTGTGCATTTGAAAGGGTTAACTTTCAACTATTATACAACTACTTTCAACTACTACAACTGGAACTATTATAAGGATGTTACTAGGAGTTCTGTAAGAAAGTTGCAGCCTAGAATACTAACCTGTGAGTTGTATTTTATGTTTCATTTATGTAAGATTCTGTAAATCACATTATTCAACAAAGAGAGGTAATTTTAAAACTTTTGTATTGAGAGATTTTTGACCGGTTTGTAGGGATTGTTTTTAGAAGTTGGCAGCACTGCTTCGACTAATGGACAGACAAATAAACCTGTCCTTCTATGGTAATCAGGTTGTATGCCTAATATTATTTATATTATTTAACGATATTAATATAGCCGGGAAAACAGTGGAACTTATAGATTTTATTATTACTATTATTTTACTTTTGGGATAACGGGCTTAGCAAATCTCTTAACGCCCGGAATTTCATTCAAGCTGGAACTCGGGAAACTCATTTTGCAATTCATTTTTTGCTATTTATGGATTGAAATTTGTATAGATTTATTTAAATATTAAATTTTAAACAGGGAAACTTAAAATTTTTGTTATTATTTTATTTTTGAGATAACGGGACTCGGGGATTTTTTCCTTTTTTTCTTTTTTAGTTCAAAGATTTAGTTTTCAATAAGTCAAATTGAGTGGTTGAACACACACACACACACACATATATATATATGCAGACTAATTTTTTAAAAATTCATACTCACTGTCTGCATTACTGATTGTGAAAATAAGTCACGGGACTAGATTAGTGAACATAAGGAAACAATTCTTTTTCTTTAAGTTATGCCTTAGTACCTAATATCCCAGGTCAACGTCGGGCTACGTAATTAGTAAGTTGTATACTTATTTAGAATTTTATCGGAAGTTCCATTATACCCAGCTGGGTCTGAACCTCGAATTCAAACCCTTCGCCTTATCATCCAATGACTTTTAGCCCCTCAAGTCATAACTGCTGATTTTATTTTAAACGTCCTATAAGCATTTCAAGAAGGGCATTTCAGGAAGGGATACTTTAATTAAATTATTTGTATCTGTTTTAATTTATCTTGAAAATTCCATAACACCTAGTTGAGTTAAAACTCAAGACATTTTCTTCGTAAGCCATATGTATCAAAAGTCATAGAACTGAGCAAAAATTGTACAGTGATTTAAAAAAAAACATGAAAAAAAAATGAACAGTAAAATGTTAGCTATAGGCCATTGTTATGAGTAAAAAGTTTGTATAGAAGTGAAATATATGACATCTGTTTTTAAATTCAATAAATTATAAGAAGCATCTCTTATACTATGATTTGTAGCCATAGATTATTTTTATACATAGTCAACGTCAAAGAAGTTCGTTCACTAAGGTTTTTGTAATTTTAAATATATGGGCTAGTTGAAATGTTGTAAAATGCATAAATATATGTAATTCTACACTATGTACGAATGTCACAACTTAAAAAAAAAGAAAGAATTGAAAGTTAGTATAAAATTTGCATTTTTAATCCTAACACTTTTCAATAAAGTCCGTTCATTACAAAGAACGAAAATAATCTAGACGTTTCGTGTAAAATTCTAAGTCGGTGACGTCAGAGGAAGGAAACAGCATATAATGACAAGCAATTCCCAATCGTTATGTGGTAAGCAGAAGCATGGAGCGTGGGGTGCAGTTACTGCTCTTTCAAAATCAAATAAATCATACAGCAGCATCAAAATAATATTTCACAGCGCCAAATTAGCCAAATGTTCCATTTGACACAACCTGCAGTGAGTACTATTATACGTAGGCTGCCTTTTATGTTTTTACAAACGACCAATAGGAGGCGCTACCGAAACTTGTCTTCGGCATATTCGTAAAATTCACGTTTTTTTATCTTGGAATCAGTGGCATTATAGAAATTGCTTGCACATTTTGTTTACACGAGTGTTTTAAAGAAGCCAGTGAATGGAAAAAAAAAATTGAAATAACTCGTGAAGGTTTACGCTGGATGATTTTAAGAAAGGTCTCACTCGACAAGAATACTACTTTTAGTAATGAAGCACCATCAGAAAAGACTGTTTACAATTGGTTCGCAGAATTTCGTCGCGGTCGTGCGTCCATCAGTGATGAATCTCGTGAAGGACGACCAAAATCGGTAGTGATTCCAGACAACATCGATGCTATGCGAATGATGATTGAAGAAGATCGGAATGTCACATATCGTGAGATAGAAGAATCCCTTGGCATATCACAGACTGCAATGCATTCGATTTTGCACGAACATTTAGAGGTTAAAAAGATTTGTTCCAGATGGATTCCGCACAATTTGACAGAAGCTCAAAAAGAGGCTCGTGCAAAATGGCGTAAGGAAAATGCTAAAAAAAATTAAAATTGGGAACTGCAAAATCCGTATACAACATCGTTACAGGTGATGAAACTTGGATATATTCCTATGAGTTGGAAACTAAACAACAATCCACTGTTCGGGTGTTTCCAGATGAACCGAATCCTACGAAAGTTGTTCATCAAGCACTTCTAAGAAAATGCTTGCTTGTTTCTTCGGCTTTACAGGACATATTGCAACCATTCCTTTAAAGGATCGAAAAACTGTTAACGCTAAATGGTAAATAGAAATTTGTTTGCCAAAAGTTATCCACGAAATCAGGAAAAAACAACAAAAATCAAAGCATCCTTCTTCATCAGGACAACGCCAGCTCCTACACAGCACGTGAAACAATTGATTATTTGAACGATAAAAATATCAAATTAGTGTCTCATTGCTTATGTTCTCCTGATTTGTCGCCTAACAACTTTTTCTTGTTCCCTTATGTCAAACAAAAAATGCGTGGGCAGCGATTTTCATCACCTTAAGAAGCTGTTGATACTTTCCGAAACCATGTTTCGAGGTACCAACTTCAGAGTGGAAAAACTGTTTCGAGAATAGGTTTGAACGGTTGGAAAAGTGTATAAATCTTAAAGGCGAATATTTTGAAAAGCAATAAAACAGTTTGTTTCCCAAAAATTATTTTTCTTCCTACATTTTGTAGAAACTTATAGGCAACCCTCGTAAAACGATTCACCATAACTGGAAATAACCGTTCATTAGAAGTTCCTGATTGGAAACTAATGTTGACTGATCGGGAAGTACACCTATTTCGTCAACATATTCTTAAAAATAGGCATTTGGCAGTAGCAGATCTTGTCACTTGAGAAAAACAAAGTTTTAAAAAGACCATTTCTTAAGAAACTCTGCGTTGATATATCAAAAGGTGCGAATACACATTACACAAAGACATAAAGCAATTTTCATTTCGTCGAATGAACGTCGCCGTATTGCGTGGGCCAAATCTAACTTAGCTGAACTCCAATTCAGTGGAAGAAGGTACAGCTGCGGAAAAAGAAAGTCCCACTTGCTCTTTATTTCGCCGTCGTTCGTCGTACAGTAAAGTTATATATACCATTCGTTTGCAAATAACGCGTACTTTAATTTACTATTAATTTGCATCAGGGGCCGTCTTCATATTTAATTCTGCACCAACTTCGTTTTTCTCAATGGCAACCCCATATTTTGACTTTATTAAACGAAAGAAACCCTTCAAATTACCCTAAATATAAATTTTCACCAATTTTCTACGATAATTTCCTGAGATATTGCGAATTAATTTTTGCGCGTTTTTAAGGGACTTTCTGCAAATTGAAAAACGCTATTTTTTAGGTTCCGAACTTTTAGCCTTTCATTAATTTCGCTCGCGAGAGTTAAAAGAAATTAATATTATTTTCAAGGAAAATATTGTTTCCATCTCTCTTAAAGTTTTTTGTACTGAGAATATCAAGGGTAGAATAGAATATTTAGTCTGTGGGCCAAATGACCCGTGAGTTCATAACTTCCTTGGTTCGTACAATGATTTAAGGGAAAAATGCAAAATGACTGCTCACGATTTTGAAAATCTTTGTAATTTTGAAATTGTTATTGAGTATTTCCGTTGATGGTTCTCTTAGACAGGTGAAATGTTGGCAGGAGTTAGAGGCTGCTCTCTGCTCTTCTGACTACAAGCTTGAATATTACTTAGCTATGGTCGAACTTGAAGAATGATTTCCTGATAGAAAATTTATTTGTTTGAATTTCATGTAAAAAACGCAATTACTTTTTTGCCAACCCAATATTATCACTGTGTTTGTTATTTCACTTTCTTCATTTCATACTATCGTTTGCAATGTGCAATATTCTTAAGACTTTTGGCGGTATTTTAATTTATAGTTAGATGAAAATTTAGACAGAAAAACGTGATTTTGAATGTTTGATAAAGTATGGGGAAGTCCAAAGACCGATATTAAAAAAGGTCACATTCACTCCTGGAAAGTTGAGGATGTTAGTTTTTCAGAAATAGGACGTTGTATTAGAAGATATACATCTACTGCATCTAATTCTATAGCTGGAAAATATTTTATTTTGGGGAATATAGTAGCGGACGCAACAATACACGCTTTATAGAATCCCTATCAAACTGTAAAAACCTCTAACTTATTTGCTTCAAAATTTGATATTTTAATACTGGTATCATTTACTGTGTTTTTGCACAAAATAAATCTAATTTACGTTTATTTTACGCAATTTTCAAAAATTTTTCACTTAATAAATTTATATATGGTCCCTTAACTCATGAAAATAACACATTTTATTTAATATAAATTAAACTACTGAACGTAAAAATTTGAAATTTTGCACAGCCATATAATATTAATTTCTGCATCTATTTCCATCGAAATTTGGCTAGGTCGCTATTCATAATTTTTTTGAATATTAATTTAATAATTCATAATTCATATTAATAATTTATTAAAAATCATAATAATATTAAATTATGTTTGGGTCGTTTAGTTCTAATAGTACTAATAAAAATCAGCTTCTTACTACCAATATTATATGAGATATGAATTGAAGTATGAAAAAATATTTGAACATAAGGGGAGGGGGATTTTGGGTGCTCATAACTCACTCATTTTCTGTCCAAATTTATTGAAAATTGGTGTCCGGGGTTAAAATGAGCTAAATTTTTGAAATATGAAGTGAAATTTAGGGGTTGCTATTGAGAAAAAAAAAGTTGGTGCGAATTTTAATATGTAGATGGCCCCTTATGCAATTTTTATGCATAGCAAATTAAAGTGTACATCAATCTTAAACGATTGGTATCTGTAACTTTGCTGTGCGAAGAACGACTGCCGAAAAAAGTAGAAGTGGGAATTTTTTTCCGCAGCTGTACAGTGGTCAGATTAATTTATTTTTCAGGCTTCATATGTAAATATTGGCCGAAAGTTTATTCTGAAGGAGGATGAATCAAACGATCCGTTTTGTTACAAGCGAATGAGTCTTAAAGTAAGCTCTGGGATGGTATGGGGCTGCTTGTATGCAGGGATGTATTTAAGCAAAGTTACGTAGCTAAGTACGTTTCATTGGGGGGGGGGGGGTATATGAAAATTTTGCTGACTAACTTAAAAAAAATTTATAAGTACGTTCTCTCTCATATGTATCAATGTTCAACTGTATGATGTTCAACATTATTCAGCGATCGGGATCAAAATTTTCAATTTATAGAATAGAGTGAAGAATATCAGTACGTTTAGAGATGGAAACAACTATGCCAGCCCTTTTTTTGTTCCTCAATGTTTTAAAAATTCCAATGAAATATTTTAATAAAGAATTCTTTTTTGTGTGTGTGTGGAATGTGAAGATGGAAAGTTACAATTCAAGTGTTTAAGATGCTACTTAGCACAATCATTTTGTTTAAATTTACATTGAAAAAAAATCCTAAACTATTTTAAGTACATGTTTGTTCGTCCATTGCACAATATCCATTTTAACCCGACACCTTTTCAGACTAGCCCGACTACTAACGACTGTTCTTAAATAAAGGAATTCCAAAATATCCTTCAAACACGTCAGCAACACGAGTGTATTCAGACGTGGATCGGTCACTGTTGTTCTTAGATAGTTTTTCACTAGGGATGGACGCGAGACGAAAAATAAGCGTCTCGCGTCTCGCAAAATAGCCAAAAAGCTTGTCTCGTCTCGCAAAAATCCCTATATCGTAATGTTAAAAATGTGAGTCTCGTCTCGCAAAAAAGCTGTAAATCTCTGTCTCGTCTCGCAAAAAGTCGTCTCGCGTCCATCCCTATTTTTCACAATTTCAAATTTTCGAAATGCTCTTTCATTCGAAGCTACTGAGGCTGGGGAAGTTAGAGCCAGACGACTGTCATGGTTCGCAAGCCGTAAAATGTTTCTTAACGATTTTGATTTCTTGGAAATGTCATCCACTTTCCAGCTCTGTGTGTAATGCTTCCATATCAGCAGTTGCCTGAGTTTTCGCAAAGAAATCTGCCGTGATCTATTGCTAATTTCTTTCTTGTAATGGGAGGATTCATTATTTCATACAATGGCGTGATTATGCTGATACAAGAATTGAGGTTATCAATCTACATCACCGAAGGAGTGTACGCGAAAAAATGTCCAATGTATATTCAGATTTTGTTTAAAAAGTTTTATATTTTAAAAATAAAAATAATTAATTTTAAGTAAAATAACTTTAACTCATTAATAACTTTTAAATAAAATAAGCACTTTTTAAAATTAAATAAATAAAAAATTATTTTATAATAACATTTGCATGCAGCATAACATTTTAAGAAAAATTATCAAAATATTTGGTTTTTAATTAAATTAACCTATTAGGACTCAAATTCCCACCGTTTTTATTTTAAATTATCTTACTTTATGCATTTACACGTAAGTAAAAAAATAGTTTGCTTTGTTAAGAGCTACACCTTTTTCTGAAACAGCTTTTGCAAAATTATTGTTTTTATGAATTTTTTTAAAAAAAAAAAAACAAAGTTTATGAATTTTGGGGGATTCCAGTACTAAACAGGACTATCAAATAAATTTTTTCTATAATCTCCAAACTTTTGTGAATATTTAAGTATAAATTTCAATTTAATATATTGAAAATAAAGAAAGTTATGATTTTTTATCTGAAAAAGCACAATTAAAATAATTGTTTGCAAAAACGCCATTTATGGTCACTTTCCCATTATTTTAATAATTTTTATCTTAAAAAGTATTAGAGATATTGAAGTAAAATTTTATATTGTTAGATAGAACACTAATGGCTACATTTATAAAAATTTTCAAAGAAATCCGAGACGGTGGGTGACATTAGGGATGGACGCGAGACGCTTATCTTTCGTCTCGCGTCTCGCAAAATAGCCTAAAATCTTGTCTCGTCTCGCAAAAATCCCTATAGCGTAATGTTAAAAATGTGTGTCTCGTCTCGCAAATAAGCTGTAAATCTCTGTCTCGTCTCGCAAAAAAGTCGTCTTGCGTCCATCCCTAGGTGACATGGCCTGGTTGATTTGAAATGGAATGAGCTCCCATATAATTTCGGGAGAAAAAGGATTGTCTCGATTATCGGCTAATTTCTTTGGCGCTAATCACCGTTAGTGCTGTAAAGCAAATTCATTTAACAGATCTACACCGACCTTACTTGAAAAGAGAATTTCCCCATGAGCTATGTATTTCCCCATTCATGTTTTCATTGTCACTGTTGATTATTTCCGGTGATTTGATACATGTCTTTAGTACCTTCATAAGCGTAAATTATGCTAAGATTCTTCGATTTAAGTTTTTCAGTAACTAACTTGCAAAACGTTCTTGAGAAACATCAGTGAAACAATAAAGTCAAGCGACAACATTTTTTTTCTTCAACCTCGTGCCTTAATCCTTGTTTTGCTATTAAAAGTAGATGAATCGTCTATTTCTTTCAAAATTCGTAGTGTACATTCATATGAGGCTGTCAATGACTCTACTGGAGCAGTCCATCTCGTAAGAGAAAGATTTGTCAGTAAAAGAGCATTTTCTAATTTTTTAAATGATGGCTTGTTTGGTTTTGTACTTGCCGTAAAAAACCCATAAAAATCTTCCAGTACGTAGAAAACATTAGCAATAATCAGGGTTCGAAAACACCGGTCGCCCAGGTGACTAGCTTCTCTTTTTCATTAATATTATTCTATATATATGTAAAAATTTTTGCCGACTCCTAAGATTTTACAACTTTTTTCAACCCCTGGCTATAATACTGGTTCGTTAAACATAGCTGCAATAAAAGCATTGTAGCTATGCTTAACAAACGTCTTGAGCCTGTGAGCTTGACAAGGAATAAAAGGCACAATTCCATACACGATTAGATAGAGTCCAGTCCCGTCCCGAGCTCAACAATTCTTGAATTTGTAGGCCTGGCCCGGGCACGTAACACATTTGAAGCAAACATCCCAGCCCGAACGGGCCCATAATTGCGAAGTAGAAATTCGAAAAAAATTTAAAAATACAGACGACCCAAAAATCGATAAATAAATATTTTTCAGGCATTTTATAATAAGCAAAGTTATTAATATTAAATACTGCATTAAATTAATACTAATATGCATTAAAATTTAAATTTCTACATTTGCGTTTGGGTCTACAGTTGCGTTTGATCCCCTCGTTGGGATAGGTCTCCCGCTCCTCGGGCAAAGTCTAGCGCCACAACTGGTAAATAGTACACTAAAGGAAAACAAACGGTTATGACATCCTTTTGCAAAAAAAAATTGAAAACTTGTTACCGAGGTCTTTCAAAGTAAAACGATTCCACAATTTATTACCTATACAGGTTCATTTCTAAAAGCACTTTTTTTTTTGCTGGTTGCAGGAAGGCGAAAAACAAAAAATGCTGCAAGTTAGACCCGGCCCTTTGACAACAGATTTATTAATCCCGTAACCATACCCGGTCCGCGTACCCACGATTTCTGAAAATTTCTCTTGGATGACTTTGAATCCCCCCCCCCCCCACATGCTTCTTGCAAAAACCTGGAAAGATACCTGTTCCTTATAGAGCTCATTAAGGATGTGCGATATCGCATTCACAAGGCCGACACCGATTCTATCGACTGCTTCTTCAAACTTCTCTCTCTGATAGGAGCTTTCTGGATCGTCAATATCAAAATAGATTGCAAATAATAATAATGGGAGTTAAAAAAAAAGTTGTTTAAGAATTGTATATCTCGATATGACAACCTAGAATTTGCCGACTGTGATCGAAATTGCCGACATTGGAAGGGCGAGACGTCCCCCCCTCCCCCAGTAGCCATGCCCCTGCTTGTTAGCGAATGAACTTTGTAATTTGCATTCTTATATGGGCACGGTAAAGGTGCAAGACTATATACGCATTCTTGAGATGAATCTACGTCCACCAGAGCAGAAATTGTTTGGCAGAAAACGATATATTTTCCAACACTATAACGCAAGGCCACGATAGCAAAGATAATTAAAACATAGCTATGTTCGAAACATGTTCCTGTTCCAGAGTGGCGAGCAGCAAGTCCAGATCTTTCTCCTATCGAGAATATTTGGAGAATATTTAAAATTAAGGTGATTCAATATTGTTCCCACAATGTACAACAGGTAAACAGATTATCTACGCAGGATTGGGGGAAAATTTCTACAGACACATTAAACCGTTTAATGTCGTCCATGTACAGATGCCTTGCTTCATTTATCCGCCAGTAAAAGTGGCGTCATCTGTTGGTAATCGAACTGAACGAATATTTTTGACTTAAATTGCGCAAAGAAATACACCTGTAATGCTTATCATGGCTATATTTTTTGTTTCAAACTAACACAAATGCCGTTACACCAAATTTTGTACTGAGCATATAAAATTTTAATAAAATGTTTATCTTGCACATACGCTTCTTTGTGTTTCACACTTTCCGCATTTCAAGGTACTGTTCCGCATTTCAAGGTGTGAACGAACTTTATTGACGCTAACTATGTAGTACGGTCATTGCTGAAAGTATTGTAAATTTAAATTCTGTGCAAATATTATAATTAAAACTAATAATTTCTGAATTGAGCAAAAGATGAAGACTTTCGACTATACTGCTTTCCAATCGTGAATATTGCCGTGCGAACGTAGTTAGTTTTATGATCATATTTAAAATAATAATTTTTACAACATTAATAAAAATGGCCGTAGTCTCCTTTAATATTTAATTTTGAAAGAAAATCCTCATATTTTTCTGCATTTTTCAAATAAATGTAACATAAAAACAGTTGTTAGTCTTCTACGTTAATTAAACTAAACGAGCAACTTTTTAATTCTTAATTTTCATTCCCATAATTTAAATTTTCTGAAATTTTTAATATTATAGGCTCCAGACACGGTGCCTTCTAACAAAAAGAATATGCATATAAACTGAAGAAAAGTTCTTACCTCTTTTTCTGTTTTCTAGAATTATTTTCTTTGGATACTTGTGCTGTTTTTTTAACTTTCTGCTGTTCAGGTGGTGGTACATAATGCGGCAATTCAACAACCGATGGTCTACTAGCTTGAAAACTTGATGCTGCAGGAAATATAACCTTTTCTGTAGGTCGATTGGAAACAGATGATGGACTGAAAGATCCACTGAACTTATGGTGATGATTAGGAAATGATGGCGAATACTTTTTAGTATGCTTATAAGCTGTTGGAGGTGGAACATAGTACATGCCTAAATTGTCTGCGTCTTTTGCGAAGTTAAAACTGTTTAGCTGATGTGAAAAGGATGCTGGGGATGAATATTCATCATGATGAGATGGTGAAAAAGAAGTTCTGTTTGGTTTGGGAGCTAAGTTGTGACTGGTGTAATTGGGATCCAGCAACATATTCCAAGGTATATGACTTATACCACTTGTTTTATGGTTGTCATAGTTATTTTCTCCATATGTAATTCGTGATTGAACAATTAATAAAGTTAATATCCATTCTAAAGTAAACACCATGTATCTTGTCCTTACTGAAATGAAAGAAATTAGAACAAAATGGTATTAATGCGTATATATGACAGTTAATAAATTAAATGCAACAATGTTAGGTTTATATTTTAGGTTAAGCTGGGCATTTAAAATACGGGAAGATCTGTCATAATTAAAATGTTGCTCTTAATAAAAGTGCAACATTCTATATTTAATGATATCGTTTCAGATTCCTTTGGAATTGAGTGATTTTTAAAAGGTAATTTGTTATTCACATCATCATGAGAGGAAATTTAGCTTGCACTTCATTACTTTCTTGAGAGGGTGTACGGGACAACACCGAGACATTGTTCCTTGATGGAAAAATATGTTGTAGCCGTTGTCGTAACTCAGGCATCGAGCTCCGGCGCAGCTGCTGCAGAGCTGTAAAAATGGAGGGTGAAGGGTCTTGGTGGGACAAATGCTCTATGCGTCAAGTTTACTGATGGCCTCTAAAGCTCCATACATGGTATATACTTTTAAATATAAGATGTTTTCAAGACGAAATAATGATAATAATAATAATAATAATAATAATAAATGCTTTCAGTGACGTACAGAAGGAAGGGGGGTCTAAAGGGTCTGGATCTCTCCTAACATCATGGAGTTTTTGGCATTTAAATATGTTAAAAGACTTTATAAAATACTTATTTTTAGCCGTTAAGATAACTAAATAAAAGCAAAATAAAAGGGGGTTGCGATTTAAAAAAATATTCTTTTAAGGTGGTTGGGTGTTAAATTTTTATGAACCCCCTCCAAGAGAAAGTCCTGTGTGCGCCTCTCATTGGCTTAGAAAACGATGAATGTTATTTTCCCTACAGATTTACGAGTGTTTAGTTTATTGTAACAGTATGAAAGAGAAGTATAGCTCGAAAAATCCCTATGTTCTTTAAAATAATTATTTTTCCGAAAAATTCTATTCCCTTTCAAGGTGTCCGAAGGTGTACTAAAGGAGAATCGTTTCCTGCACATGCATGCTTTGAAAGTTCACCGTTCTCCAATCTTAAATTAGTGGCGGCATACCTTTAGCAAGTTAAACGATATAACATAGTTACAGGGATAGAAAAAACCCAATGTAAAATCTTAGAAAAACCCTAAAGTTATTCATTTGTCGAGGAAGGAATAGCCAACGCAGGAAAATTGTAACATTTAACTGTAATGGAAATTGTAATATTTAAAAAAAGGACGCAATGACGCATATATACATGTACGATTAAATTAAGCATGTTCAATTTTATTTAGATATAACAACTACTTTATTTTCTCTAACTTTAAACGGTAACGAAAAGTTAGCAGAATAATCTTATTTTATGATAATAATTTTTGAATGGCGCTGAACTGGAAAAGAAACGGACACCGACGTAAAGGCTTGGATGATTCTTTTTTCTGATTTTCTTTTGTTTCTCGTAGTGGCAGCACCTTGACCTCTACGTCTTTTTCTTTCAGATGAAATAGATCATAACAAGTCTACGGAAGATTAAACTCCGGAGATATTCTCCGAAAATAGGTTGCAACAGCGGGCTGTTTCATTTTCTTTTTGCATTGATGCATTGTATCGCCAATTATCAAAATGTTTACGCATTTATAAAAAGATATCACGAAAAAAAAGTATACAATTATTGCACAATTACAAGTTGATTTATTGCTTCGATAACAGTGAACTGAGTTTAGTATCACTAGATCAAAACCTAAGTGGTGCGCTGAGGGTACTTGTTGACCTGGTGTAAATTTTAAAAGCCGTAACTTAAATCAGGGTGCTTCCAAATTAGAGATGTGCCGAATATCCGTATCCACATACGTGGATCTCGCTAAGAAAATCTATATTCGTATCCACATCCGCTTAACAGAGTAAAAATTGTCCGCAGCGGATATTAGAAAGGACTTTCAATGACTTTTTGGAATAAATGAAAAAAAAAAAAAATCAGAGAAATTGAAACTTGTTATTAATTAATTTTATTTGTAACTCAATATTATATTTAAAAGAAATATTAATTGCGTCTTCCTATTTGTTCAGTCTTTAGGTTTAAAGCATAAATCAGACTTCCTTAAATTAGTATTAGTCATTTAGCAACGTAGCATGTACTTAGGAATAAATAACATTTTCATGAATTACTTTGGGCGAAAATAGTCACATTATTATAATAAAAGCTATAGTTATGCATGCCTATTACAACAATAGCTTTAAAAGCTGCTGAAACTATAAATAAATAATTAATTATTCTAGGTAAAGGAACCTATAAAGTTTAAACTAATTATAATTGACCTATTAATTAAATTAAATATCTTAAAACTTATTAACCAATCTTTTTTAAACTTTTGAAGCAAACGTAAAATTTCATGAAAATAGTAAAGTGTAAATGTAGTTTCACATGAAACAGATCTTTTTTTTAATTAAAAATGTCCATAAAATAAAATAGCATTAACTATAAAAGGCATTTTTGCCTGAAATAAAATAGTGAAATTACACATACAAAATTAATAACTCTAAATGATTAAAACTTAAACCTTATACAATTGATTAGCGAGGTGTATTTGGTTGCAACATATTTTTAAGCAGAATTTGCGTCCTTTCGTTAATGGCGGAAACATATTTTTAATGAAAGTTAAACAGTGAAAATAAGTTTTGAAATATTTTAGGATTGAATCAGCCGATTATAAATATTAACCAGAAAAAGTTGATTGATTTATTAAACCAAATAATTGGTTAATCGGCAAAGTATTAGCTATTATTATAAAATTAAAAATTGAAAATGTTGATATTTGAGCTATCTTTTCCAATTGAGATTTATCCTGCTTTACATTTTTTGCATTAATACCAGAATGATTATTCTGATTGATAATCTAATCTGAATGATTCTGATATTAATGCACAATGCATTAATATCAGAATTTTATAAAAAAGTAAAAATAAATTAAAATAAAATAAAAATTTAATTGACTATTATACTATTTAATTATTTGATAGCTACCACTTAATGTTTTAATGGAAAAAAAATTTGAATAAATAAATCTAAATTTCATAAAAGAGAATATATTTTAAATTACAAAATTTTCACCTTTTGCTCTGAATCAATACATTGTACGGTGTATATGCTTAAATTATATCGTACGTCGTACTCAAAATACAATTTATACACGAATTAAGTTCGAGATATCCTCGAGATCCTGCCCTAACTTAAAGATCCTACTCCAGCATTCACGGATCAATGAAATAGATTAATAATATTTCATATTCCTACGCAAAAATCTGTATTTTTAGAGATCCAGAGCACTTCTATTCCTAAGAACGACACTGCTAGGGTGTTCCAAAAAGATGGTAACAAGCTTTAATTCTTTATCCCTTAGAGATAACCGAGCAATAAAAAATTCCCAGTTTGTAAAGTATGCAGTATACACTAATGAAGTGTTGTAAAAAATTTCATAATTATATCCTAAAAAGTGTAAGAAATATGAAGATCGATATATGCTGACTTAAACTACTTTTCAATGGCTGTCAAAGAGAAAAAATCACGTCGGATGATCGCATTTCAGGGGTCGTACAGACATTACGAAAGAAAATACTTGTTTGAACTCTAGCAATAAATATTTGAATTTAAATTCATTTATAGCCCCATACTATTTTTTATTTAAAGCTATTTATGAGACGTTTTATGATGAAAGACTGAAATTCTCTATATCACCTCATTAGTGTATAGGGCATATTTTACTAATTGGGATATATATATATTTTTTTTTTTTGCTCGCAGGTCTTATGCACATTTAAAAAGTGCCACTTTTTGAAAATTAATAAGAATAATTTTTTTATCGTAGTCTTATTTTTCCTACCTTATTTTGAACATTTATTTTTTCAAAATTTGAGCATTCTAGCGCTTATGGTTAGCGTTTGAGTTATTCGAGATACGTTTATGCATATCTATCCATGGGCGCCGGCAGCATAGGGCAAGGGGGGGCGATGCCCCCCCCTGGATTTTTGTACGCAGTGTTTTCCCTTGCTTTTTTGCTCTTTCCAACATGGTAACCATACGTTGAAATAGTCTTTGCCCCCCCTTGAGTAGCTTTTGGGTCATACAATTAAACTAGTTAAAAATTTAAATTATTTAGGAATAGTATTTGATTATAAATTAAACTGGAACGAACATCTGGATAACATTCAATGCAAAACCTCAAACTTCATTAAAAACCTAGCATATGTATCTCACTTAAAATGGGGTGTAGAATTTAAAATATTAAAAATCTGGTATAGAACAGTACTTGAAAAACAGATAGATTATGCGGCAGTAGTCTGGTTTCCTTCACTAACAGTCACTATGAGAGAAAAGCTTATTCGAATACAAAGGCAAATACTATTACAACTTACAAAGGCATTCAAACGCACTTCTACAATAGCCCTTAATGTTTTAACAGGTATCCCTCCTATTATTATCACTATAGAATCCAGTTTGAAAAAATATTGCATTTTAAAGGAAAATAAAGTGGTCGTTATAAATAATACACCACTTTTACCTAATAATTTTGAGTGTGCTTTAAATAAATTACCCACTCACTTGTTTTCAGAAATTAAGAATTTAAAAATTGATAAAAAAATTAAACAAAGTAAGCAAAATGAATATTTGGAGATATATACTGATGGATCACATATGGAGGTGGGGGCAGCCTATGCTTTTACAGCTAAAAAAGATAATAGATATATTTTTGATTTTAATGAAAGATTACGCAATAGAAATACAATTTATCAGGCCGAACAATTGGCAATTTTGAAGGCAATTCAATGGACAATAGCAAATAATTATAATAAAGTAATAATTTATACAGATAACAAATCAACCGTTGAAGCCTATAAATCTCCTTTGCCCTCAACTTCTATAATGTGCAGTAGTCGAGAACTCATAATCGCCAATAGTCATATAGAATTTGTAATTGCCTGGGTTAGGGCTCATGTCGGGGTCGAAGGAAATGAAAGAGCAGACCAGCTTGCTAAAGAGCCATTACTTCACGATCATAATAATGTAAATGTCAATATTCCATATCCTACTTCATACATAGATTTACTTATTAAACAGGAAATTATAAATACCTGGCAAGATGAATGGATTAACTCAAGTAATGGTCGCTACACATATAATTATATTAAAACTGTGAAATTTTCCCAAACAATCATTCATCCTGTTATTGTTCCTTTTCTGACTGGCAACGGTTATTTTCCGATTTATATGTATAAGATTGAAAAACTGGATAATGATCTATGTATATGCGGCCGTCAGGGTCACCCATTGCACTATATTTTTGAAAACTGTCCCATAATGCCACATCACTTCAGATCTAATAATAGTATGGATATATATCAACAATTTTTATTTTTAACGCAATGTAAAAACTACTTACGGCAAATATGTCTTATTTACGCTGAATTGCAGAGGCTATATTTAGAATATCTAAGATGAAAAATTTACCATAACAGTACTAGTGTGATGCGCAATATGTGGATGAACTTACTTATATTTATGGGATGTTGCTATTTTATGTTATATGAAGGCTTCAATGTTTATGTGAAGGTGCCAGTATTACATTGCGAATATATGTGTATATATGTGAATATGTGTGTGCATGTGTATGTGTATATATGTATATATATATTGTTGTTTTTGTTTTTAATGTATTTTAAGTTGTATGTTTAGATTGCAATTTGTATCCTCACACAGCATTATAATAGTATTGGAAAATATGGATGTGTATATTTGTATATGTATGTATATAGGGGTTTGATAATTTATGATGCACAAATATTACTTTAAAAATTTAAATGTGTTGTAGTGTTGCGCATGGCTTTAATTTTCCGCTGATAGTTCCTCCTCCTCTGGCCGTGACGGCGCGGTTTTAGGTCTCCTCCGGGGGTTTCTTAGTTGAAAACCGCTTTCGCGGTCGGCTCCCCCGGTGGGTGCTCCCTCCCCCCTTGAGTAGTCTTTGCCCCCCCTCCCCTGGGAAATATTCTGCCGGCGCCCATGTATCTATCTACGACAATCAGAAGCTAGCCAAAATGTATTCAGCTTATGTGTTCGTGTTTGTGGATTAAGGTCAATTGACTGCATTAGGGTTCTAGGCCTATAGTGGAATGCCCTCCGTGGGGGACTTTCTAAGGGATCCTAACCCGTATTTACCAAAATGTATTGAGATAATCAAAATGGATATTTCTGTCAAAATATAAACACCGAAAATTTTTCGCGATTGCAATACTTCCTTTACTTCGTAAAAGGAAGTAAAAGTATTGGGGAGGCTCAGTTCCTGGGATGTCAAAGGGCATGAAATTCCACCTTCATTGTAGACCCATGGACCTTAGAATTTTTCGGATTATGTGTTTTATTAAGGACATTTTAAAGCCTTATCCTTTAAAAAAAACAGCTTAGAGTCTGTTCTTTACATAGTTCCATTTTTTAAAAACGTGAAAAGCGCAGTAACTTTTATGAGACATTGGAAGAAACGAAAGGTTCCTGTATTCAACGCTAAATCGCTGAAAATCAGAATCATAATAATATTTTTAAGCTGGTTGTTGTTGTTGCACACAGGAGGGAGCCGACCCTTAGGGCTTAACCCTCTGAGGCGCAATCCTTTCCCAATGCTTGAAAAAGGGCAGCCGTTGCCATCGCTCGACTTAACTACCAGCAAGATGGCGGACGATCGAAACGTTCATCGTGTGCCACAGATCTAGAGACCTTTTTTTGACGCATCTGGCTGTGTGGCAACGGCTGCCCTTTTTTCAGCATTGGGCAATATATCCAGCTGTTCTCGCATTCTTCCATTTTTCAGCAGATGTCTGTGCTGTTAAAAATAATCGTGACAATTTTTTTACGGGAATGACGTGCTAAAAAGGTAAAGGATTCTCGTGGAGCTACTATGTCATCCGCAACTATTTTTATAGAAATCAAATCTATTCTGCGTGAATCTCAACAGCCAAAACGTCAGAGTTTGGTGTTCCCAGAGCGGGAACACTGCGCGTTAAAGGGTTAAGGCGACGCACTCTTCTGGTGAGAGCACACATTTCGGAGCATTACCGGTAAAGGGTCACTTCGGGCTTCGTGCCTCTCTCCTACTTATTGACCTAGCCAGCGAAAGGACATAGCCCCCAGATTTGATGTTCATGTTTGCTGCATGTACAAGGTGGACTTTGATCAGCCGGGATTCGAACATGATCCGTTGACTCAGAGTTCGGCATTTTGCCAAGTTGGTAAGTGCAGGGTATCCACCGGCGACTAAAAAGGCGACTTTTGCTACTAATTTAAAGATTAGGCGACTTGAGCGACTTTTTTTTATTAAAAAACACACACACAAAAAAAACGGCATTTTCATACTATTTTCAAATTTTTGGCTACTTGTACCTTACTCCAGGGGACTAATTTGAAATCGGATTTCTGTTTTTGTCAACTCCCTTTTCTTTTCAAATTTGCTATTGGTCGTTCATCAACCATTCTAATCTATTTTTTTTTAGCTGTGCTAAGTAAATAAATGTACTATATTGTCTGTTATGTAACACATGAAATTTTTCAATCTATCATTTTATTCATTACTTCGTAAATGAAGCTAAATGACATATGTTTATTTCTAACTACAAAATATCCAAAAAGGCTACTATTTTGGCAACTAAAATTCAGAAAAAGGCTTCTAGAATGGCAACTTTTTTCGGTCGGTTTGGCTACTAATGATACGATTGCCTCCTGACATTGGTGGACATCCTGTAAGTGCAATATCTATTAGGAAAAAATAGATAAGTGTTAATGTAAATGTTGCCTTTTACTACCCTCGTCGTGAAGTATTTGGAAAGGAGACAGGATTTTGATGTTGAGAAACGATCTGACTTCTTTAGTAAGTTTAAAACAATACTTTTATAAGTAAAAAAATGCTATTACATATAAATTGCTTCGCATAGTATTGTGTTTTTTTATCCTTCAACGTTGGTAAAGTTGATTAAACATTAGGGTGAATCGAAAAAACTTTTTTTCGAAATTCACATTGCCTGAGTCATTATATGGTGCCAAACTAGCTGAAACCAATTGTCTCCAAATTTCAGCTTAAAATGTTGACATCTTGAGGTTCCACACCTCAAGTGAATGTTTATATTGGCTTTTTTTCAAGTTTTCAATGATTTTTATGTAAAAAATATTTTTTAAATTTAATATTTTACTAAATAATTCATTAATTTATAAAATAATATTAACGAATTACTTTCTCATTAATAAATTGTTTTATTGAAACGTTACTGCCAGATATCAGATCCAGAAATGGCTTTCTGTACATAAAAAAAGCAAATTATACTCTAAAATCTACTAGATGACAGCGCGTGTTCTAATCTAACTATTATATCATAATCTAATAAGGCACGCCACTTTTATTGTGTGGAATGATTCGTTTTTGCGATTGCCTTTGTTTCAGCCACATGTTTCTCCTTTGTAAGATTGAAGCAATACGTTTTATTAATTTTGATTTATATTTGACACAAAATAATACGGAGTTTTGAATTTAAATATGACCACAACTAGAAGTGAAACGTTTTGTAGTTTTTTCGGAATTCTAGTACTATTGAAAGAAACAGTGTTATCACCAACGTTTTCTGATTTAATGAAGCATTTCTTAATCACAAAAAATGATATCCTGTGGAATAAGGGGAACAAAAAGGATCCTTTAGTAAAAGAGATCGTCAAAATTATTTCTTTGGACGTTGAAAGAATTTGGAAGAAAGCCTTCTTGCCTGTGGTAAGTCACCAAGAAGTACTTCCCCTTATTAAAAATTTTAATGAAAGATACGATCACAACTTAATTCTATACAAGTAGCACAGTCTTTGTACACCATATACTTCGATGGAAGAAAGGACACAACTATTATGTAAGAAGTGAAGTTGAAGCTCTCTCTCTTACCGTATCTGTGGAAGAGCATATTGTTATGTTGCCAGAACCTGGTTCTGTTCACATAGGGCATGTGACTCCGCATTCAGGCTCTAGTACTGATATTACCTGCAGCATCATCAACTTCACAGAAATAGATTGTACTTTAGGGTCTTGTTGCCGTTGGGTGAGATGCACCGAAAGTCAACATTGGGAAAAAAATGGCGTAGTTAGACACTTGAAATCTTTGTTGGCCATAAATTGCACTGGTTTGTATGCTTATTGCATACTAATGAACTACCTCTTCGCCACCTTTTCCATAAGATTGACGGAAAGACATCTGGGCCACACCAGTTTTCTGGAACAATAGGTAAATTTCTGGAAACATATGAAACGTTTGCTGTGACAATTTTTGTTTCTATTCCTGTTGCTCTGCCTGAAATTGATAAAAAAGACCTCAGTACAGACTAAAAGTACCTCTTCGATATTTCTAGGGCAGTATGCCCGGGACAGTGCCATCCAGATTTGGGAAACAGAAGTCCAGGAAGGATGTCTCATTCAAGCTGGCTCACTACAGCGAACTGAATACTGCACCTGTACGTGTCGACTGCCGAACCAACAGAATGCTTTAAACTCCTAGTAGACTATGCGATGAAAGTGTACGTGCCATCCTGGTTTGAAATAAATATAATCACAGGAGCTACTCATGGAGCACGGAATGATGAAAAGAAGTTCATTCTTCCCAGAAGATTTTAAGTGAATCATTCATGAAATTATTCAGAGGAACTCTTATTTTGCTCATTCTGAAAATATTCTGTTGGCAATGCAGTTTGATGAATGATCACATATTCGGGAATTTGACCTAAGAAGAATATTGAAAGCAAGAAAAACTGACTGGAAGGGGAAAATATGCCAATTTGATCTTAATAAATATAAATTTCGAAGCAGAGTAGTATTTTCAGATGATTCACTGGGACAATCCTTTGGAACCACCAGCTACCACGAACCTCAGTGACGAAGACGTAGCAAGTATGATCAGAAACGGTTCAGAATTTGAAATAGAGAAGCTCCCTTGCCCTTCTCAAGCAGTAGAAAGGCATGTAAGACTACTAACGCAAGCATCATTGGTAACATTTGGAGCAAAAGCCAGAGATGAATACATTCGTTGTGAAATCAAATCACGAAAGGAACTACCAAAGTTCATAATTTTGCCCGGCATGTGGACTCCAAAATTGAAGACTGATTAAAATAAAGTGTTTTATTAGTCAATAATACTCGAAAGGTGAATTTGGTATCATCTGCTTTTCTGTATTAGTGTGCTTTCTAAATATTGTCTTTAAAAATGAAGTAATATGTAAATATTTAATAACTATGTATTCAAAATATACCCCAAAACTTATGACGCTCGGTTGCAAGTTAGTGACTTTTTTTTCTTCTTTCTTTCTTTTTCTTTTGCTTGTTTGTTAACGGCAATAAAACATTGCCGTACTGTTTCTTTTTAGTATTTAGAACTGTTTTTGAGTCAGAAAATAAAATTATTGTAAACATTAAAATTAAATTTAAGAAAATTGATTTTTTTACTTTTTACGTTAACATTCCTTTCTTTGAGCCCAGTGTGGAACCTGAAGACAATCAGTGAATGGACTATAATTTTTTTTCTGTGACTTTTTTGCCACACAGCACCATTTGTTGAATCAGGCAATATAAAAAAAAAAAATTTTTTTTGGACATTTTCACTCCACCCTATTAAACATCTTGTTTAGGCTGATCAGACATCTACTATGCTAACAGGTTCCATTGATTCTTTGCAGCCGTTTTTATGTGATGCGAGAACATATAGTTTTACAATTTTCACAAAATTTAAGCGTGATTCAAAATTTAGAAAAATGCCTCTATTCGTTAGATGATTGACCACCGACGATGCGATTTTTAGCGATTTCTCTTACGTAATGCATAATAACGCCGGTAATTGCACTCGCAACAAAACGATATTTACATCATCGTATAGAGGAGAAAATTTTCTTTTAAAAACTGTTTGTTCGGACTGTGTAACATAATTTGCAGATTTTTGGGAATTTTTCAAATAAAATTAAATTTGACGCTGACTTTCGTAAAATATTTTTAAAACTGCTGTATCTTGAATTCTATCTGTCAAAACTTTTTTATATTTCGGCAAAAGACGGAGCATACAATTCGCCCACTTTTAAAAGAAGAACGGGGGAAAAATATAGAATTTTTACGAATATTTAAGTAAAGAAGGATTTTCATTTCAATAGCAGCTACTTACAAATTTCGGTTTGATATCTTGCGGTTTGGTTGTCCTGGATACAGTAACAATGATTAAAATTGCCAGTTGAAAAAAATAAATAAAATTACTTTAAAATAACTGGGTTTTTGCATGTGAAAGGTGCGTCATTTTGGTGTCACGAGTTTAAAACCCCTTTCGAAACTCAATCAGAAAACGGATTCACATGCAAAAACATACGCAACGAATGAAAGAATTCCATATTTTATTTTACGTTGCCAGAAAAAGAACTGAATGCTGTTTTTTCACCAGTGAATTATCCAGCATTATTTTCAATTGAGATTTTAAACGGGACACGTTTTCGAATCGCAAGAAATATTTATGCTAAACAGGGCCTGATTATGAAAAGAGGGACACTGGGCATTGATAAATTTGGGGGCCTCCATCTATGAAATTTGTTTTATTTTTCATAAAATTTTGTTATAAAAAAGAATATTTCAGATTAGCATTTCAAATTGGGGGGCCTTTCGAGCCTGGGCACTGGGCAAAGTCGCGATTTGCCCGTGAGATAATAAGGCCCTGGTGCTAAATACGCCAATCTGACAAGAATTGTGCATACAAATGTATGGAGATTTGTTTTAGTGCCAACCATAAAGTGAAATGATTATCGTTTATACTAATGCGTAAATTATAAAAGTCACCAAAGAATAAAAGACTACATTCGTGGCAAATATCTAAGCTGTTTCTTTAAATTAAACATTAATGATTGAAAAACGAAAATATATTGAATTGGTATCAGTAAAAGATAGTATAAGTAATAGTTAGTAGATATGCTAGGGCAATATTGATCAAAGCACAGTCTACCGCATTAATAAATATTTCGTGAAACTAAGTGTTCTATTTCAACAACCATCTTACATCACAGCTAACTAAACATTAAGTAATTCTGCGTCGCGTTAATATATCACGCGGTATTTTCAACAGAAACGACTGTAACAGAACTTTTTTTTTCTTGGAGATTCTGTTTTGTCACAAGTAGTTATGATCACATTTTGGGAAAATCTTCTCTTCTTCCCTTGCGAAGAGCGGGTGCACAACTATTTAACTATAAAATAAAACGGTTCTCCACATCATGTAGTATCTAAGGTGGTATAACTTAAATCTAAAAAAGAGTATGATGTAGAAGTGAGATATTTTGAAAGTTAGGAATTTTCGATGCAAACCGTCACGCTTTTATTTTTCTGATCGTGAATGACACCGACATAGTTTTTGTGTCATAATATTAACAATGGTCTCAGGTCAGTACTTATACTAACTTTACGAATAACTAATGAGTAACTTTACGCCAAGAGTCAAATCATTTTGCTTATTTTTAGATTCCAAATCACTGGAATAAATTCAAATTATAGATGTAAGAAAAAGTTTCGTTCCCTACCGTGCGGAGAACGGGTACGCAGCTAGTAATAGCAATAATTCATTCATGGATATAAAATAGTTATACTCGTTTTCATCGTTTTATGATTAAAATTATAATGAACTTTGTAATTAACACAAATATAAAATAATACCCGTATAAACTATTATTTTATATTTATGTGATTATTTATAAAGTTCTTTATTGTTTTAACCACTTATCACCCGTTTTTGAGTGCTCCATTTTTATTAAACTATTGTTAATGAATTGTGTGTAATTGCTTGTAAAAAGAGCATCTTATCAAGTTCATACCAATGTCACTAAAGGTTTGATTATTTAATAGGTTGAAAATGAAATACATAAATAAATAAATAAATATATAAAGTTTTCCTCTATATTATTTCACTATAATCAATTTAATGGGGAATTTATCAGTACAACGTTCACTTGAAAAGAATTTACAGAAGTATCTGCACTTAAACTGGATTTTTCTCCTAAACTGATTATTTCAACTGATAATTTACTGATAAAAGTTATTAAAAAAGAAGAAAGAGCGGATATTTTTCTTCTCACAATGTAACAAGAGCTAAAATCTAAAATCACATAACCTGTATCTTTCTAGGGCTACTTTCCAGTAAAACAACATATTTTTACCTGTAGACGCTCTTTCACATAAAAATTTCCCATTTTCGCAAAAAAAAAAAAAAAAAAAAAAAAAAGAGAAAGGAGAAAGAAAAAAGTCATAGCTACCTTTAATATCCATTCTCGAAAAAATCTTTTAGTTCATGTACCAACTTTTCCAACAAGATATACTCCCAAAATGTACCGTAATGCCGCACACTCTATGCCTTTGGAACATGTACACTGTTGCTGTCGGCAACTAACGCAGCGAAGCCTTTCTAAGAGATATTTTGAAGCAGAGCTTTTTGCTATAACTCGTAATATGATTTTGTACCGTAATGCGCTTGGATGCTCCTTTTGAGGCAGGTTCGTAAAAACTCATTGAAAGGAAATGGGTGTATATCTCTCTTCCAGAGGAGTGCGCTGCTTACAAGAGCGAAAAATAAGTATCTACGCCCTGCTTTTTTGGATTATGGAGGAAGGTCAAGAAAGAACCTAGCGGAACTCTTCTATTATTCAATATGGGAAGAGATGTGAGGAATATTAGACTTTAGTTTCAAGATAAGACTTGGATTTTAATTTGTTTTACAACTTTTGTTGTTTGACACCAAAAAAATATTTCTTCGGAAATTTACTAATTAGAGTCCCACCTACCAGGATGTGGATGTTGATGAAATGGTAGAGAATTTCTCTATTTTCTTATTGCGTGCTACGAGATTTTTACGATAAAATATGTTTCCTTAATTAATTTTACTTATTTTATTAGAGTAACAATAAATACAGGTCAAACAGTTGAACAATTTCGTAGTTTTGTTTTGGATTCAAAAATTAAAGCGTATGGCGCTTGACGGAAAACGTCTTCTATTTCCTGATTGCTGGTACATTCTACACTAATAGCTCTTCTACCTTTGCAAACGTACTATCTAAGTAGATAACTTAGATACCGTTATATAAGAAGACGAGGCGAACTTATTAGCTTTCCTGCTTTTCTGTAGGTAGGTGATTTTGTTGAGGAAGAAAGGCGGACCCATTTAGGGATGGACGCGAGACGCGAGAATTCTCGCATTGTCTCGCGTTCTCGCATTGTCCCGCGAGACGAGACGCGAGAGGAGACAGGCATTTTTTTGCGAGACGAGACGCGAGACGAGAAAGAAAATATTTTGCGGGACGAGACAGAGTCTTGTCTCGCGCGAGAATTCTCGCATTTTCTTCCGTCTCGCATAAATACGATCTGAAAAGCGACAATTTGCCTGAAGCCTCTACCGTTTAACTTGCGTCTCCTTCGTTTTCGGTCCTGGTATACTATCAGCACTCTACAATACGCACAAACACGTAACATTTAAAATTAGAACAGACGAGAGATATACAAAACACACAAAGGAGAGGATAAAGAAAGAGGCGGAAAAAAAAAGAAAACAGAGAAGAGTTGAAAGAAAAATAATAAGTAAATAGGAAAGGCGGTACGGTATGTTCAAATCTGACCACTTTTAGACGGGGCCCGGGGCATTAAGTTTGGGGTCCCCCTTACTGTCCCCTTTTTTACGCATTAAGCCCAGAGCCTTATTATCGCAAGGGCAAATCGGGACTTTGCCCAGGGCCCCCGGCTCGAAAGGGCCCCCAATTTCAAATTTTGTTCTGAAATATTCTTCTTTATATCCAAATTTCATGAAAAATAAAACAACTTTCATAGATGGGGCCCCAAAATTCATCAATGGCCGGGGCCCCCTGTTGGTCATAATCAGGAACTGATTAAGCCCCTTTACTGAGCCTACCTTTTTTAAGCATTTTAACCCAGTTTTGACCGCTGTTGTACTCGAAAATTGCATTAACTGTAGTTTAGTATTTAAGTTAACTGTAGTTTTTGTAATCAAATCGTATTTATCACCCCAAAAAAATATCTCTAACTTGATCTAGTGATAGACAATTAGGTAATACCTATAATATAGAGGAAATTCAGTTTTTTCCCCACAATTACTATTTCAGTACATATGAATTTATAATTTAGATAATCGGGATATATATGGGCCCCCTTTTTCTTCAGGGGCACCGGACTACCGCCCCCCCCCTTGCCCCTGTGATAATCGGGTTTCGGGTATATCAGAGGGAGATTAGAAGTAGAGCAACTTGCATTCGCATTGATGCTTAGTCTGAGTAGGTTGAAATAGGGTTGAATATCCTTGGTTGAAATATCCTTGTACCGATATTATCCTCAAACTTTCCCGCACGTTGCGGCGCGCGTAGGGGGGGGGGCGCCCACCCTGGTGACAACTTTCTAGGGGCGGTTAAATCCCTATCGTTGGCCTATTTTAAAGAGATTTAAATGACATTTTTTATTCTTATATATTAATATCGGACGGAAAGAAATGCAAGCAATTTTTTTAAACTATTTCTCTTTTCGATTATATTATCATGTTTTCCCTTCCTTCGGCTTGTAAAACTTCAGAATGTGACACATTTTCGTGTAAAAATCTCTCTATTCTAAAAAAAGTAAAGGCCGCTGTCGCCGCCGCAGTCAAAAGCTTGTCAGCGTATCTCCTCCTAAACCGTGGGGATTTGAGTTTCGACTAAGGTGCCCACAGATTCGAAAAATTCCGAGGAACCTGCTAAGCTGATTTAAATTTCGAAAATAGAATTATTTTAGAAGATATTAATAAAAAACTGAAAAAATAAACCGAATGGTTGCAAGATTTGGCATAAAATCATTCATTCCTTTGCAACAAAGCGTTTCCAAGTACCTAGAATCGCGTGAAATTTACAAACATGAGTTAGAATTACGCCCATTGTACGCTAAAATAAAAACTATATGAAATAAGTAACTCAAAATGTGTTACACAAAGTTGACAATTTTCAAATAGTAAGTTTGCTTAGACAACGGGAGTTTAGAATTAGCGATTATTCCTTTTTCCAAAACAGAATAACTAATATCTTGAAAATGAAAAATAATTAAAATGCAGATTATTTTAAAGCCGGTTCTCGTCCAGCTGGATTATTTGCTGCCAGTAGAAATATTTGGCGGCGTTAACTATGCCATTATAGCAGTTATAGTACACTTTGGATATTTGCTAGCGCGACGAGATGGTATAATTCGTTGGTCTAAGTATGCCAATCTGCAAACGATTATGTAAATGAAAATATGGATAATGGTTTTCAGGTAACCTTACATGAACAGTAATTGTGAGTAGGTTGTGTAGTAGGTTGTGAGCATGTGTAAATCGCTAAATAATGAAAAGTCGCCATGGGTAGCAAGCTATCCTATCTGTTCCGTAGCTTTTATTAACTTTGCATGTACGCAAGTCGCCAAATAATGAAAAATCGTAATGGGTGACAAATTCAAAGGGTGTCCAATAGGTTTTACATTATTAAAAATACAGCTGAAACACATGTTCTGATTTTATTATGCTTTAGCTCCTAATTAATATAACTTTTGAATGGCAACATTGAAAATCATTGTGTTTCTGAAGAGTGCAAATAATTTTTCCAGCGATTATAAGCGGAGTCCGCACTCCAGGTGTAGTATAGCTCAGGACCCGTACAACACGGATTCCCATAACAAAATATCTTCCGTGTTATGAGGGGGAGGGGTTCTACTGTAGTGTGAAGTTTAAATTTTTATGTACCAATGAACATGCAAGAACCAAGCAATGCGTAGATCAGTAACATTCTATCTGATCCAATCTTCGGGTTTTGTCTGTTGAAATTATGTCTTTTTTACGAATAAGCCTGATTAGGGGCCGAATGCCTCATACGAAAAGCGAGCGTAGCGAGTCTGGGGGCCTTGGCCCCTAGTGATACAAAAAAAAAAATCACTTCACCAAAAGCTATAGAGGCAATGGGGCTACTGTGCACACTGTGTACTTAAAAATCAGGCCACTGATCTTGAAAAATTATCGGAATGTCAACTTTCAGTAGAGATAAATACAAAATTCACGAATGTACCTCTGTTTGCGCCCTTTCGGATGCCCACTCCTTTACATTTTTTATTCCCCCCCCCACACACACACACACACGCACGCACACTCACATTCATTTGAAAAAATAAACCCATTTAATGTTGTGCGGTTTTTTTCAGGTGCGTTTTTTCTCCTTCCACTGCTTTTTCACTGGTTCTTCAAAAACTGTACTATGTACTTTTATCAACAGTCACCCAGTATTCATCATGTCCAGTGGCGTACGCAAGGGGGGGAGGGTTTGGGGGTTCACCCCCCTTGTCAAAATTTTTTTTAACAAAATGTCCACAAATTTTCAATTTTTTATCTTAAATATTACGCATTTTAACACAAAGTTATGTCTATAACCCCCCCTACCCCCCCCCCCCTTGAAGGAAGTCTGCGTATGCCACTGATCATGTCAAGAAAGAAAAAAAAAAAGTAATAATAAACACAAAAATTGTCTTTCAAAATGAGCAAAAGCGCTATACTTATAAAGAAATATTGTAAAATACTACTATATGTATAAGATCTTTTCCTGTTTTAAAAACTTCACGCTATGAGATGAGGAACAACCCTCTCAGAATTTCTCTTTATCCTTAACGCTTCCTCCAGTCATTTAAAAAGACAAACTTTGAACACAGGACTGGGGCCGAAAGGAAACGCATGCTTTGTGTTGAGATGCCAAAGCTTTTTTTTTTTTTTTTTTTTTTTACGCAGAATATCAGATATCGGAGGGTCCCTACTAGAGAATTCCAGTTAAAACAGAAATGTCGGGAGAGAGATGTCCCGAGGACATAATTGCCCGGTGTCTTTTGGATTTTCCGACACGATGGATGACCTCTCACTCCAGAACAGAATGGACCTACGGAGTGCGAGCTATCTCAGCACGTGGAAGTAGGTGCGCCCTATCACCGGAAGAATTTTTTCCCCTCAACAATAGGACATCTCCGAACAGATTGCGAGATAAGGCGCCAGAGCGGTGACAAGTTGCAAGATGACCGCTGCTTTCACAATTGACATGAAGACTTCCGTTCGCTATTCCACCCACAAACAACTATTGAGTGACCGTTTTTTTTTCCCGGAAAAAAACAAGGGTGAGGAATTAATGTATCGAGAATTTCGCTGGCCGCACTTCAGCGGTACTCGCCCATGTGGGTTTTTTCCCTTTTTTTTTTTTTAATTGTGCAGTAGGTTGAGATGCTTTCGAAGCGGTAGCGTTTAATCTATAAGGTACTTGAAGATGAAGAATAAAGATATTAAAAATAATAATAATAATTCAAACTGTAATCGTGTATATTTTTTAATGCTGAAATTTTTTGAAATGGAAATATTTTACTAATTTCTTTCAATAAGAGATCATTTTCGTTGCGATATTTTCGATGGAACTTATGATTTTGGATTGGGAATAACATTCAATATTTACATATGTTTTAATATAAAATTTTATAGAAAATGCATTTTCTAGGAAAACAAGTAATATCACTTTGACGCAATTAATTCAGTTGTAAAACCTTATTTAGGCTGTTGAAAAAATTTAGATTTTTTAACTGTATATAATATTTATAATAAGACTTTTTATAAAAACACTTTTAAAGTTTAAAATTTAGTTTAACTTAATGCTGCATTGCTGTCTATATGTTAAGAAATAAATTTAGGATGTCTGAAGACAGCCTAAAATCTTTTATGGAAATAAAAATAATACTGCAATTCAAATTTCCTGTTAAAGCAGTCTAACGCTAAACAAACAGTGCCATTGCTTAAAACGTATTAGAGAAAACAAATCATTATTAGATATTGAGTACTATTACTAGTTTAAAGCTTGAAATACACATTATGAAAAAACAAAATAAATAAAGCAATTTATAAATATGTTATTTTGTTTACACAAAGCACACCAGATCTATCTGACGAAAGGGGGTGAAATGCCTTAGGCGAAGGACTTTTTAATGATGTTATTTTTAATTCGACGTAATTAATTAACATCAGGGGAAAACCGCCCAAAACTCCAGACTATTACACCGGCAGCCGCGCTATAGGCCAGAAACCTGAACCTTCATATTTCAGCCATCTACCAATGTTCAGTGTTTTTTCCCACTTACAATGTATCGGCCACATTTTACTAATTGGGAATTTTTTGTACGGGGTCCGTATAAAAATCCAGTTTATTTATTTATTTATTTATTTATTTTTTCGATTTAACCTCCTAAAAATTTTTATCGATGCCATAAAATTCTGGGTTTTTTACGTGACTTTCCTATTTATTGTAGGGGGGGGGAGGGGCACGAACTTTTCGGACAAAAAGAAGCTTCTTAAAATGGCTTATGCGAAAGGGGTTCTATATTTAGGTACTTTCAGTATTTTTCAACTTTCTGTTCTATTCCTATAAAATTCGCGAAATCACCGATGTCTTTATTTTCGCGAAAATTACGGCTCGCAAAAATAAGTGATTTTACTGTATTTAAAAATGAAAGTGTACGAACAATTCAGATATTAGTTAAACTCTTAAAAGAAAGCTTCAACTTTGACAAATTTATTGACACCTAGTTTTTTTTTTTTTTTTCTAATGGCCAGCAGACAAAAAAGAAAAATACAAATGACACCTAGTATAAAGCAACAAAAATTAACACATGTTATTCAGTTATATTTTTTAATTTCATGCAAGATTATAAAAGCGTTTAAGTACCCACACGAACACACACACACACACAAAAAAAAAAAAAAAAAGGATGGAGAGAGAATGCTATTATACATTCGATTCTGTTCTTTTCACTTGCAAACAAACAGCCGTGAATTAGCGAGTATAATTCTAAGCCAATGCCAAGAAAAATATCGCCGAACATGACATTTTTATTTTATGAAGTTTAAACATTAAATATTATCATTATACGCTACCCTATGATATAATTTCTGTTGTATATCATTTTTTTAAGTTTCACATAGTTGGAACACCAATTATAATGTGTTCGTACCAAAACAAGTAAAAGGAAGGTGTATTTTAAGAGAGAAACGAAGCATTTACAAACGAAACTATCACAAAAGTTTGTTATTTACAAATTACTTAGGAAAATCTCTTCTTTGAAATTTATTCGCCACAAATCGTCAGCCATTTAAAAGGGAAGAATAGAAACAGAAAATGAATGCAATTATTTATTCGTCAGAAAAAGCGTTTTATACCAAGACCATTTCAAAACGCAATGCTTTTTCAATGGGGAGAAATCTGGGCACTGCCTGGGGCGGTAAAAATAGCTGCTTGACCAATGAGGGGATGACTTGTCGTTGTCATCACTCTCCTAGTATTGAGGCACGCTAGTTCGCTATTCCACCCACAAACAACTATTGAGTGACCGTTTTTTTTTCCCGGAAAAAAACAAGGGTGAGGAATTAATGTATCGAGAATTTCGCTAATGATCGGTTTCCAGACAAAAAATAAAGTATGTGGATTCTGGACACTGGAAAAGACAACGATATATGGTTATTTTCTATCATCCTCCAAAGGTTTGGGGAGGGGGCTCGAGCCCCAAAGCCGCCCTTCATTTCGTTCGTCACTGCAGAAGCGTAACCATGGAGTGGGATATCGGGATATACCTCCCTGCGAAACTTTCAAAATTAGTTATTAAGAGCTTTCAGATTTTTGTCGTCAATAAGAAATTAAGTTTATCAATACAAAATTGTATCTTATACAACCCCCTCGACAAAATTTTCTGGCTGCGCTCTTGCCTCATCGACTAGCATATAACGACCATGTTACATCCTGTGTCACTATTAAAAGTGGTGTTTTTTCCGCTCACCATTGGGGAATAACACTCAACATACAACATGGTAAGATGACTGAATTGTGAAGGTCTCTGTGAAGGTTCTGAAGGCAGGGTTCTATCCTGCCGTGCGGCTATCGAAGTTTTGGGCGGTTTTCTCCAGATGTAACGTGAATATGCGTTAGAGGTCCTCCTCCCATTGCACCCCTTCTAAGCAGATAGCTCTTTCGTAGTTTTACCTTAACACAAAACAACACAGAAACATTAATAAATCATCAATATAGCTCTTATGTGTTCATGATGTAAGTCGTATTATTCCTTATAAAAGCGTTTTTAGCCATTAATAGAGCACTTGGTTTGTAACAACAAGGTATTTTTAATTTCATATACTGAAGTATTTAATAGATTTTACATGAATTCCAGCTGGAATATAACATTTATTTTTATTTTTAATTTGGGTTTTTATACAAATATTTATAGAATCATTTGTATAATGAATGTAAAATAATGTGAACTCTGATTATTGCACAAGTAAAAGAAAAAGACGACCAACAAATATTAAAATATTTTGCAAGAGGGACTCAAACCATTGGTTTTTGGCAAAGACATTAGAATATACTCGTTCTAGTATATTCTAATGTCTTTGGTTTTTGGAGAGGGGGGGGAATAAAGGACAAAGTGTCAATTTAAGTTAGCTAATTTTGAGTTTTACGATATGCGAGAAAAAGTAGAGCGTGTTAATTGGCATTTGGACCTTTGTATGCCATGCCATTCCTAATTTAGATCCTCATTAAAAGGAAAAAGAAATTTCCGAGCATTGACTTACTCTAGAAAAGTGTGGTTCAGCTCCATATATTTACTATGCTCAGTGGCGTGCACAAATGGTGTGGGGGTGAGGATTCAGTCCCTCCCCCTTTGTCCATGCATTTTTAACATAAAGTCCGTACAGTTTTAATTTTAAACATATAGATTATGGCTTTTATTTAACCAAAAGATTACTTCCATTCCCCCCTTCTCTTAAAGAAAGTCGGTCTACACCACTGATTATGCATCTGCACATTATTTGTAAGTACATAAAATATTTGTAAGTAATAATTACAACAAAAAGAAAAACTGCCATTTGATTGAAATTACCCAAGTGATATGATAATTTTAAGAAATAAGAGGGCCCCCCAAAAGGGATGCTTGCTTCAGAGTGGCTTTTTGAGACCCAGATCGTGTTTTTCTAGAATACAAATAAAGGGAACACAAGGTCATTAGTTAAAGAACTTTGGTTCTAGAAATACTGGCACATAAATTTAACTTTTCATAATCAGCTGTACGTATCGTAATACAGCGGATCTGTTGGTGAGCTGTTAGCTATTTTGTAAACAGTAAGCAACTTTTTTGTTTTCTGCTTAAACAGTGTTAGGTGATCCGTTTTGAATAGGAAATGTACAAATCTAAAACATTATAAAAGATAAAAAATCCAAGAGGTTGAGAAAATAGTTGTATGGATTTTGAGGCCCCTACATGTGGGGGCCCCGGGCATTCGCCCTGCCATGCCTCCCTATTTTTACGGCACTGTCTTTCGCCATAAGCCAAGCTATGCGAACGCAAATGAATGATCTACTGGAGTGATTGCGCAAATCTAACGCTCACAAGTCCTTTCTGTTGTCTCTTCTTTTTGATAGTGTAAATCACATATCGGCAAACCCTGGCCCGCGGCCCGGATGTGGCCCTCCAGGGTATTTTATCCTGCAAGTGGAAGATTTCAAATTTCCATAGACCAGTGGTCCCCAACCCCCTGTTCGCAGGATCAAATGGCACCGGGTTGCTCAAGAAAAATTACATTATTTCCATTTTATTTTCTGTCGTGCATTTCTCTCGAGGTCTCGAGTTTTTTGGGTTTGTGCTAATTTATACAGAACAGATTTTGTAACAGAAAAAAAATCTCATGACTATTTTACATTATTTTACTGCTTATTAAATATTTCAAGACTATGAATTAAAATTCCAGTCCTTTAAATCCCTATTGCCATTTCCAACACCCTAACTGTGTGAAGCAGGATTTTCTGCACTGACAAGAACCAAAATAACAGAATAAAGGAATGAATTGTACATAAGCAACACACTTTGGGTGTCATTGCTTCTTACCTCCAGATCTAACCGACTCGTTGCAAAGAAATAAGCTCAGTGTTCTCATTCATTTAGCGTCCTAGTGAGATAAAATCTTAAATCATTTTACATTCATTTTTTGTGAAACTGTATATATTTTGAAGGTATGTTTAAGCACAATTAAATTAAAACAATCAGCGTACCCCCTCCCCTGACCAGTCCGCGGTAAAATTATTATCAAACGCTGACCAGGTCGCGGCGATAAAAAGGTTGGGCAGCACCGCCATAGACAATCAATATAAACCAAATCAAAATCCCATATAAATCCCACTTATACGGTCCGTGACGTCCCTAACATCCTAAATTTTGGCTCGCAACCTTCCAAAGGTTGCCCGTACCCGGTGTAAATGAACAGTTTAAACCCGGGTTCCCCCGATTAAATATGAAACCCATATCTCATACACTAAAACGGGAGGGGGGATAAGTAAGCTTCACTTTAATTATTCACTATTCCGCTCACTATAATTAATCACTATTCCGTACATTGGGGCCGTTTAATTAGACCAACATGTGTCCCTGAGTTCTGCAACATATCTGACAAAATTCAAAGCTTTATATATTTTCAAAAGCAAATGAAACTCCCATCAACCATAAATATTACATTTACGCAGTTACGCAAATAAATAAATTTTCGGTGTCATGTCACATTATATATACGGATTAAATCCGAATTTTTATCATTTCAAATAACTATATGAGTTAATATGGTAACTAATATATGTACTAATATGGCAATGTGCAACTAATTGCTATTGTTAATGTTAATTTTCAATAACTAGTATTAATGTTACTAAAAATATGGTAAAAATTCGCAGTCCTTAATTTTGCGAGACTCGCGAGACGTCTCGCGTCTCGCGCGAGACGAGAAAGGCAATTTCTGTGCGAGACGCGAGGCGAGACAAAGTGGTTGTGAGACGAGACGAGACGCGAGACAAGACAGAGGTTTACCACTGCGAGACGAGAGGAGACAGTCCTATTTCTCGTCTCGCGCGTCTCGCGTCCATCCCTGGACCCATTGTACCATACGAAATGCTTGTACAGACCTTTTGTGTTTATTGCGTGATTTTTAATGCGCAATCATTAGCATTTATTCGTTTTTAATAAATAGAACTTTTATTATTTATAAAATATTTACAAATAACCCCAATTTTTAACTCTTACTACTTATAATCTATAAAATCTTGAAAATAAAAGAAATAAAAAATTTCTTAAAATTCATTACATCAAAAAATAATTAAAAACAAAATCAGGACCAACCACAATGGGTATCAGTCGGAAATTTACGATACATCGTTTTTAAAATACAGATATACTTAATAAAATGTATTGATTTTTAGGATAATTATTAATAACTAACTATTTAAAATGCATTAAAATAATTAAAAATACTTTTGAAGTTTGTTTTTAAAGTTTGCACTCCAAGGAAAAAAATATGAGCAATGTCAATAATAGAGCTTCATTAAATAAATATAAATATATTTTTTGAGTGGACCCTTTTTTTACATTAAAAGCGTAAAACTTCTCAAAACAATTTCATCCTACTATATAGTTACACCGATCCCTCATTTTAAAGCGATTTTTCGTTCTTTTCAACCCCATTTTACTTCCGAGAGTTAAAAAAAAAAAAGAAGAAGAAGAAGAAGAAGAATCATTTGCGTGACAAAATGAGCTGTTTCAAATGAAAATGACGTCGTACAATTGGGGAAATTATAATTCATTTAAAATAGTTTTTCCAAAGTTTAATTTTTTTTTTTTACAAATAAATCGTCTGCATGGATATAAGAATGGCTGTGTACACAAAACGAACTATTTCGAACGCGAAAAGCTTCAGCACGTTCCCAGAAGAGAATGAAATTCGATTTGGGTATATAATAAAAATTGAATATGAAGTTATTTATTCTAAATATACTGAGCGTAGACATATTTTCGTCAAATGTTTTTCCTAGCGCCCTTTGTAATTGCCTCCACAACGGGCTTTGACTTCTGGTTGAGCATTATCAAATAAAAGTGTATTAAATGAAGAATGGAGAAGTTGAGTGGGGGCTCTACTTATGAATAGCATTTTTTTATTTCTTAAAATTGATTTCACCAAACGCAAAAAGAATTATTTTCTTCAAGATTTCTTTTAAGCGTAATTGTTAATTGCTAGTCCACATTTTCAGAAAATATAAGATTACTTTAAAAATACAGTCAAGAATTTGCTATAGGTCTTTTCAGGAAACTATATTTCTAATATAATGTATGATCTGTTCTAATAGTGTTAAAAATACAGTAGGACACCCCCCCCCCTTTCCTCCGAAAACACGATTTCATTTAAGACGGATTCGTATAACAAGGTGGGAAAATTGCAATCCGTTTCCTACAACGCGTTAAAAAAGCGAACAACACGGTAAAAGAATGATACAGATGTTTTTGTATTGCCAGTTAACATTAATGATGCTGTTCATGTGTTTGTCACTCATACAACGGGGATTCATATAACACAGAACGTATGTACCATGTTATAGTGGGGTCTACTGCATTCTAAAATTCTGTGTCTAAGACTACAGATCGCGAATAACACATTGCTATCACAAGGGATGGCATAAAGTGGCACCAACTACGTGGGTGCTCCGGGGCTCAAGTACCCTCTGAAAAAATTCTGTGGGTGCGGAGCACCCACAAAAATATTAGTAACAATTCATACTTTAAAGTTCATAGACAGGGCTAAGAAGAGACATTTATGTGAGTGCTTTAAAACTCGAGCTTACAAAAAGAGGCTGAGCCCCAGGAATGGTGTGTACTGATAGTCCCAAGTCCCAACATGGTGACATACACAAGGAGGGGTTAAACTTGCCCCCCTATCCAATTATGCCAGTACGTATTATGAACATTTTTAAAGCATTCTGAACTTTTTTGCATTATTTCAGTACTAAAATGTTTGATTTGTTTATTAGTTGTGTGATTATTTTAAAAGTTTAAGAGTGAACCTTTATCTGGGCCATATCTACGTGGGTGCTTTGCCATGGACGCACATATGAGTACTTTAAGGCATAGAAGGGAGGGGTGGGGAGGTTTCTTGCATTTGTAAGGGAGAGAGCTCATGTCAATTTAACGCTTCAAACATTTTATTACTGAAATAATGAAAAAAAGTTCAGTATGCTATAAAAATATTCACTATACCGACGGCTTGAGGGAGGGGCCAGATCATCCACCTACTTCCCTGTATGCGCACCCATGTCCCTTGGAATTCAAATGCGCATGACATTGGCGTAAATTGGCATGTAACATTGCGGTGGAGGGGGCAAAATGTTTTGGCATGTAACACTGGAGCGGGGGGGGGGGCAAAATGTTTCCTATCGTAGAAAATATTTTCAAATAGGGGATAATATGAATTTTCTTAAAATTTTGCCCCCTCCCCCCACATTGCCCCATTGCCCCCTTATAGTAAGTTACATCTATGGCTTGAGGAACGTCGATGGCAATGACATTCAGTGGCCTAACTATAGGGCGGCAGAACGGGCAAACGCCACCGACCGGAACGGGAGCCTTTCCCGAGTAGAAAGGCCGAAAAAGGGAACTACAATGTGTTGGTTGAGCTTCTTTACATTGAGGAAAGACCCCATCCAATGAATTTGCCACGGGTCTTAACGGCATAGCTACGCTACTGATGACGATGTGTGCTTTGCAACGGCATAGTTCGAAAATAAAATCTTACTGAGTGACGGTTGGTTTTTAATGTAGTATGTCAGATCTCAAGCACAAACAGAGAAGTTTTCGTGGGTGCAGAACACTTGGGAGCTCACGGGGGGCAGCTCCACTACTTCTTTTTTCTCTCAGTGAATTTTTTACAGTATTAAAAATTTTAATAGCCTTCGTAATTGTTTCTGTTGATGTTAATTTTATTACATTGTGTACTATTCCAAAGGTAAGAAAAGTTGCACCTAATAATACAGTAAGTTAGGTATTTAATGTTACAAATTATACAAAAAAAAATGTAGGGCTACTGCACTTTTTTGGATGGAAATTAAACCCTGTTTAAAGGTAGCTGAATGACAGCTGCTTTCTACTTATCGCTGTATTTCGGGGGAAAATATAATATCGGGGGAAATTGCTTGTATGATGTGTTGATACACTTTTATAAAGTGATTGATAGTTGAAATCTGAAACGAATATTTATCTTTTCAGCTATATTTCTGTGAATTTTAATCGTTGCATAGGTTCGTAGTAACTTGAATCACGATAACTATTAATATTGATGCATTGATTATAGTTCGATTGTCCATAAGCCTAACGATCTTCGAAGTATGTAAGCAAACAACTTACTATGCAGCTATGGTAATAAATATATAATAATTGCACAGTGCTTATTAAAAGATGCGTTTTGGATTACTAAACAATGCTAGACAGCTTAAAAATAAAGTTTTATTTGCTCATAGTTGTACAACAGTCGTGAAGGTAAAATTGGACACAATTGTTTTCTCCTAATAAGATTATTCTGAAAAAAAAATCAACTTGAGCCGTGCTTATATTTTGCAAGATTATAATGACTAATGAGATTTCAGATTTAGAAGTAGTTATTAAACTAACACTACTTCAATTTTGAAATCTCGTTGGTTCACAGTGGTTAATCAACAACAAGGATTTAAATTTGTGCATCAAAATTGTTTTGTTGTTAAAGGTATGTATAAAATATTTTACAGTTTTAAGAATTCAGTTATTTTAATATTTTACAAATGTGTTATAGTACTTTACAGTTCATATATATACCTATATTTACCAACTTCATTTTGTTATTTATTTATTATATTTTAGAAGAGATTTTTGTATCTACACCTGTTATATGCTACAGGACTCAAATTTTATGGAGAAAAATACATAATCTATATGCAATCAAATACTCTTTGAGAGTACTGGAAGAAAAAACATTTTTATTGCTTTGACAAGTCTCTTCTACTGCGTATTTTAGTAAAAAAGTTCTCTCTCTCTCTCTCTCTCTCTCTCTCTCTCTCTTTTTTTTTTGTTCAAAATTTTCTGCAATGGTAATTATGCGGGACGCGTCGTAACTTTTTTTTGTGTACCATCAACGACTTTTTTCATTTTATGTGCTATAGCGTGTAAGCAGCATCACTAATACATTCTGTTGTACTGATATCTTTCTCATAATCAGATAATATAGATGCACCTGTGTGTTGATACTTGCATGCGTAATGCATATGCATTACGCATGCAAAATTTTTTTTCTTTGCAGTCAATATCTACAGTTAACTGAAAATAAAAATAGAACTACGAAATGTCATTGTATTCCATACCAAATTTATTCAGGCAAACTAAAAATTAAGAATCTAAAAAATTACGTAAATTGAAATAAATGTAAAAAATAATAAATAAATATTTTAGTAAAGAATGATTTCTGTGACATTCTTCAGTGACTTTATACTCCTATTGGATTTCCCCACATGAATATTAAAAAAAAAAAAAAAAAAAAAAAAAAAAAGAGAGATTAAGCCTCCTTACAAAAGTTTCAATTGAGTAAATTTTCAGAGGTTTTGAGGGACACTTTACAGAAGTAACTATCAAAGGAGAAGGAGGGATGTGAATCATATTTCAAAAAATAAGCATACTTTCCTTTACGTTATATGTTTTTTCTTTTAATTAATTCGAAAAGTTTTTATGATTTTGTTTGCCTGCCGTCCTGGTTCTCTAAAACTGTAAAGGATAGCTTCTGAAAGGACCTTCTAAATATTTTCCTGCTTCCGATCTCTCCCCCGCCTTTTTTTTAAACAGTTCATAAGTTGCACCTGCAATATTAATTTTCCTCATAGTGCAAAATAGGTTAGTTTTCTACAGATTAATATAATGTTTGTAACTTGACAGATCGTTTACTATTTGAAAATAACACATTTCTGTTAGTGACGGGACTAGAGCCGCTTTTAAGCAAAAATGTTGGGAGTGGGGTGTAAAGACAAAATTTTCTGACGATATATACCAATATTCTTTCAAAAATATACACCGATTATCTGGCCTCTTGGGCGGTTTCCTCCAGATGTAGCGTGAATATGCATTAAATCTCCTAAAAGTCCTTCGCCCGAGGCACCCCCCACCCCAGGCAGATACTTAATGTGCTTGTTTGCCTTAAATACACACTACATTACATGATCTGGAATGAAGTTGGCATGAGGGGACAAAAGGGACTTATTTACTGGCACAAAAATCACTAAAAGGAAAATCGTAACAAGACTATGTTCATGATATAGTATAACTTATAATAAACTGTTGGCAGAACTGGTAATTTATACACTGAGCATTTTACAGATTGGTGATTAAAGCTGAAATTTGCTGACAGTCCTTTGGCAACTGACGATGTTGTCGACAAAAGTACTTTTTAGGGGGGTGGGGTGTCCGCTCGCCCTCCTCCTAAGCGCACAGAAACCCACTGTTGAAGTGGAACCATATTTGATGAAAGAAAAAATGTGACTATTTGATAATATGCTTCGTTCTACATATCTGCCGTCCCTTAAAACTTATCTGAATCCGTCACTGCATTTGCTGTTAGTAAAATAATTAAAAACTTTAATTTCAAATTTGACAGTTTTTCATATATCTATAGAAATGTTATGAAATAGCACATCAATTTGTCAAATATAATTATCCAAGGTTTCTGCATTGGCCTAAAATATGAAACTAACTTATAAATGTAACGGTTAACAATTATGAAAGCTAAATGTTAAAAATAACCAATTTCCAACAGTTGGATAATAGAGTGACAACATACAGATTTTACGCTGTCCAGATGTATACATTTACACGTTAACCCAAGGTATGTATTTATACGTTAACATAACGTATGCATTAATACGTTAGCCCAACGTATGCATTAATACGTTAGCCCAACGTATGCATTAATATGTCAGCCCAACGTATGCATTAATACGTTAGCCCAACGTATGTATTTATACGTTAGCCCAACGTATGCATTCATACGTTAGCCCAACGGTTGGAAATATGTTGGCAAAACGTTAGAGCATACGTTGGCCCAACGTAAGAAATAACCAGTTGCCAACCGTTGGATAACCGTAAGCCAACGTGTCATTTCAACGTTGCCCCAACGTATGCATTCATACGTTGCCCCAACGTATGTGTGCTACCTGGGTTAGCAAGAGCTGTTTAGAGGGGTACAAAATTGTTAAAAATCCTGGAAATGAATGAGCTTAGAAACAATACTATGCTTAGAAACAATATACAAGCAGCGTTTTTTGAAACATCTGATGATTTTAGACATGGATGAGGTAGATTAACCATCTGACATTCGGCCGAGCTTTCAATTAGAGCCTCCAGAAGTCCACACCCGGCCGAAATTCGAAGAACGTTGCTTTCCCCCTTTCAGAAATTATTTGATGGGAATTCACCGCAGGTGGTGGTGAAAATCTACACTTCCTTGAGAGCTGGCTTTTATGATGACCGCGCTGAAGAATAACTGGGGAAAGTTTCGTGTGACGTTAAAAGAGAAAATACATCTGGGGGTCGTGGGAAGTATTCGCGCCTCCCGTATCGGCTATTGTCATACAATCGTAAAAAGTTCCGCCTGCTGCAAGGCAGAGTTAAGAAGTGTTACTTTCTCTCGGCCGGCCGGCTGGCTGTTTGAATGAAGAGCCGTTTGGACGGCCTTTGACCGCCAGAAGGTTGAACAAGAATAAATTGATCCTGAATTGTTACATTTGAAAATGAAATCACTTTTTTTTTAACCAAATCTAGATTTACATGACAAGAAATTTGACTGATTGTGATATTTCTGTTGCATAGTATTTTTTTTTTCCAATAAAGCTCGTAATGTAATTATTTTGCTTTTCCTTTGAAATGTAATGATTAGTTTAAACCAATCAAAATTCCATCGCTAAAAGAAAAAGTCAAATGTGAAATTAGTGTAATACACCTCTTTCTGATTATTACCTAGACAAAAGGGGTATGTGCTTAGAAATCCTCGAGTTCTGAGAATCTGCATAAGACAGGCAAATTTAAAATGGCTGCAGCATAAGCAGATTTTTTTAAAAGAGGGGAATTTCATCTGAAACTCTTCTTTACTTTGAAAACAATCTTAAATTTTAACTGGTTTACTGTTATCCTTGCTCGGACGCAACGGTGAAGATTCTCATTCTATGCCCATGAAGGAACCATTATAAAAATTGAACGGGAGTCTTCTCCGTTCTGTCTTTCCAATGATGAGAGCGAACATTTTAAACATGGGTTCAAAAGTGGGTTAAACCCCCTAGCAACTTGACTAAATTTTAGGTTTAATGCGCTCAAGGGAAGCCTCCTCATCGCCCTTCCCTTGGATCCGGTACTCACGCGGAGAAGGTTTTCAAGCAAATATTCATAGGAAAAAATGGGTTTGGTGCTGCCATCTCTATTGTTTTTAGCTTGCCGACGAGGACGGACCACCCCTTCCGCCTTCCCCATTTCTACGCCACTGCTGCAGACATATCAAACGGGGAGGAATAGGGTGTGATCCTGATTAGGGATGCACGTGACACGAAAAATCGGGCTCTCTCGTCTCGCAAAATCCCTATAAAATTGGAGCTGTGAAAATTGGAGCTGTCTCGTCCCGCATAGAAACTACAAATGTCTGTCTTGTCCTGTCTCGCATAAATCCCTAGTCCTGATCAAACCTTTTACCTCTCCCTTACAATGAATTAGGCCTAAAATCAGCTTCAACATTCTCGGCAGCTTGAAGCTCACCCTAGAAACACCTAGAATGCCTATCCAGTTTCGTTAATGGACATGCAATTTAGTTTCAATTAATTTATACTTAATAATAAAGATACCTCAGACAAATAAAATTTGCTACCTAAAATATGCCTTGGGCGCTTCACAGAGAAATGGGTTACACGGTTTCGATTCTGATAAATTGCCCTTGTGGGTGTGAATATTTAAAACATTTAATTCGTAAACGCATTTTAGATGAGCTGTATAAATTGATCTTAACAAATAGAATTTTATAAATACTGTCTTATTCAGCTGTTTTTAAAGTTATTAATTTCGTATAATGAATTAGATTAAAACCATCGTCGATATTTTTCACCAAATGATGACGGCATTTTTATCTGAGTAGATTATCAACTGGAGCTTAGTTAGAGTAGGAGAAATTAGATAATAAGGTCAATTATTATCTCTGTTAATTCAAATAAACCATTAAATTTCAAATAAATAAACTTACACAAAAATATCAAATAATATTTCTCTTAAAAGAAAATTATAGTGAATGAAATATATATATATATATATATATATATATATATATAGAGAGAGAGAGAGAGAGAATTAATAAGCAAAACACAAAGAATATTACTGCAAAAATTACATACCCCGTAGGATAAAAAAAAAAAAAAGAAAAAGTACATTTATCAGAATCAGCGGGCCAAAAACAGTATGAAAATCGAGGATGCTTGATTTGTTTCTACATGCCATTGTGAAATCATTTTAGACATACACACACGCGCACGCAGTCGCACACACTCGCAACCCCCCCCCCCTACACACACACACATATAATTGATAAGTAAAACACAAAGAAGATACTGCAAATATGACGTATATCCTTTTTTTACTTAGGGACGTATTTAACTTACCTCGAAAATGTAAAACAATTATTAAAAAAGGCTATTTTAGAGCATTTATTTTAACTCTCTAGTAACATTAATGTTTAAAATAACGCATCTCCCCCCCCCCTTAAAATTTAAACTCATACATGCTACTGTTTCTCTTGTAAGAGCTTTTCTTTTTTTCTTTTTTCAATGGAGCGTTTAATCCAAAGTTTAGAGAAAAACATTTAATGGGATGAATTAATTTATAAAATTCATATCTCTTGCTACTCCCTTAATTAGTCCCTTAATCCCTTAAAGTTATAGGAAGTCGAGAAATAAAAAATGATTAAAGGATTAATAAATATTTACTACAAATGAATCAGCAAATTAAAAAGGGTAGAATTGAGGGGGGGGGCATTTTGCCGGAATATTACTGTAAGAGCCTTATCATTTTAATTCAATACTACGTTAAATCCAAAGGAAAAGTTGAAGTGGGATGGAATTATTCTAATGTCCCGCCTTCGGGCTACGCCCTTGAAGTTGAGATATAGAGAAATAAAAATGATTAATTCTTAAATAAATAATGTTTTAAAAAGAAACCTAAATAATTAAATCATATAATCGAATAAAAAAAATTTCATTTTTATACTCTGAAAAGAAAATTAACATGTTGAAAAGTTCTATTTGTTCAAACACATTGTACTTTAGTTTTGGCCAGAAAGTGAGATTTTATTTTACTTGGTAAGGTCTCTTAAGGTTATAAAAAGTAAAGAAAAAGAAGATTAATATTAAATAAATATTTTTTACAGTTTCTTTTATCTGGAAAAAGAAGCGTATTGCATAAATATTAGCATTCATAAAATGTAAGTTTTATTCATTTTCTCTGCTTATACTTTTGTTGTTAAAAGAAACAAACAAAAAGAAAACAATGAAGTGTTTAATAATATTAATGTTAAATTGCCGATGATGAAAAAAAGAACTAAATATAAACAGAGATATTAAATATAAAAACTTCCAATGTCGCATTAACAATATTTGATAATATTGACCAAAATCGTTACTAAACCCACTCCATTTGAGACGATGCATGAGTTGTTTGCCTCTCGATCTTAAGCGAGATTGACCAGTACTCTCCGGCATTCATTTATGTTTTTCTCTTTGTGGGACTGTGAAATGTAAAATGCTTGCACATATGATTGCTTAATTCTATTTTTCGGCTAAAGCAAACGAAAACAAAGTAAGGTATTCAGTATAAAAACCTTTCACAACTTTAAATATCGGAATATCGACACTGGGCAATATTGGCCAAAATCTAATAAAACGGCCGTTTTATGGCAGACTTCAGCAATGTGTGGCAAGGGTTGTCGCTTCGTCCTTTGGCGAAATGGATTTGTATTGCCTGATGCCGATCTACATTTTTTATTTTTCCATGGGATGAATCAAAATTAAAATATATTTATATGTGATTTATAGCCTATTCTAATTGGGAAATAAACATAATATCAACTTAAAATCTAAAAAACACACTTTTTAAAACTTCCAATATCGCAGCACTCATGTTGAGCAATATTGGGCAAAATTGAGACAAATCGATATCGAGGCGATATTGGCCGAAACTGCTGTGCTACTGGGTTACGTAAAATATACAGTTTGAAATTATTTCTTTATATATATTTTAACACACTGAACTCCGGTAATTTAAATAAAGAGTGACCAGAATTGAGGTAACCCCTTTGCCTACCTTGAATGTAGTTCCGCTTTTGTTCCTAAAAATTAATATATAAATGCTGTACTTATAGAATGTATTGCTTGAGTTGTCAATTTTGTATATTTCCTATTTTTATTTAAATAATCTACTATAGCTCTATTTAATTTCGAATGTTTATGGCTGATGCTGTTGAAATAATTTCTTTATCTGTGGGTGTAAACTTTCACTATGAGGGCGGAGCTTTTCCCGCCCAGCACTCTAGATTTAATTCGAGAAAACCGTTCTTATATACATGACCTGCAAGCAGTGTGTCAATATGAGTCTTTTGGTTTACAATTTTGCATTTAACTTTCGTTCAACAATAAGAATTTATATTTGTTAATCTTTTTATTCCTTTCGTGAATGTCTGACACATTTTTGTAGCGTTTTTGAATGCTAGTATTAGAAAATTACGACTGTGGGTGCAATATTTGCATAAGAAAAAAAGACAAAAACTTCTTTGAAAAGTTTCACAAAATGAAGTTGCACTCTAACGCTTTCATGAAATAATCTTGGAGCGAAAAATTTCTAATATAACTCGTGTTTTTAAAATATCATAAAACTAATCAAAAATCTAAAACTGGAAATTTGGTGATTTTCATGCGTTTGTATGGCACACCAGAAATTAAGCACAGTATTTTTGAAGGTTCTAAATTCCGTTTTCAGATGATTTACCCAAGGAAGAAAATATAGTGCTGTATTTCTCAAGTAAACCTGTCTTGAACCACGGTCAAGATAGGTATATATGAAGGCAGATTCACTCACATTTACCCGCCTACTTCTGATGGAGTATGCGGATACCCGTAGAATCACCTTAATGCTTGTTCGCGGTAAGAAGAGCCTATGGTGAGCTAATGAACGATCTGTGCCAGGGAGCAAAGATGCACAAAGGGCAGCTGCAGTGAGGGGACCATGGTGCCCCTCTGAAATTTTGCTTTATAACTTTAAATTTTCACACTCCACGATTTCAGGGGTTGTAATTGCATTTTGAACAATGTATTAAAAAGTTCAATGGACCTCTCCGAAAATTCAGTCTGTTGACGCCCTAGAGATGTATACAGTTTTCCGCCGCCTTCCTATCGTAGTAAAACTGAAGAAGTTAAAGCCAATAAGACATAATTTATCTTTTACCTCTGACGTTAGAGCGTCAGTGCAGTGGCGCCGACTACGTTGGTGCTCCGTGGCTGAAGCACCCACAGAATTTTCCTTTGAAATGGTCCGTTTGCCCGTTGAATTGCTCACCCACAGAATTGGTCCGTTTAGTGACAACTCATACTTTGAAGTTCGAAGATAGGGCTAAAAATCTTTTACGTGTGGGTGTTTCAAATCTCAAGAGCTTACAAAAAATTACTTTGGGTGCTGACTACCTGCAATGGTGTAAGGATAGCGGATAACCCCATCACACACACAGTGGCGTAGACTAGGAAGGGTAAAACTTGCCCCTCCCATCCAATTACGCCTGAACGTAGTATGAACATTTTTACAGCTTACTGAACTTTTTTGCATTATTTCAGTACTAAAATGCTTAATTTGTTTATTAGTTGTGTGATATTTTAAAAGCTTAAAAAGAAACCTTTGTTGAGGCCAAATCTATGTGGATGCTTCGGTATGGAGGAACATACGAGTACTTTAAAGCGTAGGAGGGGAGGGGATTTCTTGCATTTCTAAGTGAGTGGGCATATGCCGCGCTTTCAAACATTTTAGTACTGAAATGATGAAAAAAATATTCAGTATTCAATAAAAATGTTCACTATACCGACGGCTAGAGGTAGGGGCCCGATTCTCCACCTACTTCCCTGTATGAGCACCTATGTCCTTTGGAATTCAAATACGCATGAGGAACTTGGATAACCATGACAATCTGTGTCGTAACAATAGGGATGCAGAACGGGCTAAAGCCACGTTCCCCGAAGGGAACCCTTTCCGAATTGAAAGCCCTATAAAGGGAACTACACCCTCCAAAAAAAGTATTCGAGCAAGAGAGACATTTCCTACGTTGGTTTCGTATATTAAAAATTATTTATCATAGAATATGAATTAGGCTGAATTTCCATATTTCTGTCAGGTTGTGCGTTTTTCAAAAACTCAATTATTATTGGCAAATCTAAAATAGGAAATTTCTCTCTTGCTCGAATATTTTATTTTTTGGAGGGTGTACAATGTGTTCGTTGAGCTCCTTTATATTGAGGAAGGACCCCCAATCCAATGAATCTACTACGGGCCTCAACGGTATACTAATGCCACTGATGACGATATGTGCTTTGCAACTGCATAATTAAAAAGTAAAATTTTACTGAGTGACGGTTGGTTTTTTTTATGTAGTGTATCCGATCTCAAGCATCCACGGAAAAGTTTTCGTGGGTGCTGAAAACTTTCATATATTCAAAGACAGGGCTTAATTTGCATGGGAGCTAACGGGAGCTCAGCTTCACTACTTCTTTTTCCTCAGTGAATTTTTAGATTAAATTTAAAATTTTAATAACTTTCATAATTGTTTCTGTTGATATTAATTTTATTACATTGCATACTATTGCAGAGGTAAGCAAAAATACACTTAATAAATTGTACCGTAAATTAAGTAATTAATGTTGTAAGTTACTATACAACAAATCAGGGCTTCTGTAGTTTTTTGGATAGAAATTAAACCCTATTTAAATGTAATGACAGTTGTTTTTGACTTATCCCTGTAGTTCGAAAAAAACCCCAAAAACATGAGATTTTTTGTGCATAAATAGAAAAAAAACTAAAGTCATACAACGTTTTAAGTACGAGTGGAGAACACTGAACTGGACGCAGATTTTGACGAGCACTGTACGTCTTTTGTCCGAACATTCTGACGTAAGCGATACTGTAAATCTGTACGGGATGACAATGTGCTATCTGAACGGGGAAATTATGGCCTTTGAACAAATTTGTGCTAACTGGGTATGTGATTCGGAACGCGAGTAATTATTAAAATTCCAATATGTACCTGAGCACATACTCTAAAATTATTTTACAAAGTGCATGGGGAAAAAACAAATAAATACAAACAAGTAATATTTCTGTCTACTCAGAAAAAAAAAGCAAATCATCGGTACCCATATAAGTACTAATTTAGAAGGCGAGGGGAGTCAGCTTTCAATATTTTAGTACGAAAATAATACACAGAAGTTCAGTATGCTATAAAAATGCTTACTGTACCTACGATTAGGTGGGTTCAAGGCTCAATCCTCCACTTGTCTTCCTATATGGGAGCCCATGAAAACAATGTCCTTCTAGAAAATCAAAGCTTTTTTACAATGTGATGTGCGACCACCCACAGCAGGAAGATACAAGATTATCGTCCGGATCCGAAGTCCTAAGTGTCCCAAGAATACCGGCAAACGGAGAATTTGAGACAAAGTCGCTGGCTACAATAAAAAGAAAATTTACACGGGAAAGGAAGCACTGGAGGTGAAAGACTCACTCCCTTTCTGAAAATGCTTTCGGATCGTTCTGATGAAACGAGTATGTTTAATTGATTTTATTGGAAATAGAGAACATCAAGGTCTGCACCTCTAACATAATACATTTTGTTTGTCCCTGGGACAAAAAAATATGCACATTCATCTTAAAGTGTCGGTGCTTTGGTGTTAATTCGATGAGACTGGAGCTTATAACAGTAGCGTAGCCAGGATTTTATTTCGGGGCGCTGCAGCCCCCTCTTATGAGGCATAAAAGTTTGTGTTACTTTCTTCTAAAGTCTCAATTTACTTTTCTTATTTTAAAATGCTTTTAGTGTTCATTTATTTATTGAAAAGGCTGGAATAAATTGTGGTCCACACTAGTATTCCGGAATGACTTCCTTTTTTTTTAGGCGAATATTTTGTTCAATTTCTGTTCTTACTTGACAAAGCGGAATTAAGTTTATAGCACTATTTGCTTTGATGCAGCCGAATACTGTTTCTAAAACTATACTGAAATCACGGGCGTATGAAAACCAAGACTGAAATGTATGTCGCTCGTAACTTTGGAAATTTGACCTCTTAAAGGTAGAGGGTAAATTATCTCTACTTCAGGATGCTTAAAATCATGTTTTGAGGTTATCATTAAAATAAAATATGATAAATTATCCATAAAATTTGTCTTGAAATGTTTACTTTTTATTTTAGCTTGATTTACTAGGTACGAAATCGTAGCTGCAAATATGAACAACAATTAAAAAATTTTTTTGAATAATTATTAACTCTAAGAGAAAGAATGATTTTTTTTCCTTAGAGAAAAAAGACGCTTTTTCATTTCTGTTTGTATCTAAATACTTTTAAAGGTTTCACCAATCTTTTTTTACATGGTCTTACAGACATTTCAACATAGAAAACATTGCTTGCACTAATTTATTCTAAGGAATCTATCTAGTTTTATTTTAAAGATATAATTTTGGTAATTTTTAAAATTTGTTTAAAAAAAAGAATAAAGCAAAAAGAAAATAGGCAAGGCTTAACTAGAGCGGTTTAGAGAGTACAAAATTGCTAAAAGAAAACGGCAAATGAAAGAGTTTAAAAACATTACTATAAATAGCGTTTTTTGAAACATCTGACGATTTCAGACAGGGATGAGATATATTAAGAATAAATGAAAACAAAATCACTTTTTTCACAAAATTTCTATTTACACTACAAAAATTTGGCTGATTGCAATATTATTGTTGCATGTTATTTATTTATTTATTTATTTTTCAATAAACGTTGCAATATAATTACTTTTCTTTTGCTTTGAAATTTAATGATTAGCTAAACCAATCCAAATTCTTCGATAAAAGAAAAACTTTAGTGAAAAAGTTAAAAGTGAAATTAGTATAATACACGTCTTTCAGGTCTGATTATTGCAAGGGCAAAAGGGGTATACGAGGCAAAATGTTTCCTATCGTAGAAAATATTTTCAAATAGGGGATAATATGAATTTTCTTAAAATTTTGCCCCCCTCCCTCACATTGCCACATTGCCCCCTTATAGTAAGTTACATCTATGGCTTGAGGAACGTCGACTGCAATGACATTCAGTGGCCTAACTATAGGGCGGCAAAACGGGCAAATGCCACCGGCCGGAACGGGAGCCTTTCCCGAGTAGAAAGGCCGAAAAAGGGAACTACAATGTGTTGGTTGAGCTTCTTTACATTGAGGAAAGACCCCATCCAATGAATTTGCCACGGGTCTTAACGGCATAGTTACGCTACTGATGACGATGTGTGCTTTGCAACGGCATAGTTCGAAAATAAAATCTTACTGAGTGACGGTTGGTTTTTAATGTAGTATGTCAGATCTCAAGCACAAACAGAGAAGTTTTCGTGGGTGCAGAACACTTGGGAGCTCACGGGGGGCAGCTCCACTACTTCTTTTTTCTCTCAGTGAATTTTTTACAGTATTAAAAATTTTAATAGCCTTCGTAATTGTTTCTGTTGATGTTAATTTTATTACATTGTGTACTATTCCAAAGGTAAGAAAAGTTGCCCCTAATAATACAGTAAGTTAGGTATTTAATGTTACAAATTATACAAAAAAAATGTAGGGCTACTGCACTTTTTTGGATGGAAATTAAACCCTGTTTAAAGGTAGCTGAATGGCAGCTGCTTTCTACTTATCGCTGTATTTCGGGGGGAAAAAAAAAACATGAGATTTTGGGACATAAATACAAAAAACTATGTCAAGCACTTCCAAATTTTTAGGATCTCTGTTTACAAGCTGCACTTTATACTGAAATAAACGATAAACCTGTATCATTTACGAAGCTTTTAGAAAAATTCTTAAAAATGAAAAATTTTCCAGAACCTGTCACTCTTAGAAAAATTTTGTCGTGCAACTCCATGTTTAAGAATTTTTTCTGAAAGTTTCATGAAAGGTATCGTTTTCGACTTTATTTCACTATGTGTAGTGCAGGTTATAAAGAATCATCCTAATTTTTTTCGAATCCTTGGAGCGATTAGTTTATTTTAATTTGAGTACAAAGACCGTCAGGTAGATTTTGTTTCTTCGACATACACCCTTATGTGCTGTGGAACTCGAATATTTATAATAAAATTCCAGTAAGTACCTAAGCACATACTCTAAAATTTTACAAAGTGCATGAGAAAAAATATGAACCGAAACAAGTAATATATTTTTCAACTCAAAACAACAATCATGGGTCTCATAGGAGTACTAATTGAACAAGCTTTCAAACATTTTAGCACGAAGATAATACATAGAAGTTCAGTATGCTATAAAAATGTTCACTATACCGAGGACTAGGCGGGCTCAAGGCTTAATCCCCCACTTGCCTTCCTATCTGGGTGCCCATGAAAACAATGCCTTTCTAGGATTCAAAGCTTTTTTTACAATGGAATGTGCGAGTGCCCAAGAGTACCGGTTAATGGAGAATTAGAGACAAAGCCTCTGGCTACAAGAAGAAGAAAATTTACGCGGGAAAGAAAACACTGGAGGTGAAGGACTCACTCCCTTTCTTGAAATGTTTTTGGATCGTTCTGATAAAACTGCAGCAGGATTGCGAAACGTGTAGGTTTAATTGTTTTTATTGCAATTAGAGAACATCAAGGTCTGTTTCCAAGCACATACATTTTGTATGTCTCTGGAAAGCTTTTAATATATAAATGTTGTGTCACTTTCTTTTAAAGTATCAATTTCCTTTTCTTATTTTTAAATGCTTTCAGTGTTTAGTTATTTATTGAAAAGGCTGGAACACACTGTGGTCCACACTAGCATTTCGAGACGGCTGCCGTTTTATTTTCAGCGAATATTTTTTTCAAGTTTTGTTCTTGTTTGAAATAGTGGAATAAAGTTTATAGTACTATTTGCTTTAATGTAGACGAAGGCTGTTTCTAAAATTATACTGAAATCATGGGAGCATGAACACCCATGACTGAAATGTATGTCACTCGTAATTTTGCAAATTTGAGCACTTAAGGGTAGAGAGTAAAATATCTCTACTTCAGGATGCTCAAAATCACGCACGCTGTGAGGTAATCACTAATATAAAATATGATAAATAACCCATAAAATTTCTCTTGAAATGTTTAGTTTTTATTTTTGCTTGATTTATGAGCACGAAATCGTGATCGCAGATATGAGAAACAATTCAAAACATTTTTTGAATAAACTTATAACTGTTAAGATAAACGTTTCTTTTGCTCCGGTGTTTTATTTCTGTTCGCATTTAGATACTTTTAAGGTTTTACCATTCATTGCTTATATGATCCTACATACATCAACGTGGGAAAATTGCTTGCATTTATTCTTTCTGAGGAAACTATCTAGTTTAATTTTAAAGATATAATTTCTTTAATTTTTAAAATTTGTTAAATAAAGGGGAGAAGAAAAAGAAAATAGGCAAGGCTTAGCAAGAGCTGTTTAGAGGGGTACAAAATTGTTAAAAATCCTGGAAATGAATGAGCTTAGAAACAATACTATGCTTAGAAACAATATACAAGCAGCGTTTTTTGAAACATCTGATGATTTTAGACATGGATGAGGTAGATTTACCATCTGACATTCGGCCGAGCTTTCAATTAGAGCCTCCAGAAGTCCACACCCGGCCGAAATTCGAAGAACGATGCTTTCCCCCTTTCAGAAATTATTTGATGGGAATTCACCGCAGGTGGTGGTGAAAATCTACACTTCCTTGAGAGCTGGCTTTTATGATGACCGCGCTGAAGAATAACTGGGGAAAGTTTCGTGTGACGTTAAAAGAGAAAATACATCTGGGGGTCGTGGGAAGTATTCGCGCCTCCCGTATCGGCTATTGTCATACAATCGTAAAAAGTTCCGCCTGCTGCAAGGCAGGGTTAAGAAGTGTTACTTTCTCTCGGCTGGCCGGCTGGCTGTTTGAATGAAGAGTCGTTTGGACGGCCTTTGACCGCCAGAAGGTTGAACAAGAATAAATTGATCCTGAATTGTTACATTTGAAAATGAAATCACTTTTTTTTTAAACCAAATCTAGATTTACATGACAAGAAATTTGACTGATTGTGATATTTCTGTTGCATAGTATTTTTTTTTTTCCAATAAAGCTCGTAATGTAATTATTTTGCTTTTCCTTTGAAATGTAATGATTAGTTTAAACCAATCAAAATTCCATCGCTAAAAGAAAAAGTCAAATGTGAAATTAGTGTAATACACCTCTTTCTGATTATTACCTAGACAAAAGGGGTATGTGCTTAGAAATCCTCGAGTTCTGAGAATCTGCATAAGACAGGCAAATTTAAAATGGCTGCAGCATAAGCAGATTTTTTTAAAAGAGGGGAATTTCATCTGAAACTCTTCTTTACTTTGAAAACAATCTTAAATTTTAACTGGTTTACTGTTATCCTTGCTCGGACGCAACGGTGAAGATTCTCATTCTATGCCCATGAAGGAACACATATAAAAATTGAACGGGAGTCTTCTCCGTTCTGTCTTTCCAATGATGAGAGCGAACATTTTAAACATGGGTTCAAAAGTGGGTTAAACCCCCTAGCAACTTGACTAAATTTCAGGTTTAATGAGCTCAAGGGAAGCCTTCTCATCGCCCTTCCCTTGGATCCGGTACTCACGCGGAGAAGGTTTTCAAGCAAATATTCATAGGAAAAAATGGGTTTGGTGCTGCCATCTCTATTGTTTTTAGCTTGCCGACGAGGACGGACCACCCCTTCCGCCTTCCCCATTTCTACGCCACTGCTGCAGACATATCAAACGGGGAGGAATAGGGTGTGATCCTGATTAGGGATGCACGTGACACGAAAAATCGGGCTCTCTCGTCTCGCAAAATCCCTATAAAATTGGAGCTGTCTCGTCCCGCATAGAAACTACAAATGTCTGTCTTGTCCTGTCTCGCATAAATCCCTAGTCCTGATCAAACCTTTTACCTCTCCCTTACAATGAATTAGGCCTAAAATCAGCTTCAACATTCTCGGCAGCTTGAAGCTCACCCTAGAAACACCTAGAATGCCTATCCAGTTTCGTTAATGGACATGCAATTTAGTTTCAATTAATTTATACTTAATAATAAAGATACCTCAGACAAATAAAATTTGCTACCTAAAATATGCCTTGGGCGCTTCACAGAGAAATGGGTTACACGGTTTCGATTCTGATAAATTGCCCTTGTGGGTGTGAATATTTAAAACATTTAATTCGTAAACGCATTTTAGATGAGCTGTATAAATTGATCTTAACAAATAGAATTTTATAAATACTGTCTTATTCAGCTGTTTTTAAAGTTATTAATTTCGTATAATGAATTAGATTAAAACCATCGTCGATATTTTTCACCAAATGATGACGGCATTTTTATCTGAGTAGATTATCAACTGGAGCTTAGTTAGAGTAGGAGAAATTAGATAATAAGGTCAATTATTATCTCTGTTAATTCAAATAAACCACTAAATTTCAAATAAATAAACTTACACAAAAATATCAAATAATATTTCTCTTAAAAGAAAATTATAGTGAATGAAATATATATATATATATATATATATATAGAGAGAGAGAGAGAGAGAGAATTAATAAGCAAAACACAAAGAATATTACTGCAAAAATGACATACCCCGTAGGATAAAAAAAAAAAAAGAAAAAGTACATTTATCAGAATCAGCGGGCCAAAAACAGTATGAAAATCGAGGATGCTTGATTTGTTTCTACATGCCATTGTGAAATCATTTTAGACATACACACACGCGCACGCAGTCGCACACACTCGCAACCCCCCCCCCCCCTACACACACACACATATAATTGATAAGTAAAACACAAAGAAGATACTACAAATATGACGTATATCCTTTTTTTACTTAGGGACGTATTTAACTTACCTCGAAAATGTAAAACAATTATTAAAAAAGGCTATTTTAGAGCATTTATTTTAACTCTCTAGTAACATTAATGTTTAAGAGTTTAAAATAACGCATCTCCCCCCCCCCCCTCAAATTTAAACCCATACATGCTACTGTTTCTCTTGTAAGAGCTTTTCTTTTTTCAATGGAGCGTTTAATCCAAAGTTTAGAGAAAAACATTTAATGGGATGAATTAATTTATAAAATTCATATCTCTTGCTACTCCCTTAATTAGTCCCTTAATCCCTTAAAGTTATAGGAAGTCGAGAAATAAAAAATGATTAAAGGATTAATAAATATTTACTACAAATGAATCAGCAAATTAAAAAGGGTAGAATTGAGGGGGGGGCATTTTTCCGGAATATTACTATAAGAGCCTTATCATTTTATTTCAATACTACGTTAAATCCAAAGGAAAAGTTGAAGTGGGATGGAATATATTCTAATGTCCCGCCTTCGGGCTACGCCCTTGAAGTTGAGATATAGAGAAATAAAAATGATTAATTCTTAAATAAATAATGTTTTAAAAAGAAACCTAAATAATTAAATCATATAATCGAATAAAAAAAATTTCATAGTTATACTCTGAAAAGAAAATTAACATGTTGAAAAGTTCTATTTGTTCAAACACATTGTACTTTAATTTTGGCCAGAAAGTCAGATTTTATTTTATTTGGTAAGGTCTCTTAAGGTTATAAAAAGCAAAGAAAAAGAAGATTAATGTTAAATAAATATTTTTTACAGTTTCTTTTATCTGGGAAAAGAAGCGTATTGCATAAATATTAGCATTCATAAAATGTAAGTTTTATTCATTTTCTCTGCTCATACTTTTGTTGTTAAAAGAAAAAAATAAAAAGAAAACAATGAAGTGTTTAATAATATTAATGTTAAATTGCCGATGATGAAAAAAAGAACTAAATATAAACAGAGATATTAAATATAAAAACTTCCAATGTCGCATTAACAATATTTGATAATATTGACCAAAATCGTTACTAAACCCACTCCATTTGAGACGATGCATGAGTTGTTTGCCTCTCGATCTTAAGCGAGATTGACCAGTACTCTCCGGCATTCATTTATGTTTTTCTCTTCGTGGGACTGTGAAATGTAAAATGCTTGCACATATGATTGCTTAATTCTATTTTTCGGCTAAAGCAAACGAAAACAAAGTAAGGTATTCAGTATAAAAACCTTTCACAACTTTAAATATCGGAATATCGACACTGGGCAATATTGGCCAAAATCTAATAAAACGGCCGTTTTATGGCAGACTTCAGCAATGTGTGGCAAGGGTTGTCGCTTCGTCCTTTGGCGAAATGGATTTGTATTGCCTGATGCCGATCTACATTTTTTATTTTTCCATGGGATGAATCAAAATTAAAATATATTTATATGTGATTTATAGCCTCTTCTAATTGGGAAATAAACATAATATCAACTTAAAAGCTAAAAAACACACTTTTTAAAACTTTCAATATCGCAGCACTCATGTTGAGCAATATTGGGCAAAATTGAGAGAAATCGATATCGAGGCGATATTGGCCGAAACTGCTGTGCTACGTAAAATATACAGTTTGAAATTATTTCTTTATGTATATTTTAACACACTGATCTCCGGTAATTTAAGTAAAGAGTGACCAGAATTGAGGTAACCCCTTTGCCTACCTTGAATGTAGTTCCGCTTTTGTTCCTAAAAATTAATATATAAATGCTGTACTTATAGAATGTATTGCTTGAGTTGTCAATTTTGTATATTTCCTATTTTTATTTAAATAAACTACTATAGCTCTATTTAATTTCGCATGTTTATTGCTGATGCTGTTGAAATAATTTCTTTCTCTGTGGGTGTAAACTTTCACTATGAGGGCGGAGCTTTTCCCGCCCAGCACTCTAGATTTAATTCGAGAAAACCGTTCTTATATACATGACCTGCAAGCAGTGTGTCAATATGAGTCTTTTGGTTTACAATTTATCATTTAACTTTCGTTCAACAATAAGAATTTATATTTGTTAATCTTTTTATTCCTTTCGTGAATGTCTGACACATTTTTGTAGCGTTTTTGAATGCTAGTATTAGAAAATTACGATTGTGGGCGCAATATTTGCATAAGAAAAAAAGACAAAAACTTCTTTGAAAAGTTTCACAAAATGAAGTTGCACTCTAACGCTTTCATGAAATAATCTTGGAGCGAAAAATTTCTAATATAACTCGTGTTTTTAAAATATCATAAAACTAATCAAAAATCTAAAACTGGAAATTTGGTGATTTTCATGCGTTTGTATGGCACACCAGAAATTAAGCACAGTATTTTTGAAGGTTCTAAATTCCGTTTTCAGATGATTTACCCAAGGAAGAAAATATAGTGCTGTATTTCTCAAGTAAACCTGTCTTGAACCACGGTCAAGATAGGTATATATGAAGGCAGATTCACTCACATTTACCCGCCTACTTCTGATGGAGTATGCGGATACCCGTAGAATCACCTTAATGCTTGTTCGCGGTAAGAAGAGCCTATGGTGAGCTAATGAACGATCTGTGCCAGGGAGCAAAGATGCACAAAGGGCAGCTGCAGTGAGGGGACCATGGTGCCCCTCTGAAATTTTGCTTTATAACTTTAAATTTTCACACTCCACGATTTCAGGGGTTGTAATTGCATTTTGAACAATGTATTAAAAAGTTCAATAGACCTCTCCGAAAATTCAGTCTGTTGACGCCCTAGAGATGTATACAGTTTTCCGCCGCCTTCCTATCGTAGTAAAACTGAAGAAGTTAAAGCCAATAAGACATAATTTATCTTTTACCTCTGACGTTAGAGCGTCAGTGCAGTGGCGCCGACTACGTTGGTGCTCCGTGGCTGAAGCACCCACAGAATTTTCCTTTGAAATGGTCTGTTTGCCCGTTGAATTGCTCACCCACAGAATTGGTCCGTTTAGTGACAACTCATACTTTGAAGTTCGAAGATAGGGCTAAAAATCTTTTACGTGTGGGTGTTTCAAATCTCAAGAGCTTACAAAAAATTACTTTGGGTCTGACTACCTGCAATGGTGTAAGGATAGCAGATAACCCCATCACACACACAGTGGCGCAGACTAGGAGGGGTAAAACTTGCCCCTCCCATCCAATTACGCCTGAACGTAGTATGAACATTTTTACAGCTTACTGAACTTTTTTGCATTATTTCAGTACTAAAATGCTTAATTTGTTTATTAGTTGTGTGATATTTTAAAAGCTTAAAAGGAAACCTTTGTTGAGGCCAAATCTATGTGGATGCTTCGGTATGGAGGAACATACGAGTACTTTAAAGCGTAGGAGGGGAGGGGATTTCTTGCATTTCTAAGTGAGTGGGCATATGCCGCGCTTTCAAACATTTTAGTACTGAAATGATGAAAAAATATTCAGTATTCAATAAAAATGTTCACTATACCGACGGCTAGAGGTAGGGGCCCGATTCTCCACCTACTTCCCTGTATGAGCACCTATGTCCTTTGGAATTCAAATACGCATGAGGAACTTGGATGACCATGACAATCTGTGGCGTAACAATAGGGATGCAGAACGTGCTAAAGCCACGTTCCCTGAAAGGAACCCTTTCCGAATTGAAAGCCCTATAAAGGGAACTACACCCTCCAAAAAAAGTATTTGAGCAAGAGAGACATTTCCTACATTGGTTTCGTATATTAAAAATTATTTATCATAGGATATGAATTAGGCTGAATTTCCATATTTCTGTCAGGTTGTGCGTTTTTCAAGTTGTGCGTTGTCTAGAAAATCAAAGCTTTTTTACAATGTGATGTGCGACCACCCACAGCAGGAAGATACAAGATTATCGTCCGGATCCGAAGTCCTAAGTGCCCCAAGAATACCGGCAAACGGAGAATTTGAGACAAATTCGCTGGCTACAATAAAAAGAAAATTTACACGGGAAAGGAAGCACTGGAGGTGAAAGACTCACTCCCTTTCTGAAAATGCTTTTGGATCGTTCTAATGAAGCGAGTAGGTTTAATTGATTTTATTGGAAATAGAGAACATCAAGTTCTGCACCTCTAACATAATACATTTTGTTTGTCCCTGGGACAAAAAAATATGCACATTCATCTTAAAGTGTCGGTGCTTTGGTGTTAATTCGATGAGACTGGAGCTTATAACAGTAGCGTAGCCAGGATTTTATTTCGGGGCGCTGCAGCCCCCTCTTATGAGGCATAAAAGCTTGTGTTACTTTCTTCTAAAGTCTCAATTTACTTTTCTTATTTTAAAATGCTTTTAGAGTTGATTTATTTATTGAAAAGGCTGGAACAATTTGTGGTCCACACTAGCATTCCGGGATGACTTCCTTTTTATTTTAGGCGAATATTTTGTTCAATTTCTGTTCTTACTTGACAAAGCGGAATTAAGTTTATAGCACTATTTGCTTTGATGCAGCCGAATACTGTTTCTAAAATTATACTGAAATCACGGGTGTATGAAAACCTGTGACTGAAATGTATGTCGCTCGTAACTTTGGAAATTTGACCTCTTAAAGGTAGAGGGTAAAATATCTTACGACTTCAGGATGCTTAAAATCATGTTTTGAGGTTATCATTAAAATAAAATATGATAAATTATCCATAAAATTTCTCTTGAAATGTTTACTTTTTATTTTAGCTTGATTTACTAGGTACAAAATCGTAGCTGCAAATATGAACAACAATTCAAAATATTTTTTTGAATAATTATTAACTCTAAGAGAAAGAATGATTTTTTTTCCTTAGAGAAAAAAGACGCTTTTTCATTTCTGTTTGTATTTAAATACTTTTAAAGGTTTTACCAATCTTTTTTTACATGGTCTTACAGACATTTGAACATAGAAAACATTGCTCGCACTAATTCATTCTAAGGAATCTATCTAGTTTTATTTTAAAGATATAATTTTGGTAATTTTTAAAATTTGTTTA